>VWZI01004123.1:30224-47730 GCA_013396835.1 Psilopogon haemacephalus
GGAAAAGAAAAGTTTGCTTTTTCCTCAACTCCTGCTGAATTTTACTACCTTGGAATATTCTTCTTTAACTGAAGGTTTCCATTTCAAATCAGCGCATAAAGTTCAGGTCATTCAATGCCAAATTAGTTCTGGATGCTGAGCCAGTGCTCTACAGCATGAAGAATGCCTGTAGAAATTTCTGACTCTGCTGTGAGAGTGTTTACTGTCAAAAATAAAATTAATAGTCTGGATCCACGGCTTGTATAAATAAGTGCAGCTTCACTGGCCCAGGATCTGGCTCACTGAACTCCTTTAGATACTTTCTCAAACTCCTGATCCTGTATTTTTTATCTCAGTGCTGCTGACAGAGAGCTGAGGGCGGGTGGATGTCTCCCACCTCACTTTGCTCGCTGTCCATGAGCAAGGCTGAAGAATGGCAAGGGTGATGATGACTTCATAGTCTGAGCAGGACGAGTGATTGGAAACTCGTCCAGCAGAAAAGGACCCTAGTGGGGGCCTGACTGACAGTCGTTTGAACATAGAATGGTTTAGGATGGAAGGGACCTACCAGTGTAGTCAGGGATAACTCCCACTAGAACAGGTTGCTCAAGGCCTCATCCAACCTGGCCTTCAACATCTCCAGAGATGGAGCAGCCACAACCTCCCTGAGCAACCTGTGCCAGTGTCTCACTGCCCTCACTGCAGAGAACTTCTTTCTAATGTCCACTTTCAATCTCCAGCTCATCTTGTCATTACAAGACTTTGCAAATTGTCCCTCTCCAGCCCTCCTGTAGCCCCCTCCAAGGTCTCCTGGAAGCCTTCTCTTCTCCAGGCTGCAGAACCCCAACTCTCATAGCTTTTCCTAATATCAGAGCTGCTGCAGCCCTCTGAGCATCTTTGTGGCCTCTTCTGAACTCAGTCCCACAGTTCCATGTCCTTCTTGTGTTGGGAGCTCCAGAACTTCACACAGTACTCCAGGTGGGGTCTCAGGAGAGCAGAGTAATGGGGCAGAATCCCTTCCCTTGCCCTGCTGGTCACAGCCAAAAGAAGCCAATAGCATCCTGGCCTGGATCAGCAATATTGTGGCCAACAGGAATAGGGCATTGCTCGTGTCCCTGGACATGGCACTGGTGAGGCCACACCTCAAATACAGCTGGGCTTTGGACCACTCACTACAAGAAGGACATTGAGGTGCTGGAGCATGTCCAGAGATGGGCAACAGAGCTGGGGAAGGGTCTGGAGAACAGGGCTGGTGAGAAGCAGCTCAGATAACTGGAGTGGTTTAGCCTGGAGAAGAGGAGGCTGGGGAAGGGTCTGCAGAACAGGGCTGGTGAGAAGCAGCTCAGATAACTGGAGTGGTTTAGCCTGGAGAAGAGGAGGCTGGAGGAGACTTCAGTGCTCTCTACAAATCCCTGAAAGGAGGTTTCAGTGAGGTAGGAGTTGTTCACTTCTCCCCAGTGTTAGGTAATAGGTGAGGAAATGGCCTGAAATTTTGCCAGGGGAGAGTTAGGTTGGAGACTAGGAATGATTTCTTTCCTGCAGGAGTGGTCAGGCATTGGCACAGGCTGCCCAGGGAGGTGGTGGAGTCATCATCCCTGGAGGTGGTCATGGCACTTGGGGATACAGTTAAGTAGCCACGGTGGTCTTAGGTCGATGGTTGGACTGGATGACCTTAGAGGCCTTTTCCAAATGAAACAACTCTATGATTAGTTTATACCTGCCTGGTAATTATCACACTATATTCCATTGAAAAAGCTCGTGCAGTATTTATCCAAAAATATTTCAACTTAATCAACATCAGGGTCCAAAGAATGTCCTCTGCAACTTTTTGTGTCCTTTACAATGACAATTGGATTTCTGTCACACAACATAAACAACCAAATGTTTCCAGAAGTTCAGGTGATGGTTGTGAGGAATTAAGTGTTGGATATGCATGGAAGCCTTCTCTCTGTAATGGAGGCCTTAAAGGGTGAAGAGTATAAATATTTAAATTAAACTCCTCTCCTGAAAAGTTTTGGCTTCCAGTCACCTTAGATCTACTGCCATGATCAAGGGCTAAATGCTCAGTTGTTTTGAACTGTAGAAATCAAGTAGGCACTTTGCTTTGTATCAGGTGATAGAATCACAGAACCTTAGAGCTTGGAAGGGACCTCCAGAGATCATCCAGTCCAACCTCTCTGCCAAAGCAGCATCACTCAGGGTAGTCTACAAAGGAATAAATCCAGGTGGGGTTAGAAAAGCTCAAGAGAAGGAGACTCCAAACCTCTCCGGGCAGCCTGCTCCAGGGCTCTGGCACCCTCACTCTAAAGAAGTTTCTCCTCATGCTGAGCTGAAACCTTCTCTCTTCCAGTTTGCATTCATTGCTCCTTTGCTTATTGCTGTGCACCACCAAAAAGAGCTTGGCCTCCTCCACTTGACACCCACCCCTCAGCTATTGATAGACATTGCTCAGATTCCCTCTCAGCCTTCTCTTCTCCAGACTAAACAGCCCCAGGGCTCTCAGTCTCTCTCCATAGGGGAGATGCTCAAGACCCCCAGTCATCCTCGTGACTCTCTGTTGCACTATGTCCAGCAGGTCCCTGTTACTCCTGAACCAGGAAGCCCAAAGCTGGACACTGTATTGCATCTGTGGTCTCAGCAGGGCGGAGCAAAGGAGGAGAAGAACCTCCCTAGACCTTCCTAGAACAAATGGAAATGGCCCGAAATTGGGCCACGAGAGATTTAGGTTGGGCATTAGGAAAAAAATATTTCCTGAAAGAATCATTAGTCATTGGAACAGGCTGCCCGGAGAGGTGGTGGAGTCACCATCCCTGAAGGCATTCAATAAATGTGTGGCCATGGCACTTTGGGACAGATTTTAGTAGCTGTGGTCATGTTATGCTGATGGTTGGACTCAATATCTTAGAGGCCTTTTTCAGCCAAAAGAATTGTATTATCTCCCCAATTTGCCCAGTCAGCTCATTCCTGTAGCAGTGACCAAAGAAGCAATGAAGAGAATTTCAAAAGGGAAATGGAGATGGTTGCTTTTACACGTTTCTATTAGCCTTCTACACGCCACTTGTCCCTTTGTGCAAATGCCATACCCCTTCCCGACATCTCTTCTGCACCACACAGAACTTATTCCTTATTGATTCAAGTTACAGACCCATTCTTAACCAAAAGTTAACAATGCATACTGGAGGAGATCAGAGCCTTCCATTACCTTGGATGTTTGATGTTAATGAGGTCTGACAGCACTTCAGCTGAGTGAGAACAAAGTATATAAAACTATCAGCGCCGTATTAGAAAACAAGACCCAGGATCTTTGATGTTTGATTCATTTCTTACTCAAGCAAAGACAAGGATGAGCTACCAGACTGCTGCTTGTTACACAAAGCAGCTGGCTACAAATAAATAAATAAAAGACGGAAATAGCTAAAAGGCTTTGCCAGCAGATTGCAGTTCAAAAAATTTATTCTCGAGCTGATGGAAGACCTGAAGTTTATTGTCCAAAATGCCTCTCAAAGAGCACTGCTGCAATAGCCAACAGTTTGACTCAAAGTGTCAGAGCAAGGAAGAAAATGTATTTATTTACTTAATAGGGCAAATGTCTGTTTTCTAGACATGAAAATGGTGTTTGTTTAAAGAAGCTACTCTTTCAGGAATTTTTTTTTCCCTCTCCTCTCTTTATTTCCCTGCACAATCATTCTGGTTGGAAGATACTTCAAAATCAAGTGCGATCATTAGCCCCATCACTGCCAGGTCAGCACTAAACCATGTCACAGAATCACAGAATCACAGAAACATGCAGGTTGGCAAAGCCCCTCAGGATCACCAAGTCCAACTTACAACCCTACTCTACAAGGTTCATCTTAAACCATATTCCTAAGCACCACATCCAGGGTGCATGACTCCACCACCTCCCTGGGCAGCTCATTCCAGTGCCTGACCACTCTCTCCATGAAAAACTTTTTCCTCATGTCCAATCTTAATTTCCCACTCTCGGCTTGAGGCCATTCCCCCTTGTTCTGTCTCCAATCACCTGTGAAAAGAGCCCAGCAGCAGCTTCTCTACAATGTCCCTTTAGGCAGCTGTAGACAGCCATGAGATCTGCCCTCAGCCTCTTCTTTTTCAAACCAAAGATCCCCAGTTCCCTCATGTCCCTCAGCACCACATCTAAGTCTCCCCAGTAATGGGGATTCCACCACTTCCCTACATAGACCTGTCTAGGGCTTGACAACATTACAGGGAAAAAAGTATTCCTTAACGTCCACTTTTCAGTACAAACATTTCTTCTAATATCTAACCTAAACCTCCCCTGGTGCAGCTTGAGGCCATTTCCTCTTCCACTACAGCTTTTTATTTGGGAGAGGAGACCAACCCTGACCTCATTACAGCCTCCTCAGCCTTCTTTTCTCCAGTCTAAGCAACTGCATTAAGAAAGTGTGTCCAGCAGATTGAGGGAGGTTCTCCTCCCCCTGTACTCTGCCCTGGTGAGACCTCACCTTTGAGTACTGCATTCAGTTTTGGGCTCCCCATTTTAAGAGGGACAGGGATCTGCTGGACAAGGCCCAGCAGAGGGCTACAAGGATGATGACGGGACTGGAGCACTCCCTGATGAGGAGAGGCTGAGGGACCTGGGGCTGTTCAGTCTGGAGAAGACTGAGAGGGTATTTAATAAATGTTTCTAAATATCTGAAGTCTGGAGGTCAGGAGCAGGGGGACAGGCACTGCTCACTTGCTCCCTGGGATAGGACAAGGAGGAATGGATATCAGCTGCAGCACAGGAAGTTCTACCTCACCACAATGGGGAACTTCTTGACTGGGGTCACAGAGCACTGGCACAGGCTCCCCAGAGAGTCTCATTCTCTGGAGACTTTCGAGGTCTGTCTGGATGTGTTCCTGTGTGACCCAAGCTAGATTGGATGGTCCTGCTGTGGCAGAGGGGTTGGACTAATCTCTTTGGGTCCCTTCCAACTCCTGACATCCTGCGATGTTGTGATTCGTTTCCCTCAGCTGCTTCTCTTAATACTTGTGCTCTAGATATTTGCTGCTCTTCTTTGGACCCCTTCCAGCACCTCAGTGTCCTTCTTGCAGTGAAAGGCCCAAAACTGAACCCAGGATTCAAAGTGCAGCCTCACCAGCACCCAGTGGTGATACTGAAGTAGCTGGGACTATGCTGCTGGGAGAGGAGGAGCCTGAGAGGTGACTTCAGTCGTAGTGATAAAGATGTGCAGGGTGAGTGCCCAGAGGCTGCAGCCAGGCTCTGCTGGGTGATGCCCAATGACAGCACAAGGGGCAACGATGGAAGCTGAGGCATAGGAAGTTCCATGGAAACATGAGGATGACTGAAGCCACAAAGAGACTACCCAGAAGAGTTGTGGAGTTTCCCTCCCTGGAGATATTCAAGAGCTGCCAGGATGTGTTCCTGTGTGATCTGCTCTAGGTGTTCCTGCTGTGACAGGGGGATGGGACTGGATGAGCTTTGGAGGTCCCTTCCAGCCCCTGACATTCTGTGATTCTGTGGAGTGGGACGATCACTTCCCTGCTCCTGCTGGCCACACTACTGCTGAATTAGGGGCAGGACCAAGAAAGTAGTCCTGTGCCAAAGCTCATGGAGTTATTCACAGAATCACAGAAACTTCCAGGTTGGCAAAGCCCCTCAGGATTATCAAGTCCAACCTATAACCCTACTCTACAAGATTCACCTTAAACCATAGCCCTAAGCACCACATCCAATAAGTTTCTATTCCTGCAATACATGAAGCAGAACCTTTGTGCTGCAATAGGGAAGGTTATAAATTTACAGCCTGCTGCTGAAAGCTGCTGGGGTGGGTTCATTACTCAGTTTGAGCTGAAGCTGATTTGATCTTGAAACCCAGCAGAGTAGCTTACTGCCTTAAGATCATAGAGTTGTGTAAGACTTTCTCAGCAAAGGGTTGGATTTAAAAAAAAAAATAAAAAAAATTCATCAATCAAAAAACCAAAACACCACAACCCAAAAACTCATCTGAGTTAATTACTACAGTCAGATCTGTCTCATTAGTGTCATTGACTCATGTGGTGCAAAAAAACTCACAACTGCAAAGGTTGCACCTTAACAAATTAAACACGAAGTATGCTCTTTCGTAATTATGAATGAAATAGAATCCTTGATTATGGTTAATTATCCCTTTGGCCATAGCTTAACTTAAAGGGGTAAATAGGTACAGGATGCAAAAAACAATAACACAACAGAATCCTTGATTCTTTGTCAGTGCCATGGAGAGTGGCCCTGAGGCACCCTCAGCAGGTTTGCTGATGATACCAAGATGTGTGGTGTGGCTGACAGCTGGAAGGAAGGGATCCATCCAGAGGGACCCGGACAGGCTGCTGAGTTGGGCCCAAGCCAACCTCATGAATTCAACAAGACCAAGTGCAAGGTCCTGCATCTGGGTCCAGGCAATCCCAAGCATCAGTACAGGCTGGGCAGTGACTGGCTTGAGAGCAGCCCCGAGGTGACAGACTTGGGACTGCTGGTGGATGAGAAGCACAATATGAGCTGCATCAAGAGCAGTGTGGGCAGCAGGTCGAGGGAAGTGATCCTCCCCTTCCACTCTGCACTGGTGAGACCCTGTAGTGGGTTTGCACTCAGCCAATAGTCTAATTTCTCACTCAAATTCTCCCATTAGCTCAAACCAACACAGACCCCCACCTGGAGTACTGTGTCCAATTCTGGAGCCCCTATTACAAGACAGATATGGAGGCTCGCCAGAAAAAAAAAAGTAATTTAAAAAGTCATCTAATTAGAAGCTGTGTTTTCTTTTTATGTTCCTTTCTTTTTTAGCATTTTTAGTTTCTTTAATACTTTTTCGTCCCTCCCCTCCCCCATTCCCAAAGCCACTGCCAATAGAATTTTACTGAACAATAGCCTGTGTTATGCAATCCCCTGAAATGTACACAGTGGTTTGGATGATAATAAACTATTCAGAAGCCTGGAAATATTTTCTGCAGAGCCTGGGGGGAGGGGGGGGTGTGTAAAAATAAATAAATTTTTAAACTCCAAGGAATTTCATTTCTACAGACCTTACCAGAGAGTTTTATGCATCCTACCAGATAACCCCCAAACCACCACATAAAGCAAATAATTTTTAATTAGGTTCTGAGGAGGAAGTGTTGGGCCCATTAAAATCATTACAAAAAGCACTTTCTTCCCACAAACCTTTCATTATGCTCCACATGGTTTTAGAAGAAAATTAAACACAGTCCTACTTGATTCCTCCAGCATCTCAATCCTTTTCAGCCCTCTTAACAGCCACATCCCAACCCTCTCTTACCCACATGGATTTTCAGAGTCACAGAATGACAGAGGCTGGAAGGGACCTCAGAAGATCATCCAAGTCCAACCCGCCCTGCCACAGCAGGAGCACCTAGACCAGGTCACAGAGGAACACATCCAGGTGGAGCTGGAATATCTTCAGAGAAGGAGACTCCACAACACCTCTTGGGCAGCCCGTTCCAGCCTTCTGAAAGAACTGAAGGTAGCACCCGTCACGATACTCAAGTACTTAATTCCTGAAGTAGGAGTAAGGCTGAGGCTCTGAGCCAGAGATACTCTTTGTGGCTTGGTATCATAGAATCAAACTGGAAAAGACTTCTAAGATCATGGAATCCAGCTGTCAACCTAAGACCACCACAGCCATTAAACTATGGCCTGAAATACATCCACGTTTGGGTTGCTAGTACAGAGTCACAGAATGTTGGAGGTTGGAAGGGATCTCCAGATCCCTCACTTTAAGGAAGTTTCTCCTCATGCTGAGCTGAAACCTTCTCTGTTCCAATTTGGGTCCATTGCTCCTTGGCTTTTTGCTGTGCACCAGCCAAAAAAGCTCAGTCCGCTCCACTTGCCACCCACCCTTCAGCTATAGACATTGCTCAGGTCCCTTCTCAGACTTCTCTTACTGCATAACAATTCAGTGAAAAACAAAACAAAACAAAACAAAACCCCAAACTAACAAGCCAAAAATACATATAAATATATAAATAAATCTCTCATGATTTTGCTGGAGCTTTAGAAGTCTTTTTTGTTGGGTTGGATTGGATCATTTCCAGAGGTCACTTTGAACCCTTACCATTCCATGATTCTGTGATATTTGGTCCAGTTGAGTAATATATGGATCATTTATTTCTCAGAGAACCATGTTGCTATGTCTTCTGTTATTAATATAGGCTCATCCCTCCATACAGAATCAAAGTGGTGGGGGTTGGAAAGGACCTCTGGAGATCACCCAGTCCAACTCTCCTGATAGCAAAGATACTCCTGCTTCAGGTTGCACAGGAATGCATCGGGGCAAGTTTGGAATCTCTCTAGAGTAGACAACTCCACTACCTCTCTTCAGCATCCTTGTCCAGGACTCCAGCACCCTCAAAGTTGCACAGGAACATGTCTGAGACAGTTTGCAATCTCTTCAGAGAAGGAGACTCCACAGCCTCAAGGGGACACAGTCTCCAGTTGTGCCAGGGGAAGTATAGGCTGGATGTTAGGAGGAAGTTCTTCACAGAGAGAGTGATTGGCATTGGAAAGGGCTGCCCAGGGAGGTGGTGGAGTTGCCATTCCTGGAGGAGTTCAAGAAAAGACTGGATGGGACACTTAGTGCCATGGTCTAGTTGATTGGATAGGGCTGGATGATAGGTAGGACTCAGTGATCTTGGAGGTCTCTTCCAACNTATGCCTCTCTCAGTACCCTTGTCCAGGCCTCTAGCACCCTCAGAGTTGTACAGGAACATGTCCAAGATGGTTTGGAATCTCTCCAGAGAAGAAGACTCCACAACCTCTCTCTGCACTGTTGTCCAGGCATCCAGCACTTTCAAAGTTGCACAGGAACATGTCCAAGATGAGGAGACTCCACAACCTCTCTGAACAACCTAGTTCAGTGTTCCAGCACCCTCACAGGAAAGAAATCTCTCCTGAAGTTGAAGAGAAACCTCTTGTACACCAGTTTGTACCCATTTGCCCTTATCCTATAAGTGGACACCAGTGGAAAGAGACCAGGTCCATCTTTAAGTTCCTACTAAAGCTGCGCTCCAGATAGATAAAGCAAGAAAAACAATAGAACTGAGGAAGTGCAGAATCACAACATGCCAAGGGTATTCAGGCAGAGGGTCTGAAACCATCACCAGTCCTTTGAGACAGTCCTAAGAGGCTCAGAGCCTCAGTCAAGAGCAACTTGACTATTGTGCCATGCAAATGAGACAGAATTGCTTCCGGGGAGAGGTAATGAAATGGGAAAGCTGAGTGTCTTCATTCGCATTTTCTATTTCATAGCATTATTGTGCCTTAAAGCTCCCAGAACTGGGTTCTCAGCTACTTGTTTGTAGTCTGAAGCAGCAGACAAACAAAAATGACATTTAGAAAGGCTGCATCCACGAATGCACGATGACATTGGTGCAGTTGGAAAGGCTGCAGAGATGACTTCATGACTACACTGGCATGGAAACACACCAAACCCACACATATTTCCCAGATACACACACTTCAGAAAGACGAAGGGGCTGGAATTAAGGCCTCAGAAGAGGAAATTAATAGATGGGCACAGTCCAATGACATGAATTTTAACAGGTCCAGCCCCATGCAGTGCTACAGGCTGGGGATAGAGTGGCTAAGGAGCAGCCAGGCAGAGAGGGACCTGAAGATACTGGTCGGCAGCTGAACACGAGCCAACAGTGTGCCCAGGTGACCAAGAAAGCCAATGGTATCCTGGCCTGGACCAGGAACAGGGTGACAAGCAGGACCAGGACAGTCCTTCTGCACCTGTACTCAGCGCTGGTTAGGCCAGTCCTTGAGTCCTGTGTCCACATCTGCACCCCTCAATTTAAGAAAGATGTTGAGGTGCTTGAATGTGTGCACAGAAGGGCAGCAAGGCTGGGGAGGGGGCTGGAGCACAGCCCTGTGAGGAGAGGCTGAGGGAGCTGGGGGTGTGCAGCCTGGAGAAGAGGAGGCTCAGGGCAGACCTCATTGCTCTCTACAACTACCTGAAAGGAGGCTGTAGGCAGGTGGGACTGGTCTATTCTGCCAGGCACCCAGGGACAGAATAAGAGGACACAGGCTCAAGCTCCAGCAGGGCAGGTTCAGGCCAGATGTTAGGAAGAAGTTCTTGCAAGCAAGAGTGATTGGCTTTGGGATGGGCTGCCTGGGGAGACAGTGGAGTCCCCATCCCTGGAGGTGTATAAGACGAGTCTGGATGAGGCACTTGTTGCCATGGTTTAGTTAATTAGAAGGGTTAGGTGATAGGTTGGACTCGATGACCTTAGAGGTCTTTTCCAACCTGGTTAATTCTGTGATTCTCTGATTCTGTGATTCTTTTCCCTCCTGACTCACCCTAGACTAGCCTTGTTTGAGGCTGGGTCACGTGAGCCCTTCATTGGAAATCTAATTATGCTCTACTACTAAACACAAACAGAGGGAACAGCGTGTACCCAAGGAGACATTTCAAAGAGCTTTCCTCTGCGGAGCGTCTGCAATACCTATTTTTAAACCAGGGCCCAGGCTCATGCCTTCGCTGCTGTGACGTTAATCCCTGCTCAGCCAATCAAACCAGCACCATCCTCATTAGTGCTGTTTGTAGTGGGCCAGACGCAAACAGCAGAGTGGATTCCATTCCAGCCCCCAGAATCAATCAACATCTCCTACAAGTGAGTCTTGTGAAATAGGTAAATTTATCTTCCCATGTGAGTGAAAAATAAAAACACCAACGAAACCCTCCACATTAAAATCCAACAAAGCTGCTAATTCAGTGTTTGGACTCTGCTCAATCGCACAGCGTCACAAAATAAGTCTACCAATTAGAGGACAAAAATCTGTCTATAGTCTATGCAAAACTCACCCTCAGACTGGTTCACTCAGGTTGAACACAAAATTAGGTTTTGAAACAGCAACAAACTAAACCAAAATCAAAGCAAACAAAACCAAACCAAAATCAAAGCAAATCATAAAATCGAACCAAATCACAAAATTGAACCAAACCACAAAACAAAACTAAACCACAAAACCAAACCACAAAACCGAACCAGACCCCTAAACGAAACACAAAACAAACCACTAAAGATACAAATCAAAACCCCAACAAGTCTTCTAACATAACCCTCATAGCCACAAAATGTTCCAGTTTCTAAATGTGGTCATTGAATTGTTTTGGTTGGAAGACACCTTTAAGATCGTCAAAGTCCAGCTACTACCCAGCACTGCCAGGCCAGCATTAAACCTTTAGCACCAGATGTGGTCTCTCATTACCACATCTACACATCTTCTAAATCTTTTCAGTGATGGTGACACCAACATCGCCCTGGGCAGCCTGTTTCAGGGATTGAAAAAAACCTTTTGGGGAATAAACCCTTCCTAATATGCAACCTAAACCTCCCCTGGTGCAACTTGAGGCTGTTTTCTCCTCTTTCATCACTTGGAAGAAGAGAACAACACCTATATGGCCCCCTATACCCTCCTCTCAGGGAGGTGTAGAGAGCAATGAGGTCTCTTTTTCTCCAGGCTAAACATTCCCAGCTCCTTCGGCTGCTCCTCCCCAGCCCTGTTTTTCAGACCCATTATGAGCTTTGTTGCCCTTCTCTGGACACACTCCAGTACCTCAAAGTCCTTCTTGAAGTCAGAGGTCCAAACCAGAACCCAGTATTCAAGGTGCAGCCTCCTGAGTTCTGAAAATATACTAACAATGAGTTCCCTGATCCTGCTGCCCACACTATTCCTGATTCAGGCCAGGATGCTGTTGACTTTCTTGGCCGCCTGGGCTCACACTGGCTTATCTTCAGATGGCTGTCAAACAAGCACTCTCAGGTGGGCACTTTTACCCACTCTTCCGTTGGACACTTTTCAGCCACCTGTACTCAAGCCTGAAACATTCATAGGACTGTTATGACCCAAGTACAGGAACCAGCACTTGGTCTTCTTGAACCTAATTCAGTATTTAATTTGAAAAGATGCCCAGCAGAGTAACGAAGATGGACAGCTTGCTGCTGCTGTCAGACAACTGTCTGAAACAACTCATCATCAAGGTTTCATCTGCAAACCTGTCACCCACACTTGAAACTAAAACTTCATGAAACACAGCACTCTTTGCTTATTACCATCACCAGCACATGCGAGCCAATCTAATTTATCACAGCCAATCATACGATGATAGAATCATAGAATGGTTTATCTTGGGAGGGACCTCACAGATCATCCAGTTCCAACCCCTGCCATAGGCAGGGACACCTCCCACTAGAACAGGTCACTCAAGGCCTCATCCAACCTGGCCTTCAACACCTCCAGGGAGGCAGCAGCCACAACCTCCCTGGGCAACCTGTGCCAGTGCCTCACCACCCTCACTGCAAAGAACTTCTTCCTAACGTCCACTTTCAATCTCCCCTCTGCCACTTTAAACCCACTCCTTCTCATCCTGTCATTAAAAGACCTTGTCAACAGTCCCTCCCCAGCCCTCCTGTAGACCCCTTTCAGGTACTGGAAGGCCACTCCAAGGTCTCCTCAAAGCCTTCTCTTCTCCATGCCCCATCTCTTGTAGCCTGTCCTCATAGCAGAGCTGCTGCAGCCCTCTGAGCATCTTTGTGGCCTCATCTGGACTGGCTCCAACAGTTCCATGTCCTTCTTGTGTTGGGGCCTCCAGAACTGCACACAGTACTCCTGGTGGGGTCTCAGGAGAGCACTGCTGCCCAGGCTCCTGGGGATCAGCCCAGGACATGGCTGGATCTGGGCTGGCACATCTTGGTGCCAGCTCATGTCCAGACTTTCACTCACCAGCACCCCCGATCTTTCTCCATAGATCTGTTCTCTCCATCCATTTATCCCTCAGCCTGGATTAACACTGAGTATTGCCCATTCTAGAATTCTGTGGTTTAGTGGTGACCTTGCAGCAACTGTTTACTGGTTGAACTTGATGATCTTAAAGGTCTCTTCCAACCCAATCCATTCCATGATTCTGGAATCCTTTAGTTTAGTGGTGACCTAGCAGTTCTGTTTAATGGTTGAACTTGATGATATTAAAGGTCTCTTACAACACAATCCATCCCATGATTCTAGGATTCTGTGGTTTAGAATTTGTCCCTTTATCCCTCAGCCTGGATTGACACTCAGGCTTGCCCTGACTCAGGTGTATTTAGCCTTGTGTCCACTTCTCCAGCTTGCTCAGGTCAAGGAATGGGCATTTCTCAGACATTTGAATCAATAAACTAAAACTGTGGTTTTTCTTTTTTTCCTGCCAGCACAGTTCCACAGATACATTTTGAGGTGCTTTCAGCTTCATTTGCAACATCAGATGCTGTTTATTGCTTAAAGCAAGATACTGGTCTTCACGGTGCTGTGACCTGATCCAGAATGCTGAAGCTCCTCCTTGCAGGCAGCAGGCAGCTCCATCTCTCTGTGCAGCCACAGCTGCTGCATTCATGCTCACACCCTGTACAAGGGCCTGTGTGCCTGGGGGTGTGCAATGTAGCATGAGGAGGTTGGGCCACTGGCTTGAGAGCAGCCCTGAGACTTGGGACTGCTGGTGGATGAGAAGCTCAAAATAAGCCACCAGTGTGAACTTGCAGCCCAGAGAGCTAACCAGAGCCTGGGCTGCAGCAAGAGAAATGTGGCCAGCAGGGTGAGGGAAGTGATCCTCCCCCTCTACTCTGCACTGGTGAGACCCCACCTGGAGTATTGTGTCCAGTTCTGGAGCCCCTATTACAAGACAGATCTGGAGGTGCTGGAAGGTGTCCAGAGAAGGGCTGTGAGGATGATCAGAGGTCTGGAGCTCCTCTGCTGTGAGGAGAGACTGAGGGAGTTGGGGCTGTTCAGTCTGGAGAGGAGAAGGCTTCAAGGTGAGCTTATTGTGGCCTTCCAGTATCTTAAGGGGGGACTACAAGAAATCTGGGGACGTTTTTAGGGTGTCAGGTAGTGATAGAATTGGGGGGAATGGAATAAATCTAGAAATGGGTAGTTGCAGACTACATGCTAGGAGGAAGTTCTACTCCATGAGGGTGGTGAGACCTTGGACCGAGTTGCCGAAGAAGGTGGTGGAAGGCTCATCCCTGGAGGTGTTTAATGCCAGGCTGGATGAGTCTCTGGACATCCTAATCTAGTGTGAGGTGTTCCTGACCATGGCAGTGGAGTTGGAACCAAATGATCCTTGTTGTCCCTTCCAACTCTGACTGATTCTATGATTGTATCTGAGAGCGGAGGAGCCAGGCTATGGAAGCATTGGGGATGGATGAAAGCCCTACCAAGTTGTAGCATGGCGCAAAAGTAGAGTGAGCTGCTGCCAGCCCACATGCCGCATGATCAGTTCCTTTCTGAAATGAGGAAAGCCAAACACCACTCAGCAGTGATAAAAAGAAGGAAAAGAGCAGCCCTGAACTATCACTTCCCTCAGTGTTGCAGGGATTGGCTCTGTGCCCAAGGCAAAATTACATTTCAACTCTCACACGCAGCTGAGCAGCTGAGAGAGAAATGCTGGAGTGTGCAGTGGACTATCTTAGTTAAGTTTTCATTTCTACTCAATCCAAAAAAGCAGCTGAAGATTCCAACCTCAGGATTCAGGATAAATGTTATAAATGTCTATTTTTTACAGCCCAATGTAGCGTGGTTAAGTGACGCAGGGGTGTCTCTACAGGAGACTTTAAACTCCTGGTTCAGGAAAACTGCAGCCCACAGAAACATGTCCCTGGTGCTATGCACTCACATCTGCGATCCACTGAAACAGAAGGAACCTCTCTAAATGCTGATGTCCTCTCCAAAAATCCATCTGGTCTCTGCTATTCACCACAGATGTCCACCCAGGAGTCAAATTTTACCTCAGACTCCTACATGTGGGAGTCAAAGGGTGATTACGAAACACCTGCAGTGGTACCTACAGCACAATTTTTCTGACCTAAATTAAAAAGCTACAACATTCTTCATTTCACAGAATCCCAATGTGGTAGGGGTTGGAAGAGATCTCTGGAGATCATCTGGTCCAACCCCTTTATTAAAGCAGGATCACCCAGAACTAGTTGCCCACGTGTTTGGAATTTCTCCAGAGAAGTACAAGTACCCTACACTTTCCCCTGAAATCTCTTCATTGCTCACACTCAGGAATGAAAAAATGGATAACCATCCCTAGGCTGAGCTAGTAAGGCAGCTTCTCACTGCCTCCCACATTTGAGAGGAGATACAGTGCTGAGGGATCTTAGAGGTCTTTTCCAATCTTCATGATTCTATGGGTTCAAATTGGCGGAGGGGAGATTTGAACGGGATGTTAGGAAGAAATTCTTCACAGTGAGGGTGGTGAGGCACTGGAACAGGTTGCCCAGGGAGGTTGTGTCTGCTCCCTCCCTGGATGTGTTCAAGGCCAGGCTCGATGAGGTCTTGAGCGACCTGATCTAGTGGGAGGTGTCCCTGCCTGTGGCAGGGGGTTGCAACTGGATGATCTTTGAGGTCTCTTCCAACCTAGACCATTCTATGATTCTATGATTGTGCCCCTTCCCTGGAACTGGTCAAGGCCTTGAGTACCTGGGCTAGTGAAAGGCGTCCCTGTCTAGAGCAAGGGAGTTGAAACTAGATGATCTTTAAGGGTCTTTCTGATGCAAACCATTTGAGGATTCTAGGATTCCACAAGTTTAGTGGTGACCTGGCAGTGCTGGTTTAATGGCTGAACAGAATGATCTTAAAGGTCTCTTCCAACCCAAACCAGTCTACGGCTCTGTGACATATGAGTAAAGCTGCAGGGCAGCCAGCTCCATGTGCTACCAAAAGCCACGCTGTTCACTGCTTTTCAGGCTAAGTTAGGGCTACTGCCTGTGAGATCAGCTTCTCTGAGAACAATCAACATGCTGTGATCAACTCTTGCCAAAGAAAAGAGAGCTGGGTTTGTTTCCCCTCATTTCACGTTTAATTTTCTCTCCTTAATCTGAGTTTTAAAGGGTCTCACGGAACTGTCAACTCTGGACTGCTTGATTATGGAATTTCATTAGACTAAGCTGACATTTTAGGTTTTGTTTTAATCATTTCCAGTGTTATTACTTCCTGCAGGGAAGGTTTCTTTTAAATCGCCAACGCATTGCTATGCAGAGCAGAGACCTCTCTTGGCAGGATATGAGAGGAAAATCACATACTGATAGCTATTCATACCCCAAAAGTGGGCAGAGGGCAGGCAGGAAACCTCTAAGCATGGCCATTTTCCCTGTGAGGGTGACAGAAGCCTGGAACAGGCTGCCCAGGGGAGTTGTGGAGTCTCTCTCTGGAGATATTCAAAGCCCACCTGGCCACATTCCTGTGTGTTCTAATCTAGGTGCTCCTCCTCTGGCAGGGGGGTTGGACTGGGCTAAAGAGCCCCAGGTCTCAGGCTCTCCTTGTGGGGCTGATGATTTAGTCCCCTCAAGCATCTTTGTAGCACCCTTTCCAGTAGTTCCTTGCCTCTTTTGAATTGAGAAGCCCAGAATTGGATTCAGCACTTTAGATGTAGAGGGCAAAGAGAAACCTTCCTCAATCTACTGGCCACCATCTTAGAAAACCACTGGCCACAAGGGCGCATTGCTGGCACCAAACTTAAANTAGGTGTTTTCAAGCATTGGGAAGATCTCCACTCAGTTTGTCTCCTCTCTAGGCTAAAGAGCCCCAGGTCTCAGGCTCTCCTTGTGGGGCTGATGATTTAGTCCCCTCAAGCATCTTTGTAGCACCCTTTCCAGTAGTTCCTTGCCTCTTTTGAATTGAGAAGCCCAGAATTGGATTCAGCACTTTAGATGTAGAGGGCAAAGAGAAACCTTCCTCAATCTACTGGCCACCATCTTAGAAAACCACTGGCCACAAGGGCGCATTGCTGGCACCAAACTTAAAAGTAAGTGTGAAAATAGAGAAAACAATTTTTAAAACAGAGCAGCTTTGTTTGCATGGGCAACAGAGAGCAGTGAAGGGGAAAAGGATCTGGGGGTCCTAGTGGATGGCAGGATGCCCATGAGCCAGCAACGTGCTCTGATGGTCAAGAAGGCCAAAGTCATATTGGGGTGGATTAGAAGGGCTGTGGTGAGTAGGTCTAATGAGGTTCTCCTGCCCTTCTACTCTGCCCTAGTGAGGCCACATCTGGAATATTGTGACCAGTTCTCGGCCCCTTGGTTCAAGAATTACCTTAGGGAACTGCTTGAGAGATTCCAGGGCAGAGCCACAAAGATGCTGAAGGCAGTGGAAGATCTTCCTTAAGAGGAGAGCCTGAGGGANATGAGCCCTGGAGGTCACTTCCATCCCCTGACATTCTGTCATTCTGGGATTCTGTGATCATTTTTCAAGAACAGTAATTAGAGGCCAAGGCAGGTTCTGAGTCACAGAATGGTAAGGTTTGGAATGGAACTCCAGAGATCATCCAGTCCAACTGCCCTGCAAAGCAGGATCACCCAGGGCAGGTCACACAGGAATACATCCAGATGGCTCTTGAAAATCTCTAGAGAAGGAGACTCCCTTTTCTGACACAAGTATGTCCAGATCATGTTGCACAGGATCACAGAGAATCACAGAAACATCCAGGTTGGCAAAGCCCCTCAGGATTACCAAGTC
>VWZI01004130.1:6902-17232 GCA_013396835.1 Psilopogon haemacephalus
GGCTGCAGGGGATCAGCCCTCAGCTCCCTGCCAGCCTGAGCCACTCTGGGAGCCCATGAAAGGATTGTATGGCATCAATTTGCCTTCCCACAATGGACTCTGTGTGTGATTGTTAGCTCAGGACAGCCCAAGGGCCTGAGAAACCTCAGGGACAAGAGCTGGTTTGGTTTCTGCAGTGGTTGTTGGGCTGCATCCCTGCCCCAGCAGGCCGTGGGCACTCTGAGCATGCCACTGTGCTTCAGCCCCAGTGCTGTGGTGGTTGTGTCAGGGCAGCTCTTCATGCACTCCCGTGGTTGGGGTCAGTTTGCAGCTGCAGCAGCTCTCATTCATTTTGCAAGGCTCCTCTGCCCCATCAGAGACTCAGCAGCCCCATCCAAGCTCCTTGTCCTCCCTGCGTGGGCAGTGCTTCCTCTCTGGGGATGCTGTGCCCTGCTTTGGTGGCAGCACCAACACCACTGCCCTGCCTTCCTATTCTCACCCAAGTGAAAGCAATTCCATCTCTTCTCTGCTGCAGATGAGGCACTGAGATGGAAGCAGCCTCACATAATGTACACAGACACATCCTCAGAGGCATTTGGCCTCCTGCTCCAGCACAGGATGCTCAAGCAGCTTCCATCCTGCTCAGCTCAGAGGAGCAGTAGGGCTCAGCAGCAGTACAGCTGAAGAGGACATCTCTGCTGCTTTGAAGCAGCAGCAGCCCTGCAAAGCTGCCCTGCCCTTCCTCCTGACCCACAAGCTGATTTATTGGATAAAATCCTGGCCCCAGGGGAGTGAGGAGGGTTCTGTCACCAGCTGCAGCACCTCCAGGTCTTCAGTCATCACAGTGTGTCACAGAGCATGTGACAAGCAACACAGAGACCCCTACCAAAAGCTCCAAGCCCCCAGCCCAGGCCCGGACAAGCATCCCTGAGACACAGGGAAACTGAACTACTGCCTCATGGAACCAACCTCACAGCCAAACAGCAACAGAGTTCTGCTATCTTGATCCCCAAACTCTGGGAATTCTCCTCACAGCTCTTGATTCTGCAGCATCCTGCACTTCTGCTGCAGAGCTGAGCAGTTATAAATACTTTAGTTTGATATTCACAGACAGAGATGCAAACACTGTGACATTCCCTGAGCTTCCTGTTTCCCATGCCTTGCACCAGACCTTTCTTACTGACCTTTGAGAAGGGTTTTTTCCTTCCCTAGGTTCTGTGAAAATGCAAGTAGCCAAAATCAAGGCAAATATTTAGAGGCTGCTTTCTTGTTCAGTGCCTTCCTGAAGTCCAGCAGGCAAATCCTGCCCTAGGCTGCATCACAGCAGTGTGGGCAGCAGGGCAGGAGAGGGGACTGTGCCTCTTGGCTCTGCTCAGACCTCACCTCCAACCCTGCCTCCAGTGCTGCCGGCCTCAGCAGAAAGAGGACACAGAGCTGCTGGAGGGAGGCCAGAGGAGGCCACAAAGATGCTGGCAGGGCTGGAGCAGCTCTGCTGTGAGCACAGGCTGAGGGAGCTGGGGGGGGGCAGCCTGCAGAGGAGAAGGCTCCAGGGGCACCTCAGAGCTGCCTGCCAAGAGCTGAAGGCAGCCTGCAGGAAGGCTGCAGAGGGACTTTGCATCAGGGGGGCATGCCTATGGCACAGGGGCAATGGTTTGCAGCTGCTTGTCCTGCTTGTGTTGGGGGCTCCAGAACTGCACACAGTACTCCATAGGTAAGGGCTTCATTTCCCACCTGCACCAGGAACAAGAGCAGTGACTCTTACCCAAGGCAGCTACGTAGCCTTTAGAGAGGCCAGAGACAAAATCATGACTTTTTCCTTCTAACAATGCCCTGCTTGTTTGTTGCCTTTGGGTTGCCATCCCTTCACCCTGGTGTGCTCAGCAGCAAACAGAGGCAGTTGTGGAGATGCACTGAGTCACAGGCACACGTGGCAAGCACAGCAGCAGTGACTCCATCACTCTCTCCAGGCTGCCAAAGGGTGTAACAAAGTCCTGTTTGTTTACTGCTTGGAGCCAGCATCCTGCTGTTGATCTGGAGACAGCCTTTGTCTTTAAAGAAAAAGGCATGCAGCATGCAAAGCTGCTCCCCAACACAAGAAGGGTTGGAGCCAGTGCAGAGGAGGCCACCAAGACACAGCTGAGAGGGCTGCAGCAGCTCTGCTCTGAGCAGAGGCACAGAGAGTTGGGGCTCTGCAGCCTGCAGAAGAGAAGGCTGCCAGGAGACCTTGGAGTGGCCTTGCAGGATCTGAAGGGGGCTGCAGGAGGGCTGGGGAAGGACTATTGACAAGGGCTGGGAATGACAGGAGGAGGAGGAGGAGGAATGGGTTTGGAGTGTCAGAGGGGAGATTGGAACTGGATGTTAGGAGGAAGTTGTTTGCAGTGAGGGTGGTGAGACACTGACACAGGTTGCCCAGGGAGGTTGTGGAGCACAGAAGCAATCAGTGTGATCTTCATTCTTCGACCACATTGGGTGATTCTCTGCTCCACAACCTCCCTGGAGGTGTTCAGGATCAGGCTGAATGAGTCCTTGAGTGACCTGTTCTAGTGGGAGGTGTCCATGCCTATGGCACAGGGGGGCTGGAACTGGCTGAGCTCTGAGCTCCCTTCCAGCCTGAACCATTCTGTGATTCTGTGGTTAGTGGTTTGGTAAGGCACTGCCATGCTACAAGCCACTGTAGTACATGGCCTGATCATCTGCCACCATGGAAAGGGCAAACTCCCCTGGTCAGACAGCTGAGAGCAGAGCAAGGCAATGATTAATTGCTTTGTGTAGCACCAAGGTGGGTGCCAGTGCAGCACAGTGGTGTGGGCAAGTGGCTGCAATGCCACTTTTGATGGCACTTCTTTCCTTGCTGACCTTCCAGCTCTGCCAGTAAGGCACCCTGGAAACCAGCTGTAACAACACTGCAGCATCTCTTCTTGCCTGTTGTGAGAGCATTGACTATCATCGTCCCCACCTCTCTGGGCCGGGTCCCCTTCAGGGAGAGCACACAGGGAGAGCTGTTCCACACTGCCCTGCCCCACCTGGGAGCCTGCCCGCTGGGATCAGCAACGGCTCAGAGGAGACAGAGCAGCAAGCAAGGAAACCAAAGATGAGGAACGTTTTTGCCTAACGAGTAAATGTGAAACCAAGGGCTCCGGAGCAGGAAAAAGAAAGAAAGTAACCTGAGCAGGAATTAAATAGCCGAAGGGCAAGCTGTGCTCCAGGTGGGGCTGTGCCTGTGGGAGGCTTCCAGTGCTCAGGCACAGATTGTTGCACCGAGCCCAAGCATGTGTGAGCTGCAGTGCTCATGGCTGCTCCCCCAGCTCTGCTTGCCTTAGTGCTGAAGCATTTGCTCTAAATTCAGCTGCATTTAGAATCTAACTCACAGCACAACTTGCACCAGAGTCACTTTCCCTGGCTGGCAGCTGTCAGTTGTAGGCCAAAAGAGCAAAATGATGTCATCAATGTTTGTCAATGTGTGAGGGCTGGGGGTGAGGAGGGGGGGGACAGGCTCTGCTCACTGCTCCCTGCCATAGGCCAAGGAGCAATGGATGGAAGCTGCAGCACAGGAGGTTGCAGCTCAAGACAAGAGGCAACTTCTTGCCTGGGTGGGTCCCAGAGCAGTGGCACAGGCTGCCCAGAGAGGTTGTGGAGTCTCCTTGTGTGGAGCCTTTGCAGACTCTGTCTGGATGTGTTGCTGTGTGCCCTGAGCTAGCTTGGATGGTGCTGCTGTGGCAGGGGGGGTTGGACTGGATGAGCTCTTTGGGTCCCTTCGGGTCCCTGACACCCTGTGATGCTGTTACTTGCCTGTGGCGGGAGCAGTGCAGAGTCCTTTCACCCCACGGGATGAAGCTCCAGTGGTGTGCAGGGCACCAAGGAAGCCCTTTCCCTGCCGTCGCAGGCAGCTCCAGCTGCGGCTCCCCTGGCAGCCGGCAGGGCACTGCGGCTGGCACCGAGGCGCTGCCGGAGCCCAGCGGCTGCCTGCCGTGCGGAGCAGTGCAAGGGCGCCCTCGAGCGGCCACAGCCCTGCAGTACACCTCGGGAGCTGCCTGCCGGGAGCCTCTGCGGCTGCCCAGCCCCGAGCTGCCCAACTTGCCGATGCCAGCTCCGAGCTGCTGATGCTTAAGGCAGGGCGCGGAGGGGGGAGACGCTGCTGGGTCTGCATGTGCCTCAGTGGGCACTGTGGACTGTCTTGGAATCACAGGGGATGGGAGGGACCTCCAGAGTACATCCAGTTCAAGCCCCTGCCAGAGCAGCAGCACCCAGGGCAGGGCACACAGCAACACAGCCAGGGGGGGCTGGAAAGGCTCCAGAGCAGGAGACTCCACAGCCTCTCTGGGCAGCCTGCTCCAGGGCTCTGGCAGCCTCCCAGGGACAAAGGTTCCCCTCCTGTTCCCCTGGCACCTCCTCTGCTCCAGCTTGCCCCCAGTGCAACTTGTGCTGCCCTTGGGCACAGCCTGGCTGCATCCTGCCCACACTGAGCATCTCCCGGTGCTGAGGGGGACCCTCCTGTGTTCAAGCTTGTTAGTGAACTTTGATGAAGTTCAGAAGAACAAACCCACACAGACAGAGCTCACACAAGCAACAGCCTTAGATATCAACTTTAAACAGACCAAGACTGGGACCCAGGCACTTTTGGAAGGCTCTTTTGAAGTCTTCTTTTGTAACAGACACTAACAGCTCTGCCAGTGTAGGAAAGTCCCACTCCAGTTCCTCATAAACTTCCCTTTCCTAGGGAGCTCCAATGGGTGGAAGCCCAGGAGAACCAGAGAATCAGCCACCTTGGAAGAGACCTCCAGGCTCATCCAGCCCAATCTAGCACCCAGCCCCAGCCCTATCCAACCAACCAGACCATGGCACTCAGTGCCCATCCAGGCTTTGCTTCAACACCTCCAGGGATGGGGACTCCACCACCTCCCTGGGCAGCCCATTCCAATGCCAATCACTCTCTCTGCCAGGAACTTCCTCCTCACATCCAGCCTCAACCTGCCCTGACACAGCTTCAGCCTCTGTCCCCTCCTTCTGTGCCTGCCTGCCTGGCAGCAGAGCCCAAGCCCAGCTGGCCACAACCTCCCTCCAGACAGCTGCAGAGAGCAATGAGCTCTGCCCTCAGCCTCCTCTTCTGCAGGCTGCACACCCCCAGCTCCCTCAGCCTCTCCTCTTGGGGCTGTGCTCCAGGCCCCTCCCCAGCCTTGCTGCCCTTCTCTCAACACCTTCCAGCACCTCAACATCTCTCTGGAATGGAGGCAACCAGAACTGGACACAGCACTCAAGGTGTGTGCTGAGCAGTGCTGAGCACAGGGGCAGAAGCACTGCCCTGCTCCTGCTGCCCACACTGCTGCTCCAGCCCAGGATGCCATTGGCTCTGCTGCCCACCTGGGCACACTGCTGCCTCCTCTTCAGCTCCTATCTCCCAGCACCCCCAGGTCCCTCTCTGCCTTGCTGCTCTCCAGAGCAGGCCATCTCTGAGTGACACCACTATGAAGAGAGCTCAAAGCACTGCAGTAAGCTTGGTATTAAAGCCCATGTTCACACCAACCTGTTTTACAAGGACAAGGATTTCATAATTGTTCTGTCAAACTAATCACAAAACAGACCAAAAAAAAAAAAAAATCTTATTTCCTTCTAGCCCACAGCCCAAAGCAGCACACAGAAGGAAAAAAAAACCCCAAACCCTAAACCAATCAATGGAAATAGCTTGTTTTAATTTTCTCTTGTCATATCATCTGGTCATGCCAGGGAGCATTTCTGACTTTTGTTCAGAAATTAAAGTAGTCTCTGAGGATAAAGCCTGCTCTGCCAGCTCCAGAGCTACTCCTCTGCCCCACAGATCTCACCCTCTGCACACAAACACTCCAGCTTCCCAATTAGTGTCCACCTGGAAGTTAACATGAGGCACTGGTGTCAGTGCTTTGGTCTGCAGTGTGTTAGTGAGGAGCTATTAACTGAGGGTAGCAACCCTGACAGTGAGCTGTGGCTGCTCTGCCTGCACCAGCCTAGGGCAGCCTTGGGCACATTAAGCAGATCAGATTTTCAAACGAGATGAAAGCACAGCCTCTGTTTTCAGAGAGCCACAGGATGGTCAGGCCGGCAGGGAGCTGAGAGCTGATCCCCACCATGCCCCTGGAGCCTTCTCCTCTGCAGGCTGCACCCCCCCAGCTCCCTCAGCCTGTGCTCACAGCAGAGCTGCTCCAGGCCTGTTTCCAGAGCAGCTTTTCCAGGTACCATGGCAAGCCTCCAGGGCAGCAGTTCTTCACAAAATCAAACTTCTTTATCTTTATTTTCTCTTTCCTCTCAAGGGTTTCAGTAACTAAAGGTAAAATTCACTCATCTTCTGAATCCTCACCTTAAAAACCTTGAGTATTTCTAATCCAAGGATCAGCATCACAAGGTTTGGGCACAGTTCTTCTCCACTGACCTTTCAGAGCCATGAAATGCTGCCAGGCAGATACCACACCTCAGCTGTGCCACAGGGCCAGCTGCTTCCTATCTGTATCCCAGCTGGAAGCAAAGCAGGTCTGTACCACACCCCCAGTGCTCTATTTTGTCCCAAGCCCTCTTGGAACCCTTCTGCAGCAGTCTGCAGGGTGGGAAGCCAGCTGGAAGCAAGCAGAGTCAAGTTTGACCTGCCAGCCCCTTACAGACTTCCCATGACTTTTCTGCTGCACTTTGGGCCAGCTGCCAGCACTGCAGCACTGGAGCATGTGCCACAGGCACTGGTAAATGGAGGGCTGATGGGAGCAGGTTCACTGCCTCGCCTTCAGGAGAGACACCTCCTTACCCTCACAGACTTGCAAACCTGCAACAGCAGCTGAAAGGCCCTTTAAAATCCTGGCATCTGCTCCTACAACTGCATTTATCAAGCAGCTTCCCTCATTTCTTACAACGCCCAGAACAGGGAGCTGGACCAGAGCTGGAATCAGTTCAGAATGGTGGCAACCCCCAAAGCTCAGGCAGAGAGCAGCCCCAAGCTGCAGGCATTCAGAGCCAGCTCTGATGAAAGCTGCTGCTCAGTAAAGCTCTGCAGGAGCAAAGTGCATTTCTCACACGGAGTAGCTGAGCTTAGCTCTGGTGCAGCCCAGCCACCTTGTTGCCAGCATCACTCAGGTACCATGTGCTGTGCAGTGGAAAGCCCCAGCCCCTCCAAGCAGCAGCAGCTCCTTATTTCACCAGCCCTGCACAACCACACAACCACCTTGGCAGCCTCTCCCCGAGTTTGGGAGGTGTCAAGACGCAGTCGTTTGACCAGCTGGCACCCCTGGGTCTGTGCAACAAACTACTCACCCTGAGACGTTCCCCTGGCAGCTCAGCTCCTCAAAACCACTCCTCAGCAAGGGCTTCCCTCTCCTCGAAGCCAGGCCAAGCACTGCTGACTCCTGGCACGGGGGATTTTCACAGGTAGGGAGTCCCAGCTTGACACCAGCTCTTCACTCTCCTCTTTGAAGCTCAACAGCTTCATTCAGCTCTCTTCAGAGCCCTCCAAGAGACTTCTGCATAGTTTTACTGTGTTCAACACAAAGAAAAACCAGGTCTGTACTCAATGTCAGAACTGCTCTGGCAGGCAAGCTGTGGCCTCCCATGGGCCTTTTGGCTTCTCTCAATCAGCTCCATGAGGTGCAGCTGCTCAGAAGTGGGTGAGGCCCCAGGGCAGTCCTGCTACACCTGCTCTGAGTGCCCATGAGCCTGGCAGTGCTCTGCAGTGCTGCTCTCTGCACCTGCTCTGAGTGCCCATGAGCCTGGCAGTGCTCTGCAGTGCTGCTCTCTGCTCCTGTTGCACCTGCTCTGATGCTGCAAAAAGATGCTGTGAGGGCTGGAGCAGCTCTTCTGTGAGCACAGGCTGAGGGAGCTGGGGGGGTGCAGCCTGCAGAGGAGAAGGCTCCAGGGGTACCTCAGAGCTGCCTGCCAAGAGCTGAAGGCAGCCTGCAGGAAGGCTGCAGAGGGACTTTGCATCAGGGGGGTTAGAGACAGCCCAAGGGGCAATGGTTTGGAGCTGAGGCACAGCAGGGTGAGGCTGGAGCTGAGCAAGAAGTTGGGAAGTGTGAGGGTGCTGAGAGGGTTCTCAATGTGTGCAGGTGAGTGGCAGGAGGCTGGAGCCAGGCTCTGCTGGGTGATGCCCAGGGACAGCACAAGGGGCACTGGGTGGGAGCTGAGGCAGAGGAAGCTTCATTTAAACCCAAGGAGGAATTTTTTCCTTGTGAGTGTGACAGAAGCCTGGCACAGGCTGCCCAGGGAGGCTGTGGAGATACTCAGAACCCACCTGGATGTGTTCCTGTATGATCTGCTCTAGGAGATGCTGCTCTGGCAGGGGGCTTGGACTGGATGAGCTTGAAGTCCTTTTGGGGAGACACAAGCCCTGTGCTGCCAGAGTGCCCTCTCTCTGCCACCTCTCTGGTCTGGGGTCACCTGGGGATAACCTCCACCCTGCTCACTCTGTCCCTTGGTGATTAGGCTGGAAGGGTAGACCTTGCAGCCAGCAAAGGCTCTGCTTGCCCTTCCCGGGTGCCTTGTTGAAGCTCTTCAGCTGCCTTTGCTTCTTAGCTGCCTTCCCAGCTTCTCCCTGGGTGTCAGGTCCCCACGAGCTGTGCTTGGCTCTCGTTCTGGCAGCCACTCTCCCTGCAGTGGGCAGACTGGTGTGGAACACTGGGGCTAGAGAAATGGATCCACAACTGCTTCAGGCTCTCCAGCAGCACTCCCTCTGCAATTACAGCTCAGGGGTGCTCTGCTCTCTCACTTCTTTTACATGCCCACATGTACAATGGTGCACCTCTCTCTGCCTTTCTGTGGCTCTCTCAGTTGATGTTCCTTCTGCTGCCTTTCTTTGCCAAACTCTGCACTGTTCTGCTCTGCACAGAGCTGGAGATGCCTTTTCTGTTTCCTGCAAGAGCCTGAGGTTTCTGCAGTGCTGTTTATTATTCTGCTGGCTTCCCTTCTTCTCCCAGGCTGTGGTGTTGGGGGCTCATTCTCAGCCAAGAAGCTTTTGGAAAGCACACTGACTGGTACAGATAAATTAATTACTACAATTAATGCTTGTATATGCTTAGGAATGATTGTTGACTCCCTCCCCCCTCCCTGACCCCACCCCAAGTGCATTGTCTTTAATCAAAGACTGCAGAGGTGAAAATAATCAATTACCTTCTGCCTGCTTCTACCAAAAAGTACCCTGCAAGATCAGTCACTGAGCACACAGCAGGGCCACAAACAGGCACTGGCTCCACCACTTGCATGTGCTGCTTGTGCTGGGGGCTGCAGAGCTGCAGACAGTGCTGCAGGTGGGGTGTGAGGAGAGCAGAGCCAAGGGGCACAATCCCCTCCCTTGCCCTGCTGCCCACAGCTGCTCTTGCTGCAGCCCAGCACACAGTTGCTGTCTGGGCTGCACTCACACTGCAGCCTCATCTTCAGCTTTGCACCAGCCCAGACTCCCAGGTCCTGTTCCTCAGGGCTGCTCTCAGCAGAGCCAAGGGGCAGAATTCCCTCCCTTGCCCTGCTGCCCACATCCAGGCAGCTCTTGAGTATCTCCAGAGAGGGAGACTCCACAACTCCCCTGGGCAGCCTGTGCCAGGCAGGGTTTGACTATCTCGAGAGAGGGAGACTCCACAGCCCCCCCCAGCAGCCTGTGCCAGGCTTCTGTCACCCTCACAGGGAAAAAAAATTCCTCCTCATGTTTAAATGAAGCTTCCTCTGCCTCAGCTCCCACCCAGTGCCCCTTGTGCTGTCCCTGGGCATCACCCAGCAGAGCCTGGCCCCAGCCTCCTGCCACTCACCTGCACACATTGAGAACCATTGCTGAGGTCACCTCTGTCCCAGTTCAGAGGTCAGAACTGACTCTCATCCCTGTGCCCTGACTGGGAGTCCAGGGAGCAGTTCTGTTTATGAGAGTGTCTGTATGTGTACAAGGCAGTCAGGCAGGATTAGTACCAAAGGCAGCAGGGCCCCTATATATGTGTGTAAGGCAGCCAAAGGCAGCAGGCCCAGGCTGGCCTTGCCCACCCTGCAGCCCCAAGCTGCCCCCCAAGCTGGGCACACCAGGCCTCAGCAGCCTCCTGCACCCCCCGAGGCAAGAGTGCAGAGTGGGGCAGAGAGGGGACAGGGCAGGGCAGGGGCAGAGCTGTTCACCTCTGAGACACAGAGGGCAACAGCACAGCCCTGGACAGCATCCCGGGAGCAGCAGCTCCATGGCCCAGCAGCTCCATGGCCCAGCAGCTCCATGGCCCAGCAGCTCCATGGCCCAGCAGCTCCATGGCCCAGCAGCTCCATGGCCCAGCAGCTCCATGGCCCAGCAGCTCCATGGCTCAGCAGCTCCATGGCCCAGCAGCTCCATGGCCCAGCAGCTCCATGGCCCAGCAGCTCCATGGCCCAGCAGCTCCATGGC
>VWZI01004130.1:17329-59257 GCA_013396835.1 Psilopogon haemacephalus
CACAGGCTGGCATCTTGCTCTGCTCTCAGGGCACAGGCTGGCATCGTGCTCTGCAGGGCAGGGAAGAGCAGGTGGAGGCTGCCAGGTTGGCCCCGTGCAGCAGGGTGCAGGTGGTTTGGCTCCAGCATCAGCTGCCTCGGGTTCATGCACTCACAGAATGGTTTAGGTTGGAAGGGAGCTCAAAGCTCAGCCAGCTCCAGCCCCGCTGTGTCACAGGCAGGGACACCTCCCACTAGAACAGGTCACTCAAGACCTCATCCAGCCTCATCCTCAACCTCTCCAGGGATGCTGGGGACCTCCTTGGGCACCCCTGGGCACAGCCTGGCTGCATCCTGCCCACACTGCCCTGCACAGCTTGAGCACAGCACTGAGGGCAGCCCTCAGGCTCCTCTGCTGCCAGCTCCCAGCCCCAGCTCCCTCAGCCTGGCCCCACAGGAGATGTTCACTGCCTGCAGCAGCTTGGGGGCTCTGGGCTGGGCTCTCTCCAGCAGCTGCCTGAGGTCCTTCTGCAGCTGAGGGGCCCAGAGCTGGACAGAACACTGCAGCTGCAGCCCGGGCAGGGCAGGTCTGCATTGCCTTGGCAGGACGACAGTCACTAGATTGAACCTTTCACACGACATTCTTTGGTGCTTCAGGGAACAACAGCCACGAGGAGATGGCAGGGTTCACCAGACACGGCCAGCTGCGTTCTGCTCTCCGGTCAGTGGTGTCCAAACTCACCTGCTCAGGCACTCGCAGCTTCCATCACCATCATCAACACGAACGGACCCGAGGAACAGAGCAGCCAGCAGGGGGCAGCCTGCTCCAGGGGATGCTGGGACCAGCACACTGGGGTGGGACACATCTGGAGCTGCTGCAGCACAGCTGCTCAGGTGTGGGGGACACATCTGGAGCTGCTGCAGCACAGCTGCTCAGGTGTGGGGGACACATCTGGAGCTGCTGCAGCACAGCTGCTCAGGTGTGGGGGACACATCTGGAGCTGCTGCAGCACAGCTGCTCAGGTGTGGGGGACACATCTGGAGCTGCTGCAGCACAGCTGCTCAGGTGTGGGGGACACATCTGGAGCTGCTGCAGCACAGCTGCTCAGGTGTGGGGGACACATCTGGAGCTGCTGCAGCACAGCTGCTCAGGTGTGGGGGACACATCTGGAGCTGCTGCAGCACAGCTGCTCAGGTGTGGGGGACACATCTGGAGCTGCTGCAGCACAGCTGCTCAGGTGTGGGGGACACATCTGGAGCTGCTGCAGCACAGCTGCTCAGGTGTGGGGGACACATCTGGAGCTGCTGCAGCACAGCTGCTCAGGTGTGGGGGACACATCTGGAGCTGCTGCAGCACAGCTGCTCAGGTGTGGGGGACACATCTGGAGCTGCTGCAGCACAGCTGCTCAGGTGTGGGGGACACATCTGGAGCTGCTGCAGCACAGCTGCTCAGCTGTGAGGGACACATCTGGAGCTGCTGGAGCACAGCTGTTCAGCTGTGAGGGGCACATCTGGAGCTGCTCAGGTGTGAGGGACACATCTGGAGCTGCTGGAGCACAGCTGCTCAGCTGTGAGGGACACATCTGGAGCTGCTGGAGCAGAGCTGTCAGGTGTGAGGGACACATCTGGAGCTGCTGGAGCACAGCTGCTCAGGTGTGAGGGACAGCATCTGTTGCTCAGGTTCCTCTGCTGCCAGCTCCCAGCCCCAGCTTCCTCAGCCTGGCCTCACAGGAGATGTTCACTGCCTGCAGCAGCTTGGGGGCTCTGGGCTGGGCTCTCTTCAGCATCTCCCTGATGTACTTCTGGAGCTGAGGGCCCCAGAGCTGGACAGATGTAGCTTCAGCAGGGCAGAGCAGAGGAGCAGGAGAACCTCTCTCAACCTACTCAGCAGAGCCCTTCTGCTCCCCCCAGGCTGCCAGTGGCCTTCTTGGCCAGCAGGACACAGAGCTGGCCCATGGGCATTTCCCCCATGCCACCTCCTGAAGCCATTACTGGTTCTTGGCTGAGGCTGGCAGCTCCCTTTGCTCAGCCACTCCTTCACCAGAAGTGCTCCCATCTGGCCAGGGACACAGCCCCCAGCTCCGTGCAGGCTCCTAGGGGGCAGCAGCACAGCCACCCCATGGCATCCCAGTGCTGGAGCTGCACTGCCATCCAGGCCAGCTGCCAAGCCCCAGCTTTACATTTACTGCTCATCTTCTCTCCCAGCTGATCTCCTCCTAATGCCTGTTAGGTATTTAGTAGAGGTTGAAATTACAGACAACAAAGAAATGATTACTTACAGCATAATTTCTGGTTTGCTAACATCTCCTTTACAGCCTCGATCAGATTATTGCTTTATTTGCTTCCCAGTGCATTCTCTCTCACCTCTTATCTGCTTCTCTGATTGCCTCTCATTCACTCTGACCTTGGATGCAGTCAAGTGGCAAAAAAACAACAAAAAAAACCCCAACTTAAATAAATAAAAGCAAGAGCAAAAGCCAGTGGAAGGCAGGGGAAGAGACAGGCAGGGCAATAAAAAAGCAGAATTGCTCTTTCCTTGGGTGGGTTTAGTTTGTTTGCATTTCTTTGGTTTCCTTTTTTCTTTAAAAAAAAAAAAAAGCAAGCAACAAAGCTGCAGTGCAGTTTAGAGCACCCAGGAAGGCTCCTCCTGTACTTATTGATGTCACAGCAGCCACCAGCTAAATAATCTATAGGCAAGGTCACTTCTTGCACGCAGCAAAACAATCTAAGGCTTTGAGGCATCAAATGTGTATTTGCCCCTCGCAAGGAGAGTGCAAGCAGCTCACTGCCTTCCTTTCTCTTCAGGCTCTCCCTGCTTTGTGTTCACCCCAGCAGCACTCTACAAACTTGGAGACAAGAGGAAAAGTGGAACACTGAACTTACTGAGACTGACTTTGGCTTTCCTCTGCATGACTGCTGTTATTTTTAGTGCCATAAGAAGGAAATTTCAGCTTATTTCTGAGCTGGCTTGGAACACCATGGTGGAAAAAGGACTCCAGAGAGACACAAACAGCAGGGAAAAAAAAAACACTCAAAACCAGACAGAAGAAAGAGATCTCAGCAGGCATTTCCCTTGGCTTTGGTCTGCCCAGACCCCACCTCAAACACTGCCTCCAGGGCTGCTGTCCCCAGCAGGAGGACACAGAGCTGCAGGAGGGAGGCCAGAGGAGGCCACACAGATGCTGCATTGGTTTGGAGCTGAGGCACAGCAGGCTGAGGCTGGAGCTGAGCAAGAAGTTGGTGAGTGTGAGGGTGCTGAGAGTGTGGCACAGGCTGCCCAGGGAGGCTGTGGCTGCCTCCTTGCTGGGGGTGCTGCAGGCCAGGCTGGATGAGGCCTTGAGCAGCTGAGTGGAGCTGAGAGGTGTCCCTGGGCATGGTGGGGAGGCTGCAGGGGATCAGCTCTCAGCTCCCTGCCAGCCTGAGCCCTTCAGCTCTTGGCAGGCAGCTCTGAGGTGCCCCTGGAGCCTTCTCCTCTGCAGGCTGCACCCCCCCAGCTCCCTCAGCCTGTGCTCACAGCAGAGCTGCTCCAGCCCTCACAGCATCTTTGTGGCCTCCTCTGGCCTCCCTCCAGCAGCTCTGTGTGCTCCTGCTGGGGACAGCAGCACTGGAGGCAGGATTGGAGGTGAGGTCTGAGCAAAGCAGAGCCAAGGGGCAGGATCTCCTCTCCTGCCCTGCTGCCCACACTGCTCTGGCTGCAGCCCAGGACACTTTGCCTTACCCAGTGCCAGTTGGCAGTGGCTGTGCAGTGCTCACTTCAGTATCCAAAAGCAAATGGCATTCAACACTGAAAATCAGATGCTTAACTTTCAGGAGGAGCAGGTCCCAGAGCAGTTGCTGTGCTATGGGAAGCAGAGCATGGAGTGCTGTGCAAAACAACAGGAGGAGTTGAAAAGAATATTTCTCATGTTTCAGAGCCCTTTCTGATTGCTGTAGAGCAATATTCCTCACTCTGAAAGGTCACTGCTGCACATAAATCAAACCTGTCAGCAGCTAAGGCATCGTGCTGATAAAAGAAATAAAACAATTTATGGAGTTATACTCCTCACACCAAACTCTTGTCAGGCTATCATCTATCTTAACTTCAAACACTTCTTTGGAGAACATCATTTTACTTTCCTTCTCTTGTGAAATTGCCTTAAAGTGTCCATTATGAACTGTCCAGTTATTGAAAAAAATAAATCAAGTTTGGGGCCCCTTTGATGGAGGGACTCTTTCATCTGGGCTATCCGAGCCTGTTGCTGCCAGTTCTACACCAAACTGCCAGGGGTGGGGGGGAGAAGAAAGAAAAACAACTCCAAAGTGTTGTGCTTCAGTGCCTGAGAGAGCCTTGCCTGGGGCTGGGTGCTGGGAGATGTTTATACCTGGGGTTTTGTTTCCAGTGATGCTCGGAGAGAGACTGCCAGAAATAGATAATCTGCCTATGGACACCAAGAAAAATTCCTTATTTTCCACCTTGCTTATTAGCACATCACAGATCTATTACAAGAGGGATGTGGAGATGCTGGAGGTGTGCAGAGAAGGGCCCCGAGGATGCTCAGAGGGCTGCAGCAGCTCTGCTGTGAGCACAGCCTGAAAGAGTTGGGGCTGTGCAGGCTGCAGAAGAGGAGGCTCCCAGGGGACCTTCTGGTGGCCTTCCAGGATCTGAAGAGAGCCACAAAAAAGCTGGGGAGGGACTTTGGAGGCTATCAGGGAGTGACAGGACTGGGGAGAATGGAGCAAACCTGGAGGTGAGGAGATTGAGGCTGGAGGTGAGGAGGAAGTTGTTGAGCATGAGAGTGGTGAGAGGCTGGAATGGGTTGCCCCTGCAGGGAGGTGTTTGGGGCCAGCTCCCTGGAGGTGTTTTTGGCCAGGCTGGCAGAGGCTGTGGGCAGCCTGCTCTAGGGTAGGGTGTCCCTGGGCATGGCAGGAGGGTTGGGACTGCCTGATCCTTGTGGTCCCTTCCAGGCCTGACTGATTCTAGGATTCTATGTTCCTGGTTTCTCTGCTGCTAGTGTCTGTCTTCCTCCCATCTATGCCATTTGTCCCTCTGCTCTGCCCTGCTGAGGCCACACCTGGAATATTGTGTCCAGTTCTGGGCCCCTCAGCTCCATAAGGACCTCAGGCAGCTGCTGGAGATAGCCCAGCCCAGAGCCCCCAAGCTGCTGCAGGCAGTGAACATCTCCTGTGGGGCCAGGCTGAGGGAGCTGGGGCTGGGAGCTGGCAGCAGAGGAGCCTGAGGGCTGCCCTCAGTGCTGTGCTCAAGCTGTGCAGGGCAGTGTGGGCAGGATGCAGCCAGGCTGTGCCCAAGGGCAGCACAAGGGGCACTGGGGGCAAGCTGGAGCAGAGGAGGTGCCAGGGGAACAGGAGGGGAACCTTTGTCCCTGGGAGGGTGCCAGAGCCCTGGAGCAGGCTGCCCAGAGAGGCTGTGGAGTCTCCTGCTCTGGAGCCTTTCCAACCCTCCCTGGCTGTGTTGCTGTGTGCCCTGCCCTGGGTGCTGCTGCTCTGGCAGGGGCTTGGACTGGCTGAGCTCTGGAGGTCCCTTCCAACCCCTAATGTTGTGTGACTCTGTGATTTGCAATCATGAACTTAGTTCTTTCTGCAAACTGACTTTGGGTTCCTCTAATGTTCTGTGTGCTACTAAAATGTCTGTTGCATTCCTACGATGGCACTGCCTGAGCTCTCTTACCAGCACAGCTCTGCACTGCCTGCTCTGCTCTGGCTTGTCCTGCTGCTCGTCATGGTAGCTGTGATTTTATTACTGCTGCCCTTCCTCAAGGCAGGATTTCTTCATTGCCCCTTGGGCTGTCTCTAGCCCCCCTGATGCAAAGTCCCTCTGCAGCCTTCCTGCAGGCTGCCTTCAGCTCTTGGCAGGCAGCTCTGAGGTGCCCCTGGAGCCTTCTCCTCTGCAGGCTGCACCCCCCCAGCTCCCTCAGCCTGTGCTCACAGCAGAGCTGCTCCAGCCCTGCCAGCATCTTTGTGGCCTCCTCTGGCCTCCCTCCAGCAGCTCTGGGGACAGCAGCCCTGGAGGCAGGACTGGAGGTGAGGTCTAAGCACAATCCCCTCTCCTGCCCTGCTGCCCACACTGTTCTGGGTGAGCTCCAAGTTCCAGCTCTTTCTCCAGCTCTGTTGTGCAGGTCACTGCCCTGCAGAGGTCTGTGGCACAGCTCCTGCCCTGCACATTGTCCCTTGGGTTTCTGTCTCTGAGTCAGAGGTGAGCTCTGAAGGAAGCAGGGAGACTGGGATGAGAGTCACTCACGCTCCAGAACACAGGATCTGTGTTTTGAAGCTCCACTGTAATCCTTTCTATTTCTGTTCAGCTTTGTGATTTCTCCAACCTCACAGGCTGCAAAAAATAATTTGTGAAATCAGGTTTAATCCTCCTCTCACATTCAGAACCAAAAGGCCTGGAAAAACACCTGTGTCTTGAAATCTGCCTCAGGAGTCTGCTGCTCAGTGCCAGAATCACAGATCTAAGCAGGTTGGAAAAGACCTCCAGGATCATTGAGTCCAATCTCCCAACTCACCCTTCCCATTAACTAACCCCTGGCACCAAGTGCCTCATGCAGCCTCCTCTGGAACACCTCCAGGGATGGGGACTCCACCACCTCCCCTGCAGCCCATTCCAATGCCAATCACTCTCTCTACCAGGAACTTCCTCCTCACATCCAGCCTCAACCTGCCCTGCCACAGCTTCAGCCTCTGTCCCCTCCTGTCCTCTGTGTCTCTGCTCTAATGGAATCCAAAAGTAGTAAGGGAAAGCTCTTAGCAGAGGATACCTGCAGTGAATTGGCTCTCAGAGAGAGCTGGATCAGGGATGCCTAAACCCTGGCTTGTCTGGCAGGTCGGTTGGACGCAGAGGGAAAGCAGAGCAAAAAGAAAGCAAAGAGGGAGGTGTAGAAGGCTTCAGAGCTGCACATCCCGTGGAATTCTGAAGGCAAAAGAGACAACTGTGTGGTGTGCTTTGGGAATGCAACCTGGCTGGGCACACTGCAGTTACCACAGCAACCACTGGCATGCAAGAGCTCAGTGAACAGGGCTAATGAAGGTGCACTTCATTACAGGAGACATCTCCAGGGGAAGAACTGGACCTGAGGGTTGCTGCTGGTGCAGAAGAATTGGGGCTGAGATAGAGGAATCTTTTGTGCCCATTTCACATCTGGCTCATTTTTGCCAGGCTTTGGCAGATGCAGAGCAGCAGGGAGCTCAGAGAGATTCCTGCATCACAGGGCTCCTGTGACACAAAGGAGGTGCAGCTGGAGGAGGACAAGAGGGCAAAGAAGGCAGCTCTTCCAAAAGTGGAGACTGAGGATGGGCAGCAAGCTGCTGTCAGTGGGTAGCTTCCAGCAGTAGGTCACTGTCCCCTGGGCACTACAAAAGCTCTGCCAGCAGTCAGGTCAGACAGAGAAGCAGCCTGCTGCCCTCCTGGCAGTGGGCACGGGCAACAAGCTCAGCAGAACTGCCCCAGAGAAAGCTGAGGATGAGGCTGAAGGGAAGCTGGCCCAAGGCACCAGCTCTGCAGTGAGAGGCTGCAGAACAGGACAGATCCTTCCTCACCTCTGGGTGTGAGCAGCCCTCAGCAGACAGGACTCTTTTGTCACCACCAAACCAAGGAAGCTCCAGCCCCTGGCTCAACTGTGTGGCTCAGCAATGTTCACTGAGGTGAAATAAAAGGCTCTTCACCTCTTGCCACAGAGAAAATTACCATCACTTGCAATATAGTTACTTAATTTACTCTCAATTAATAAGAAAGATCCAATCCAACCTGAAACTCTAACCCACAGATTGGAGCTTGGGGAACAAGAGAAGCCAACTCATTAACCAAGCATACAGGTAAAGCTTTCTTCCTCCTCACAGAATGGTTAGGTTGGAAGGGAGCTCAAAGCTCAGCCAGTTCCAACCCCCTGTGCCACAGGCAGGGACACCTCCCACTAGAACAGGTCACTCAAGGACTCATCCAGCCTGGTCCTCAACACCTCCAGGGAGGTTGTGGAGCACAGAAGCACCCAATGGGATCACATTGGATGCTTCTGTGCTCCACACCCTCCCTGGGCAACCTGTGCCAGTGTCTCACCACCCTCGTTGCAAACAACTTCCTCCTAACATCCACTTTCAATCTCCCCTCTGACACTCCAAACCCATTCCTCCTTCTCCTCCTCCTCTCATCCCCAGCCCTTGTCAGTAGTCTCTCCCCAGCCCTCCTGCAGCCCCCTTCAGATCCTGCAAGGCCACCCCAAGGTCTCCTGGCAGCCTTCTCCTCTGCAGGCTGCACAGCCCCAACTCTCTGTGCCTGTGCTCAGAGCAGAGCTGCTGCAGCCCTCTCAGCATCTGATCAGCTGAGAGTGCTGCTCACAGGAACAGACCAAACCAAGGCTAAATTGCGATGTAAACTGCAGAAGGGTTAAATTCCCTCTGCCTTGCAGCAGGTCGGGATGCAGGCAGCTGTGTTTCAGCCGAGGCACAACTTTCAGTCCCCACTAACGTTCCCTGCAGATTCTCTGTGAGCTCTTTCAGCTGTGCCCATTCTGGGAAGGCAGGGAAGCTCCTTCACTGCTGAGGGGCAAAGGATTTCTTGGCTCTGGAGGAGGAGGAAGCAGCTTGCTAAGCAGCCTCCCCATTTCTCTGCTGGCCCTGGAGCTGTTGCTAGGTAACAGTGTGTGGATGCTTCCCGTGAAGCCTGAGCAAGGAGCCTGATCACTCTGAAGCTTGCTGATGCTTCCAAAACTGAACTGTAAAGGTAGCTCCCTCCTGGTGCTATTCTGCTCCCTTCGGAACCATCCTGGAGTAAGAACTAAAGATGATTTGTGTGGTGTTTGTGTGTGCCACAGGCAGGGGGTGATGGGGCCTCATGCACCCATGCAGGAGGCTGCTTAGGGCATGCAGATGTCCTCTGTGAAGGGCACTGTGCCTGGGGTCCCCAGCAGCCACCAGCTGGGGAGTGCTTCCATGCTTCAAAGATCACTTTGGGTGCTTCTGTGCTCCACAACCTCCCTGGAGGTGTTCAGGACCAGGCTGGATGAGGCCTTGAGCGACCTGTTCTAGTGGGAGGTGTCCCTGCCTGTGGCATAGGGGGGGTGGAACTGGCTGAGCTTTGAGGTCCCCTCCAACATAACCCATTCTGTGATTCTATGATTCAGAGATTTCTAAGAGGAGGGAGAGAGGAGGAAATGCTGTGGCCAAGTGTCTGTTCAAATCCAGGGTTTGTAGGCAGCTTCCTCAGCAGTAATGGAGGAGTTCATGCAAATAAGGCAGGCCTGGGGCTGCTGATGTGAAGGGAAGCCTTGGGTGTGCAGCAGCCATCCCCTCTCTTTCCTACCACTTCCACCTAAGGTGCACCATGAAGTAGGCCAAGTACCAGCAAGGGGACACCAGAGGTGTGCAGCAGGGCACAGGCTGGGCAGGTACCAGCAAGGGGACACCAGAGGTGTGCAGCAGGGCACAGGCTGGGCAGGTACCAGCAAGGGGACACCAGAGGTGTGCAGCAGGGCACAGGCTGGGCAGGTACCAGCAAGGGGACACCAGAGGTGTGCAGNCGATCTAGGCACAGGCTGGGCAGGTACCAGCAAGGGGACACCAGAGGTGTGCAGCAGGGCACAGGCTGGGCAGGTTCCTCTGCCATGCCTTATGGCTCAGCTAGAGACAAATGAATAGAGTAGAATCAGCCAGGATGGAAGAGAGCTCCAAGCCAATCCAGTCCAACCTATCCCCCAGCCCTAGCCAATGGCACTCAGTGCCCATCCAGGCTTTGCTTCAACACCTCCAGGGATGGGGACTCCACCACCTCCCTGGGCAGCCCATTCCAATGCCAATCACTCTCTCTACCAGGAACTTCCTCCTCACATTCAGCCTCAACCTGCCCTGCCACAGCTTCAGCCTCTGTCCCCTCCTTCTGTCCCTGGCTGCCTGGCAGCAGAGCCCAAGCCCAGCTGGCCACAACCTCCCTTCAGGTAGTTGTAGACAGCAATGAGGTCTGCCCTGAGCTTGCTCTTCTCCAGAGGCAGCAATGCAGAATTGACTCAGCTGGAGGGGGTTCAAGTCAGGCTGGGAAGTTCTGCCAATGGCCAGGCCGAATCTTGCCGGGATTAGGCAGAAAGCTTTGCTGCAGGGAAGGGTTTGGCTGCCAGCTGCTGGCCTGGGCCAGGGGCAGGATGTGTCTGAGACTGAAGGGCAGAGCTGCTCCACAGCTCCATCCAGCAAGCCCTCTGCTTTTCCCTCCCTTTGTGCCTAACAAAAGAAGTATTTCCCTCTGGGTTCCCAGCAGCCTGGGGAGCACCCTGGGATGTTTCTCTGCCCAGAGGATGCTGAGTTTCCCCACAGCAGTGCTTTTCTGCTCAGAGGTGTCCACTTTGCAGGGTTTTAGCTTGTGTCAGTCGTACTTCTTGGGAGTAAGCTTATCAGCAGCAGAAAGTGACACCCTGGAGGAACAGATTGCTCCTCTGCATTGGCTTTTGGGCTGTTTTCCACTGTTCTGAACTCAGAAAACTTATCAAATGAGTAATGAATTGGAATAGCTCTTAAACTCACCTGCTGATCCAATTAATCTCAGCTGAGTCAGACCCATCTGTCACATCTACTATTAATAAGATAGAGGTAGTGGCACAGCCTTATTTGTCTGGGTTCCTCAGCTGCCAGCAGGTTGGTTCAATGTTCTCATTGATTGCCATTGACAATTCTTTCTCTTTTTAGCTCCTCTCTGTGCCAAACTGTTTGTCTGTTCACATTGTTGAGTGGCAAAGGAAGGGAGATAAGAGAAGATGATGATCTGCAAGCAGCCAGAAGTGCTTTGTAAATATGCTGCTCCAAGCACCTCCCCTGGCAGCTTCAGCCTGCTCTAAGGCAGAAAGACAACACTGCACAGAGTGCCTCTATGGGATGCTTCTCATCACAGCAGAGCAAAGCAGCATGGCACAAAAGAGCAGTACAGAAGGAACACAGAACCCAGAAGTGGATCAGGCTGGAAGGGAGCTCAGATCTCATCTCCACCCTCCTCACCATGCCCAGGGACACCTCTCAGCTACACTCAGCTGCTCAAGCCTGGCCTGGGGGCTCCAGAACTGCACACAGTGCTCCAGGTGGGGTCTGGTGAGAGCAGAGCAAAGGGGCAGATGAGATTGCTGAGAGCCTTGTCAAGCCTGACCTTGAATGTCTCCAGGAATGAGGCCTCAACTACCTTCCTGGGCAACCTGTTCCAGTGTTCCACCAGCCTCATGGTGCAGAGCTTGTTCTTAACATCCAATCTAAATCTCCTCTAATTTCAAACCATTGCCTCTTGTCCTGTCACTGCAGGCCTTTGTAAACAGTCCTTCTGCAGCCTTCTTGTAGGCTCCCTGCAGGTCACTGTTAGGTCTCCCTGGAGCCTTCCCTTCTGCAGGCTGAGTAAACCCAGCTCCCTCAGCCTGTCCTCCTAGGAGAGGTGTTTCAGCCCCTCTGTAATTTTCATGGCCTTTCACTGTTCCATGTCCTCCCTGTGTTGAGGGCTCCAGAGCTGGACACAGCACTCCAGGTGAGGTCTCCCCAGAGCAGAGCAGTGTCAGAATCCCCTCTCTGAACCTGCTGGCCAGGGCAGTCTGTCTGTACATAACATCCCTGTCTTCTGTGGAGCTTCCATAGCTCACAGGCTCCACACCTGTGCCTCTCATCACGGCCAGAGCAGCAGCAGAGGTTCTCTGATGCCCTCTGTGCTGGCTCTGTTGCAAGGATAGTGCAGTTCTGGCCCTGGAAAGGATTTCTGAGTCAGTGGCATCCTGAGTCTCTGCATCCTGTGCTTTGGGCAGAGAGGTGAAGAGGAATTGTACCTCAGCAAGGCTGCCTCCCCCTTTGCACTGCAAACCTCTCCTAGTGCCCATCTTTGCCCCATGCCTTCATTCCCCTTCCCTGCCCTAACTCTGTTTCATGTTTTTCCTGCACTCTTCCTTTCTCCCCTGCACCTCACCCCAGAGTGGCAGCAGTGCTGATCTCCAGCTCCTCACTCCCTCAGCTCTGGCAGCTGCCACCAGGGTTCTTCTCTCCCCACCACACTTACAGACAGGGGTTTGCAGTGTGTCTCCAGAGACACTGTGCAAGAACCCAACAGAAACCCCAGTGGTAAGGATTCATTTCACTAATTTCACTCCCTCTGCGGCAGGGAAGGGAAGCAGCAGGGTCTGCACTTGGTGCTTTCATCAGCACTGCCACTCCTGCCCCATCAAGGCAAGGCTGGCCCAAGCCAGGCACTGCCAGCAGGGTCCCTTCACCACTCACCTTGCACAAACTGTAATTTGCTAATTTGCTCTTGACAAAGGAATGAGGATTGCACAATCGTTTGGGGCAGCCTGGGCTGCAGCAGGAGCAGTGTGGGCAGCAGGGCCAGGGAGGTGATTCTGCCCCTCTGCTCTGCTCTGCTGAGAGCCCACCTGGAGCAGTGCATCCAGTGCTGGAGAGTGGTGAGAGGCTGGAATGGGTTGCCCCTGCAGGGAGGTGTTTGGGGCCAGCTCCCTGGAGGTGTTTTTGGCCAGGCTGGCAGAGGCTGTGGGCAGCCTGCTCTAGGGTAGGGTGTCCCTGGGCATGGCAGGGGGCTTGGGACTGCCTGATCCTTGTGCTCCCTTCCAGCCCTGACTGATTCTAGGATTCTATGAGTTAAAAGGGCACCTGCAGAGAGGAGTGGGAATGACTTGCAGAAGGCAAACTGCACTGCTGTGGATGATGCACTCAGAGTGCAAAGCTCACAGACTGGGAGGGACTTTTGCATGTATTTTTTAAAAAGAACATTTAAAGCCTACTGCAAAGAGATGGAATTTGCCATCAAGCCCTATTGTCTGTTTCTGCTCTTCCTGCCACACAAGCCAACAGTTTGCTGCCAGCTCCTAGCTGAGCAGCAGAGTTCATGCCCAGCTTCCTGTTTCTCTGCTGTTCTTAAACAGAGTCAGAAAGAGGCAGGGAAAAGAATGTCCTGTGGATATAAAGACATAAAAATGATTCCTCTCCACCTGACCTTCTGTCCATGTTGTTGAGCTTCTCTTCTCTGCCTGTGCAGTGCTGTCCTGACCACTCCTGTGCAGATCAAAACCTCCAGCACCTTCCTGTGTGTCTGTCCAGGGTCATGTCTTACCATGGGGAGCACACAAACTCCCACTGTTCATCCTGGAGATCAGATTAGAATTCATGTTTGCCTGTGCCTCTTTTTCCTCTTGGAGCTGATCCCCTGCAGCCTCCCCACCATGCCCAGGGACACCTCTCAGCTCCACTCAGCTGCTCAAGGCCTCATCCAGCCTGGCCTGCAGCACCCCCAGCAAGGAGGCAGCCACAGCCTCCCTGGGCAGCCTGTGCCACACTCTCAGCACCCTCACACTCACCAACTTCTTGCTCAGCTCCAGCCTCACCCTGCTGTGCCTCAGCTCCAAACCATTGCCCCTTGGGCTGTCTCTATTTCCCCTGATGCAAAGTCCCTCTGCAGCCTTCCTGCAGGCTGCCTTCAGCTCTTGGCAGGCAGCTCTGAGGTGCCCCTGGAGCCTTCTCCTCTGCAGGCTGCACCCCCCCAGCTCCCTCAGCCTGTGCTCACAGCAGAGCTGCTCCAGCCCTGCCAGCATCTCTGTGGCCTCCTCTGGCCTCCCTCCAGCATCTCTGTGTCCTCCTGCTGCTGGGGCAGCAGCTCTGGAGGCAGGGTTGGAGGTGAGGTCTGAGCAGAGCAAAGCCCAGGGGCAGGATCCCCTCTCCTGCCCTGCTGCCCACACTGCTCTGGCTGCAGCCCAAGGTATTGTGTGTGAAGACAGAAAGTTGAGAGCCAAATGAAAGCTTATATGAAAGAGCTAAGATGGGGAGAAGGAAATGCATGCTCACAAGGAAGTATTTATCCATTAAAAATATGCAGAAAAGCTAAAATTTCTGAGCACTTATCCCACATCTGCATCTCACCCTTAGAACGTTTCCTGCTTGATCCCTCCTGGAAGGAGTTCTGCTGTGCTTCCTACCTTATGTGACTCTTTGTGGAGGAGCAGCAGGAGAGGTTGCAGCTGTGTTAATTCCATGCTGGACAAGCTCTGGCATTCCAAGGAAAAGCCATTTCCAGCTTCCAAGAGCTTGCTGGAGTTGGTGTAACACAAAGCCTTGGAGGGAAACAAGAGAAAGCTGCCAGCTGCAGTGCCCTGCCTTCCATGGAATCATAGTCAGGGCTGGAAGGGACCACAAGGATCAGCCAGCCCCAACCCCCCTGCCATGCCCAGGGACACCCTACCCTAGAGCAGGCTGCCCACAGCCTCTGCCAGCCTGGCCAAAAACACCTCCAGGGATGTGGCCCCAAACCCCTCCCTGCAGGGGCAACCCATTCCAGCCTCTCACCACTCTCATGCTCAACAACTTCCTCCTCACCTCCAGCCTCAATCTCCCCACCTCCAGCTTTGCTCCATTCCCCCCACTCCTCTCACTCCTTGAGAGCCTCAGAAGTCCCTCCCCAGCTTTTTTGTAGCCCCCTTCAGATCCTGGAAGGCCACCAGAAGGTCCCCTGGGAGCCTCCTCTTCTGCAGCCTGCACAGCCCCAACTCTTTCAGGCTGTGCTCACAGCAGAGCTGCTGCAGCCCTCTCAGCATCCTCGGGGCCCTTCTCTGCACACCTCCAGCATCTCCACATCCCTCTTGTCCCAGGGGCTCCAGCACTGGATGCACTACTCCAGGTGGGCTCTCAGCAGAGCACAGCAGAGGGGCACAATCCCCTCCCTGGCCCTGCTGCCCACACTGCTCCTGCTGCAGCCCAGCCTCTGCTTGCCTTTCTGCCCTGCAAGTGCACACTGCTGCCTCAGCTTCAGCTTCTCCTCCCCCAGCACCCCCAAGCCCCTCTCCTCAGGGCTGCTCTTTTGTTGTTTTTGAACACTCTTCTGCAGAGGCAGGAGGCAGCCAGCCTGTGGTGTAGGGAAGAGACCTGTGTTGCAGAAAGCACCAGAGCACATCAGCAGAGCTTTTGCCCTTTTTGGTAATATTGCAGATTTACAAACATATTGCATAGTGTGTGTAAGAAAATAGTTCCCATCTTTTATACATACATTTACATACAGAAGGAAAGCAGGAACAGGGAAGGTTACAGAGCAGAAAGGAAGAGCAGACTCCAAGTACTGGAGCAAGGGCCAGACCAGTTTCAGTCCCAGCTGCCAGCACTCCAAAGGCTGTTTGGTGCCTGGGGGTTGCTTAGTTTTTTCTGGGGTGGTTTTTGTTTCATTTGGGCAATGATTTGGAATCTAAAAGCACTCATGAAAAAAAAAAAAAAAAAAGCAAAGCAGATGGTGTTAGCAGGTGAGGCTCTGAAACACCTTCAGTACCCCTCCCAGGCAGTTGTGGCTGCACCTTCAGGCCAGACTTAACAGCCCTCTGCATCTCAGCTGGGTGCTGGAGTCCAGTTGAGCAGCACAGGCTGAGGGCAGCTGAACCAAGCAATGCCTTGGCACGAGCGGGAATAAAAACTTCCCTTCCTTAGGAACATGGAGAGACCCTCACCTGCACCAGCTGTGATGGAACTGCTGCCCCTGGGGCAAAGGCACCAACCCCCAGCAGCTGCCCGGATGGAGGCTGTGACACATTGCTGTCACTGCCACTTGTCCTCTGCTCCCCGCAGCGCCAGTGGAGGCAGAGTGCTGGGCAGCAGTGTGAGCCTGCGGGCTCAGCACTTGCCCCTGAGGAGCTGCCACCCCCAGCTGGCAGTGCCCAGCCCTCGTCCCATGCTGTGGCTCTTTGTTTGCCCCAGGGAAGAGACAAAGTCCTGTAACAGCTGCATGGAGCTGTCCTGGGCAGGTGAAGCCCTCGCAGCCTCCCAGGCCTTTTCCTCTGTCCCGTTGCTGTCCCAAGTCAGAGAGCTGCCCCCAGCAGTGCCCCGTGGCTCCCAGACCAGCACAAAGAGCAAGCTTCATTGGACACAGGCCTTCAAAACACTACAGCCACCCTCAGGGCCACAACTTAGCCACGGCTCTGCTTTTTGCCTTTTTTTTTTTTATTTTGGTTAATAATCAATTATCCAAATATTAAGGTTTAAAAAGTATCCAAAGGTCTTCAACCTCTCCCTGCAAGCATCACAGCAGTGACTGCTAATGGGGAGCTCTTGCCTTCAGCAGAGGGAGAAGTGATGCCTCTGGAACAGACAGACACAGCAGGCAGAGGGACATCAGCTGAGGCTGCACCACAGTCTGAACATCAGCCAGGATAAACTGCCAAGAGAGGCTCAAAAAGCCTGGAGGCAGGGCCAGGGAGCAGGGCAGAGGGTGGCAAAAAGAAGTGGAGTGTTTGGTATGGCTCTGCAGGCAGTGCCCTGCACAGCTATGGCTCTGTCTGACTGGGGCTCCTCATTTCCTGCCCCTGCCCTGCAGGGCCCTATCCTGCCTGCTTCCTGGCAGCCTGGGAGGCTGCTGCAAGCAGCACAGCTCTGCTGCTGAGGGCTCTATTGCTGGTTCCAGACAGCCCTAAGCCCTGCTTCTGCTTGCCCTGGGGAGGGACCCTGCTCACGCCCCCTTGGTGTCTCAGCTGTTCAGGTCTGAGATCACCTGGGCTGATCATGCTCTTTACAAGAAAACCTGAGATTGTTACCCCTCGGACAGTTTCCCGTGGATGTAAGGTAAAGATCAGTATTCTGCACCTCGGGAGGACAGTAAGACAGGAGGAGAGCTGCTGCTGCTGCTGCTGCTGCCAGGCTGCCAAAGCTCTCACACCCTCTCTGCTCTGGGCTGAGGCTACCCCAAGCAAGGAGATTCCGACAGTGCAGAGCAGTCTGAGCTGGCTGCTTTGGTTTTGCTGAGTCCCATCTGCCACCTGCACCTCTGCCCTGAGTTTTCTTCGTACAAAGTGGGAAATCATTTCAGCCTGGCTTGTTGAAGGGATCCAGCCACAAAAGCTTTTCACCATGTTCCATCACCTGCTCATTCCCAGCCAAGCTGGGGGAAAATTCCTAGAGGAGATGGCTCCCCAGCTCATGGACAGACAGCCCTCTGGTAAGGACTGCAGGAAACGTGAAGGGCAGACAAATAAGAACTTCCCAGGGGCAAAACCATGCCAAAGCCACCCCTGGGGGTGTTTGAGGAGGGGAAAAAAAAGTGAGTACCTTAGTGTAATTGTGTGCAGCTTGTAAACAGCTGCGATTCAACTGCCTACCTCTGTGAGTCACTGTGAGCTTTGGTGCTCTCCTGGCTGTGCTCAGATGGCAACGCACACAGGTGTGTCCTCCTGCACATCTCTATCTTGGCTTCCCTCCTGGAATGCTCTTTGTGTGACTTTCACACCTCCATCCTGTTCCTTGCGTCTGTAAGAGAAATGCATCCATTTCCCTGCAGTCTTCCACCTCCTCCTGCTTCCTATTCCCCTAGGGAAACCCTCAGGCTTGCAGTGTGTTTGCCTGCAGTGCTTTCTAATATAGAAAGAAGTGGAAAGGCTACAATGCTCAAAGACAGGACAGCTCAGCTGCTAACAGCTGCCTTCTGCAGAGGCAAAACAGCACTTGAAAATCTTCACTCAGCTGCTAGAAGCAGCAAAGCAAGAACTCTGCTGTGGGGTGAAGCTCACACCTCTGAGGGGGAGCAGTGGGAAGGCAAGCACCAGGCAAGCCATGGGCACATCTTGTGCTGGGCTTCTGCACAGGGCTGAATTTCACCTGGAGTGGAACCAAAATCAGCCTCGTGAGGTGGCAAGAACGTGCAAAGGGAGTTGCATGTTGGCTTGATCATTGCCTTCTGTTTTTCCCTTTCAGAAAAGAAAAAAGCTCTGTGTGGCTCTCCCCACCCTGCACTGCCTGCCCTGACTTTGGAGTTCCCTGGCTCATGGCTGAGCTTCCTCTGGGAAGCCTCCACAGCTCTCTTGCCAGCTGATGTAACTCAAAGGATGGAATGGAAGCTACACTCCCCTCCTGTAACCAAGCCATCTGCCACAATACTGCCTGACACTCCTGGCTTCTGCCAGGTTCCAGGTAAGCAATGCTGTGATGAACTTGCTAGCAGCATGCCAAAGCACCTTCTCCCCAGCTCCACCCAACAAGTGGGAACAAGAAAGCAGCCCCACACCAAAGGGCAGCTCCACCAACAAGTGTGAATGAGAAAGCAGCCCCAGACCAAGGGGGTGAGGGCAAGCCAGGAGTGAGATCTGAGTGTGAAGGTGGCTGCAGGGTCAGGGCTGCTGCGGTCAGTGTGGGAGCAGTGCAGTGTTTAGCCCTCAGTGCCAGCCACGGGAGGCTTTAGGTGTGCTGCTGCTGCTGCTGCTGCTGCTGCGCTGGACTCTGCAGCCCGTGGAGGCAGAGCAATGCACCTGGCTGATGGCAGCTGCCAGCCCTGCTCAGCACCCCCGTGCTGGCCGTGGCACCGGGGGCAGGGGCAGCTGGGCAGTGGGCTCTGGCTTCTGCATTTGCCAACTGCAGCAGTGATGGATCGGCAAGCGTGTCCCCAGCACTCCTCTCCTCCCCAGGGAGCCTCTGCTCCGCCTTGCTGTGCCGGCTGAGGCCGGGCAGGGGGCAGGGAGGAGAGCAGGGGCCTGCTTTGCTCTGAGGGGCAGTATTGCTGGGCACGTCCCAAAGCCGCCGGTGTACAAAACCCTAGACAAAGAGTAACAAGAGCCTTTGAAAGGGCCGAGAGGGAGGCGGGAGGGGGTTCCGCCCGTGCGCGCTGCGGGTCGCGCTGGGTGAAGCTGGCATCAGGCGGCGCTGCAAGCCGGCACGGGCAGGAGGACAGTTCACATCCAAAAGAGAGGGGTGGGAAGTTGTGCTTTCAGACGTTGGCCTTCTCCATGGCCCGGGGGGATATCAGTTCCTCTCCTCGCCAGCAGGTCCCGGGCAGAGCTGGCTGTCGGCGTCGCCGTGCAGTCCGTCTGCAGGTGCTGCGCAGATCTCAGCCCGTGTGCTTCGCTCGGCCAGGCAAAGGCACCTGCGTTAGCCTCCCTTCGGGACAGGAGGTGTCACGGTCCGGGGCTGCTGGCGCCGACCAGAGGCATTGCTGAGTGCGCCGAGCGCAGGGCTCCAGGCGCGGCTGGCGGAGCCGCTCCGCGGGCGGCAGCCGAAGGCTACTCTGGTGTGGGGAGAGCCGCAGGGGCTTTAGCTCCACAGGCAGATGCTGCTGCTCGACTGGCATGTGGAGCCTGCTCCTGCGGGGGACAGGTACAGTTTACCGTTGGGACAGGCGCACAGCTCATAGATAGTCTGGCGAGGAGCCGAGGAGCTGGGCGAGGAGGAGGAGGAGGAGGAAGAACCCACTGGTAGATTTCCCAGGCGGATTATATCTGCATTTAAAAATATCTGCAAGAGGGTGGGAAAAAAAACCACAGGAGTGAGTAAATTTCTTTGCATCAAGCTGAGATGTTTTAAAGAAGGCTTTCAGGCAGTCATGAGGTTTATTAAAAACATAGATGTGAAATGAGAACTATTTCATTAGAAGGATTAGAAAGGTTGGCAGAAAGAGTAGAAATACATCTTAGGAGGCTCTTTCTTAACAACTAAAAAGCTCTCACCACTTATTGGGCCTCAACTCTGCAGTTTTATACCCATTTGTACTCCTCACAACAGTTCAGAGGCTCACAGGATGGTTTAGGTTGGAAGTGACCTTAGCAATTGCCAATTTCAAACCCCCTGCCATGGGCATGGACACCTCCATCCACTTCCAACCCCCTGCCATGGGCACGGACACCTCCATCCACTTCCAACCCCCTGCCATGGGCACGGACACCTCCAACTAGCCCAAGGTGCTCAAGGCCCCATCCAACCTGGCCTTGAACACCTGCAATGAGGAGGCAGCCACAACATTCAGCCCCTACAAGAGCCAGAAGAGGAATGTACACAAAGACGTGAGGCAGGGACAAGCAGAGCCACACAAACCCATCCAGACTATCCTGAAGAGGTGAGATTCTCACCTGGACATGCTGCCACTGCCATCTGTTCACTCACAGCAGCAGCACATCCTTGCTGGGCAAGAATCTGTATTTTAACAGGTGTGAAGTGGTCCTGAAGTACATTCCCCAGTGTGCACCTGTAAGCAGCTAGAAATGTGCTGAACTGTGCTAAATTGCAGGGGCTTCACTACAGCTGCAACCAGAGAATAATTAAGTGAGAGCACGGAGTCAGAAGCACAAATAAAGAGCTTATCTGACCTAAATTAAGAAGAGATTTCAGGTTAGAGCCTCAGTAAGATTTCAGGTCAGAGTCTCAATACAAAGGTCATCAAGCCAGTCCCACTTGTTTCTGAAGCCTGAATATGATTTTAAAGCACAGCTTTTTTGTTAATCTCCTTCCATTTGTCAGCATGGAGCAGCAGATGCTGGCAGTGTTCATGAATGTGTCTCCAGCTCTGCAGCATTTCCATTTCTGGTTGCAGTGCTTTAGCCACGACACTGCCACATGTTCACCTTGAGTGATCAATGCCATGAAACTCAGCAGCTAAAGTGAGCTCAGGCATTGAACCTAGCTGCAGGCTAGCAACTGCCAGAAGAGAAACCACAAACCAAAGTGGCCTAAAACCCAACAGCATGAAGCTTGGGAAAAGGAAAACTCTTGAAATCATACAACCAGGGAAGGGCTCAGGCTGGCAGGGAGCTGAGAGCTGATCCCCTGCAGCCTCCCCACCATGCCCAGGGACACCTCTCAGCTCCACTTAGCTGCTCCAGGACTCATCCAGCCTGGCCTGCAGCACCCCCAGCAAGGAGGCAGCCACAGCCTCCCTGGGCAGCCTGTGCCACACTCTCAGCACCCTCACACTCCCCAACTTCTTGCTCAGCTCCAGCCTCACCCTGCTGTGCCTCAGCCCCAAACCATTGCCCCTTGGGCTGTCTCTAGCCCCCCTGATGCAAAGTCCCTCTGCAGCCTTCCTGCAGGCTGCCTTCAGCTCTTGGCAGGCAGCTCTGAGGTGCCCCTGGAGCCTTCTCCTCTGCAGGCTGCACCCCCCCAGCTCCCTCAGCCTGTGCTCACAGCAGAGCTGCTCCAGCCCTTGCAGCATCTTTGTGGACTCCTCTGGCCTGCCTCCAGCAGCTCTGTGCCCTCCTGCTGCTGGGTACAGCAACACTGGAAGCAGGATTGGAGGTGCGGTCTGAGCAGAGCCCAGAGGCAGGATCCCCTCTCCTGCCCTGCTGCCCACACTGCTCTGGCTGCAGCCAGCACACAGCTGCCTGCTGGGCTGCAGGAGGACACTGCTATTGAAAATGAAGGCAGCCAAACTGTCACCATTAGATCCCAGCACTGGCAGCACATGGAAAGGGCTTGTGCTGATATGGCTGCTATTCTATGCTATGCTATGCTATGCTATGCTATGCTATGCTATGCTATGCTATGCTATGCTATGCTATGCTATGCTATGCTATGCTATGCTGTGCTATTCTGTGCTATGCTGTGCTATGCTATTCTGTGCTATGCTATGCTATGCTATGCTATTCTATGCTATGCTGTGCTATTCTATGCTATGCTATGCTATTCTATGCTATGCTATGCTATTCTATGCTATTCTATGCTATGCTATGCTATGCTATTCTATGCTATTCTATGCTATGCTATGCTATGCTATGCTATGCTATGCTATGCTATGCTATGCTATTCTATGCTATGCTATGCTATGCTATGCTATTTTATGCTATGCTATGCTATTCTGTGCTATGCTATGCTATTCTATGCTATGCTATGCTATGCTATGCTATGCTATGCTATGCTATGCTATGCTATGCTATGCTATGCTATTCTGTGCTATGCTGTGCTATGCTATGCTATGCTATGCTATGCTATGCTATGCTATGCTATGCTATGCTATGCTATGCTATTCTGTGCTATGCTGTGCTATGCTATGCTATTCTATGCTATGCTATGCTATGCTATTCTGTGCTATGCTATGCTATGCTATGCTATGCTATGCTATGCTATGCTATGCTATGCTATGCTATGCTATTCTAATTAACAGCATTGCATAAAGATGCAGCTGCAGGTGGCCCTGTAAGCTCTGTGCAGGTAAAAGTTCATCTTTCCTAGTGAGCTGTGCTCAGCCTCGCTCTGCCCAGCAGGGCTTGGATGAGACACTTCCCATTCCAGCAGGAGCTGCACAGGATATTAAACAGCAGCCAGCAATGCCATGTACTTTTAATCAGCAGCTCTTGACAACTTTTAACAAACAGAGCTGGGAAAAAAAGGAAAAGTGAGTGGCCTTTTGGACTCCTCAGACTGATTTTCAGTGAGCCCTGATATGCCTGGGATGTCAAAGGAGATAAGAAAAAGATTAATTCTGTGCTTTTGATTGGAAAAAGAAAAGAAGAAGAAGAAGCAGGAGATCTTAGGCTGTTATGAGTGCTAATAAAAAGCATCTCTGTGCAGAAGGTGTGTGAGGAATCCAAAGCCAACACAGCATTAACTCCTTGTGGACAGATCAGACTGGTTCTAAAAGACACCAAATCAAAATCATTTTGGTTGGAACAGACCTAGAGGTGTTCAAGGCCAGCAGTGACCTGGCAGCACCATGGCCATTACACCATGTCCCTCCCCAGGCTCCTCTTCCCATGCCTGAGCACTCTGGCAGCAAGGACATTTTTCCTACTATTCAGCCTAAATCTCCATCTCCCCTGGCACACCTTGATGCCATCTCCTCTTGTCCTATCAGTTTTGGTTTGTGACAAGAGCCCAACTCCCACCTGACTGCAGCCTCCTTTCAGGGAGCCCTAGAGAGCAACGAAGTCTCTCCTCAGCCTGCTCTTCTCCAGACTAAGCATCCCCAGCTCCCTCCCCAGCCCTGTTCTCCTGGCCCTACACCAGCTCTGTTGCCCTTCTCTGGACAGGCTCCAGCCCCTCAATGTCCTTCTGGGAGGGAGGAACACAAAACTGAACCCAGCACTCAAGGTGTGGCCTCCCCAGTGCTGAGTCCAGGGGGACAATCCCTGCTCTGCCCTGCTGGCCACATCATTGCTGCTCCAGGCCAGGCTGCTGCTGCCCTTCTTGTCCAGCTGGGCACGCTTGTGGCTCATGCTGAGCCAGATCTCAGGCAGCACCCCAGGGTCCTTCTCTGGCTCCAGCTTTCAGGCTGACTGACCCAGGACTGCAGGGGTTGCTCTGCAGCTGTGCACTGCTGTAAGCTGCCTAGCCCTGGGGAACAGGATTGATTGAGATGGCTGGGATGAAGAGGGTTGATGAAGGATGAAGAGGGTTGATGAAGGATGAAGAGGACTGATAAAGGGTGAAGAGTGGTGAGAGGCTGGAATGGGTTGCCCCTGCAGGGAGGTGTTTGGGGCCAGCTCCCTGGAGGTGTTTTTGGCCAGGCTGGCAGAGGCTGTGGGCAGCCTGCTCTAGGGTAGGGTGTCCCTGGGCATGGCAGGGGGGGTTGGGACTGGCTGATCCTTGTGGGCCCTTCCAGCCCTGACTGATTCTATGAGTCTATGATTGATAAAAATGGCTGGGATGAAGAGGACTGATAAAGGATGAAAAGGATTGATAAAGGATGAAAAGGATTGATGCAGATGGCTTAAAGCTATCACTGGCATCTCCTTTGTCCATATGCTGACAGGGTTATAAACACCAGACCATGCACAGGGGCAACACTGCTATCTGTTGGTGCAGCAGAGCTCCAGAGATCCCCTCACAGCAGGGTGAGGGGTGTCAAAGGCACAGCCCAGGTTTGGGGATGGGATCTCTCTCCTCTTGCCCCCTGCTGCAAACTGAACCTCGTGGCCAAAACATCCTCCAGCATCAGGACAAATTCCACTAATTGCTCTTTCCTGCCTGCTGTTGTGAGATGTTTAGAGAGAAGGTGAGAAATGGCAGGACAAAAAAGAGTATTTATGGTGTTGGTAGGTGCCAGCAGTCACTGGGAGTGCCTGCACATGGCCTTCCCCTGGGCTTCTGTGCTACCAAAGGTATTGCATAAGACATGTCCTGCTTCAGCCTGCATCCAGGCCAGCCCTGCTCTCCAAATTAACTTCCTCATTAATAACTGCTTTAGGCTGAAAATTAAAGGTGTTGTTCAGAAATAAAACAGCTTTGGCTGATTTTAACTGACTGTCAGAAGAGCTGAAGGCAACCAGCAAAGGGCAGAAACATCTCCCTCTGGGTTCTCTCCTCCCAGAGGACACAGAGCAGTGAGCTGCTGGAGGGCTGTGGCAGTTCAGCACAGCACACATGGGTCAGGCAGGGCCTGGTGAACTGAGAGTGGCTCTTGGAGCTCCAGACTTGGCCACTGCTCATCGTGCACTCAGCTCACCTCAGCCATGCCAAACAAAACCACAGAGGAAGCCCCAGGGCAGCAGCTGAGCTGAGCTGAGCTGAGCTGAGCTGAGCTGAGCTGAGCTGCCTGGGACCAGGGCAAGCCTGCAGGAACAGCTAAGGCCATGCCAGGGAATTTAGACTACTGAACACTGCTTTATTTGCTTGGGGGTTTGGGTGGTTTAGTTTTTTGGGTTTCTGGTTTAGTTTTATTTGTTTGTTTATTTTTTTTTCAGTGTGTTCTTTTTTTTTTCTTTCTTTATAATGTTTCAGAACATAAAAAAAAAAAAATCCACAAACATTCCAGCAAGAGCAAAGCTTTGCTGTGGTCCTGTTGGTTTGGTTTACAAGTGAAGATTACCCCAGGTTAATTAAGAACTCATCTCTCTGTTAAACACATTTCCTGCTCTTAGACACCTGGGCAGGATTAGAGATCATAAAACCCTACAGTGGCTCAGGCTGGCAGGGAGCTGAGAACTAATCCCCTGCAGCCTCCCCACCATGCCCAGGGACACCTCTCAGCTCCACTCAGCTGCTCAAGGCCTCATCCAGCCTGGCCTGCAGCACCCCCAGCAAGGAGGCAGCCACAGCCTCCCTGGGCAGCCTGTGCCACACTCTCAGCACCCTCACACTCCCCAACTTCTTGCTCAGCTCCAGCCTCAGCCTGCTGTGCCTCAGCTCCAAACCATTGCCCCTTGGGCTGTCTCTAGCCCCCCTGATGCAAAGTCCCTCTGCAGCCTTCCTGCAGGCTGCCTTCAGCTCTTGGCAGGCAGCTCTGAGGTGCCCCTGGAGCCTTCTCCTCTGCAGGCTGCACCCCCCCAGCTCCCTCAGCCTGTGCTCATGTTGGAAGAAGAGAGCTTATGGGAAGAGCTGGCTCCAGAGAAGCTAAGATGTGCTGTGTGGTATAGAAATATTGGAGGCTGTGGATGCAGAATCTGCTGTGCTTGACTTGTGCAGGACAGGCACATCAGCAGCCCCCAGCTCTCCAAGCAGGCCTGTGGTCAGTGTTGGTCACTGCTGCTCCTGCCTGCACTGCCATGCACAGGGTGCACTGCAGGGGATTAGCTGCCACAGGGGCACTGCTGCTCCTCTTTGTTCTGTTTGGGTAGTTTAACCAAAAAGGATCTTGGAGCATTTGGTAGAAAACAACCAAAGAGAAGCCCCAGAAGTGAATGATTTCTGAAGCCTCCACTCCCCATTAGCTATCTACATTAAATACCTTCTGTTCCCAGAGTGCTGCAGCCTGGCAAAGCTCCCTGAGAACAACCTGTACATCTGCAAGGTGCTAAACAGAAACCTGAGCACAGGAGGCTGCTGTTGGTCTCACACCACTCTAAGGGCTGGCAGCCCAAGGGCACTCAGCCCAGGGCTCTTCCATGCATTTCTGCACTACCTGGGCTGCCAGGGACAGCAGCTCAGCCCCGCTCCTGAGCTCACACAGCTTCACACCCAGCCTGTGAGCTCACACAGCTCTGCACATGGAGAATCTATACCAACATCTTTGGGTCCCTTCCATTCCCTGACATGCTGTGATCCTGTGATCTCTCAAGGCCAAGCTGATCACTGAGCCCAGGCACTGCTGGAGCAGTCCTGTAAACACCCCCCAAAGGTCTCTGTCCCTCTCACAGAGACAGGGCAGGTCCAAGGTGCACCACATTTATTAACCCTCTCCATCATGCTTTAGTGTGGTATGAACCCAAACCAACCCAAACTTCTCTGCCCTAGCTTGTCAGACTGATCCAAAGTAGCCTTGCAGGACCATCACTCTCCTGTCTCCTGGGTATGATGGAGGAGTGGGCAGCTGCTCCCCGGCCTCTTAGATGATCAATAATTCTTGCCCAGGCACAGTCAGCTGACATTTATCTCAGCTGTGGATGAAACTTAGCCAGTCAAATATTTGCAAGAGGCAAACAAGTGTCAATAGTTGAGCAAGCTGAGCCAGAAGAGCTTCAGCAGAGGCAGACACAGAGCACTTCTGTGCCGTGTGCCTTGCTGCTGAGCAAAGCATCCTCTGAGGACCTGCTTGGTGCTGGGCAGAGCTGTGCAGCCCTGCTCTGCTGCCCGAGCTTACCTCCCCTTCTGTGGACTGCAGGTGCAGCTCTTTCCTGCAGGTAGCCTTCAAGTCTCCCGCAGCTGCACTGACCTGCACTCCCCTGGGTGCCTCCATCACCAAAGACCTGGTAGGAGATTCAAGTCTGAAAGACAGAAGCGAGCACTGAGAAGACAAAAGCACTGCTGGGCACCAAACCCCAGCCAGCACCAAAGCCCAGAGTGCATGCAGGTGAAAGTGTACTGAAATGAGTGAGTGAGGACAGGGATGAGCCTCTCACTGCTCCTCAGGATGTGGAGAAGGAAAGTGAAAGTCTTTAACCCGCAGAATGGTTTAGGCTGGGAGGGAGCTCCAAGCTCAGCCACTTCCAGCCCCCCTGTGCCATAGGCAGGGACAGCTGAGGCCTTGAGCAGCTGAGTGCAGCTGAGAGGTGTCCCTGGGCAGGGTGAGCAGGCTGGAGGGGATCAGCTCTCAGCTCCCTGCCAGCCTGAGCCACTCTGGGACTTCTTGGACTCAGGTTTTGGTGGGTTGGTGGTTGGGTGCTCTACCTCTGCAGCAGCACCAGCAGGCTGCTGGGTGGGCAAAGGTCTGCAGACAGTGAGAGGTTGTTGGAGATTCATTACCTCTGCCCTGCAGCTGCTTTGCCGTATTTGTTCTGTTTCTGAAGGCTTTAATCTCTCCTTTAAACCTACTGCAACACTTCACATGGCAATCCTCACCCCCAGGACAGCTCCATTAGTGCAAACATGTACCAGGAATTGTCTCTCCCTTCCCTTGCTTCTCTGAGTGGGTTTCTATTAATGTAATTTAGTTTTTCTTTCCCAAAGAACAAACAGCTGTGGTGGACAAGACACCTCCTGCAGGCAAAGCCTTTTTGGGTTTTTTTCCCCCTTTTTTTCCTTTTTAATTATCCATCCTTGGTTTGTGCAGAAAGGACACGCTGCAGAGGATCAAAGCTCTGCGAGTTTCAGTTGCAAATCATTAAAGAGCTGCAGCTAAAAAAGGAAACATCTCAAATATTTTGAATGTGTTCCTCTGGGGGTACTGAAATCACTGCTCATGAGGAATGCAGAGCATTCAGTTTTCATTTGGTGTTTCCTGTTTACAGGCTGACCTAGATCGTGTTGAGGGAAAGATAACTTGAAAAGGATTGAGTTTGGGGTGCCCAGAAATGTTTTGGGTTCACCTCACACTCACAAGGGAGAGAACTCATCTGTGCTAATTTTGCTGTGCTGGTGAGCAGAAGCTGTTGCTAATAATAGGAGGGAAGAGAAGATTCCCCTCTGCAGCTGGGGCTGATCTGCTCGCTCCCAGTCTGCTGAAGCAGTGGATCCAGTGGTGAGCAAAACCACCCCAGTGGATCTCTGCCAGTGTGGAACCTGCATGCAAAGCAGCGTGTGAAGAGCCTGCTGCAGCTAAAGGCCACACAGGTGAAGCAGGCAGCCTCTGCCTCCTGGCTGCCATCCCTGCTCCTGGAGGTCAGCAACCAACCAGGCAACCCTAGAATCATAGAATGGTCTAGGTTGGAAGAGACCTCAAAGATCATCCAGTTCCAATCCCCCTGTGCCACAGGCAGGGACACCTCCCACTAGAACAGGTCACTCAAGACCTCATCCAGCCTGGCCTTGAACACATCCAGGGAGGGAGCAGCCACAACCTCCCTTGGCAACCTGTTCCAGTGTCTCACCACCCTCACTGTGAAGAATTTCTTCCTCACATCCCTTTCAAATCTCCCCTCTGCCAGTTTGAACCCATTCCCCCTCGTCCTGTCATTACAAGACCTTGTGAACAGTCCCTCCCCAGCCCTCCTGTAGCCCCCCTCAGATACTGGTAGGTCTCCTCGAAGCCTTCTCTTCTCCAGGCTGAAAAACCTCAACTCTCTCAGCCTGTCCTCATAGCAGAGGTGCTCCAGCCCTCTGATTATCTTTGTGGCCCTCCTCTGGACTCTCTCCAACAGTTCCATGTCCTTCTTGTGCTGGAGGCTCCAGAACAGAACCCTAGAATGGCTCCAGCTCACAGCTCCTCTCCTCCAGGCTCCCCACCATGCCCAGGGACCCAGATGGACTCAGCTGCTCCAGGCCTCATCTCCTGCAGTGCCCAGCAGGAGCAGGGAGGGGATTGTCTCCTTGGACTCTGCGCTGCTGAGGCCACACTTTGAGCACTGTGTTCAGTTTTTGGCACCTCCAATACATGAGAGATGTGGAGGTGCTGGAGCCAGCGCAGAGGAGGGCAAGGAGGCTGGGAAGGGTCTGCAGAATAAATCTGATGAAGAGCAACTGAGGGAGCTGGGAATGGTTAGTGTGAAGAAGAGGAGGCTGAGGGCAGAGCTGATTGATACCTGAGATCGTGGAGAGGCTGCTGCTGGGCTCTGCTCACAGGGAATTGGAAACACAACAAGAGGGAATGGCCTCAAAGCTCAGCCTGGGTGGGTTTAGACTGGACTGTAGGAAGAGATTTTCCCAGCAAGAGTGGTCAGGGACTGGAATGAGCATCCCAGGGAGGTGGTGGAGTCCCCAACCCTGGGTGTGTTTAAAGGTGGTTTGGACGTGGTGCTTGGGGATAGGCTTTAGGGTGAGCCTGCCAGGGCAGGGATGATGTTTGTGCTTGGTGCTCCTGAGGGGCTTTGCCAGCCTGGATGCTTCTGTGACCCTGTGATTCTGAGCTTGGTGAGGTTGTCCTTTGCCCAGCTCTGTTGCAGGGCAGGACAGGCTGGCAGGGTGGCAGCCTCCACCAGCTGGAGGCCAGCAGAGCACTTGCTGAGGGTGCACTCAGTGCCCTCATCCAGGTCACTGACAGAGATATTGAACAGAAGTGGACCCACAGCTGACCCCTGGGGACCCACAGGCCTCCAACTGGACCCTGCTCTGCTGATCACAACTCTCTGAACTCTGCTGCTGCAGTTTCCAGCCCCTCTCAGGGTCCCAGCACCTACCCCACTGTTCTTAGTTTCCCTGGGAGGATGCTGCGGGAGGAGGTGCCCCAGGCCTGGGCAGTCAGTGGAATGTGAGCAGCTGTGGAATGGGATCTGCAGCACAGCACCACACTGGTTTAGTGCCCTGGTGAGGAGGTCACAGGAACAGCCTCACAGGATGCCAGGGGCTGGAAGAGACCCAAGGAGCTCATCCAGTCCAACCCCCCTGCCACAGCAGCACCATCCAAGCTAGCTCAGGGCACACAGCAACACAGCCAGACAGAGGCTGCAAAGGCTCCACACAAGGAGACTCCACAACCTCTCTGGGCAGCCTGTGCCACTGCTCTGGGACCCACACAGGCAAGAAGGTCACTGAGAGCAAAGGCAGCAACATTGCCCTGCTGGCTGCCCCCTGTGCATGGCTGTTGCCTGCTCCTGCCCCCTGTGCATGGCTGTTGCCTGCTCCTGCCCCCTGTGCATGGCTGTTGCCTGCTCCTGCCCCTGTGCATGGCTGTTGCCTGCTCCTGCCCCATGCTTTGGTGCACTGCTGCCCTAACTCAGCACGGGGGCCACATTCTGCTGGCAGCTTACTCCTCTGGATGGTGCTCCTGTGAGAGCAAGGAGTGAGGGCAAGCTGCAGGTTAAGTTATTAAGATAAAATGAATTTCCCTGGTTCTAAGGCATGATGCCCTTAGGCTGCTTACCCCAGCCAGTGAGCCACATTCCCTTGGCCTTTTGGATGTGACACAAAAGGCCTCAGCAGCCTCCACGAGGGAGCCCAGGAGAACACTTTCTGAGAGGACAACCTCACTAGCTGGGATTTAAAACTGTGGGCCAGGAGAAATGTGACCAGAGCTCAGCTGGGTTTCATTCTCACAGCACAGACTGTTAATAGCAAACACTGCAGGGGCTTCTCTCTCTGAAAGCTTCAAGATCTGGCTACAGAGCAAAGAGTGCTGAGAGTCACTGTGAGAAGCTGCTAGGGGCCTGACTTGTTCTGTATGGCTCCCTGCCCACAACAGGGTGAGTTAAAGTCCCAGGATCTGGGGGCAAACACTGTGAGCCTTGTGGGTGTCAGAGTCTTGGTCCAGGCTTCATAGAACCATACCCAACTAGCAGAGGAAGGCTGGCACCTGGGCAGGCTGCTTACTGCAGCCCAGCTTCTGACACAGCACAGCTGAGCAGCCACAGAGCCCCAGGGTGGCTCAGGCTGGCAGGGAGCTGAGAGCTGATCCCCTGCAGCCTCCCCACCATGCCCAGGGACACCTCTCAGCTCCACTCAGCTGCTCAAGGCCTCATCCACCCCCAGCAAGGAGGCAGCCACAGCCTCCCTGGGCAGCCTGTGCCACACTCTCAGCACCCTCACACTCCCCAACTTCTTGCTCAGCTCCAGCCTCAGCCTGCTGTGCCTCAGCTCCAAACCATTGCCCCTTGGGCTGTCTCTAGCCCCCCTGATGCAAAGTCCCTCTGCAGCCTTCCTGCAGGCTGCCTTCAGCTCTTGGCAGGCAGCTCTGAGGTGCCCCTGGAGCCTTCTCCTCTGCAGGCTGCACCCCCCCAGCTCCCTCAGCCTGTGCTCACAGCAGAGCTGCTCCAGCCCTGCCAGCACCTTTGTGGCCTCCTCTGGCCTCCCTCCAGCAGCTCTGTGTCTTTCTCACACTGGGGACAGCAGAATGTCACAGAGGAGGGCCACAAAGTGATGCATGTGTGGAACTCTGAAGCAGTTCTGTGCTTGTCTGAGCTCAGCCAGCAGCTGCCTGTGCCAGCCTCCAGGAAAAGGCTGTGCCAGGGACTGCTACACCCACAGAGGGGAACCTGTCACAGGTAGCTGTGCTGTGCTAGAGGCTCCTGGGCAGTTAGGGCTGGTTAGAAGCACTGACTCTGGCACCGGTTTGGCTCTGCAGGAGTGATGTAGCACTCAGTGTGTGGCACTAGGCAGGGAGCTGCTTGGAACCGAGGCCAGGGTGGCTTTGAGCATCCTTAGAAAAGAAGTGTTTGAAGGACACCTACTTGAGGTCTTGGGAAGGCTCTGCTCTGATATGGGGAGTCTCCACAGAGTGCCCAAACACTGCCCCTTCCGTGCCTAAAACACACAAACAGAACACAGTAAGTATGCTGAAAAGCACCAGCACAGCCTGGCACCTGTGCACAGCCTGGCACCAGCACAGCCTGGCACCAGCACAGCCTGGCAGCACAGCCTGGCACCTGGGCACAGCCTGGCACCAGCACAGCCTGGCACCTGTGCACAGCCTGGCACCAGCACAGCCTGGCACCTGGGCACAGCCTGGCACCAGCACAGCCTGGCAACAGCACAGCCTGGCACCAGCACAGCCTGGCAGCACAGCCTGGCACCTGGGCACAGCCTGGCACCAGCACAGCCTGGCACCTGTGCACAGCCTGGCACCAGCACAGCCTGGCACCTGGGCACAGCCTGGCACCAGCACAGCCTGGCAACAGCACAGCCTGGCACCAGCACAGCCTGGCAGCACAGCCTGGCACCTGGGCACAGCCTGGCACCAGCACAGCCTGGCACCAGCACAGCCTGACTGCACAGCTTGGCACCAGGGCACAGCCTGGCAACAGCACAGCCTGGCACCAGGGCACTGCCTTTGCAGCTCTGCTTCCCAAGGCCCCGCTGAGCAGTGCTCTGGCTGCAGCTGGAGCTGTGCCTGCCAGGGGATGAAGGTCACAGATGGCTCTGCAGGGGTTTAGAGATGCAGCCTGTGCAGCACTGCCCTGCCCCAGTGCTCCTGGGGTGGTTCAGAGGAAGGATGTGGCCAGCTGCCTTTGGCAGCCCCCAGCCTTCCAGGGCTGCTGCTGGGGGGATGCTCTCCAGCAGAGAGGTTGAGCTTTGAAATCACAATCCCCCACCTGGAGCTGCCAGCTCTGACCTCAGGATCTGACAGTTTTGGAGTTTCCTTCTGTCAGCTCTTTCTCACTGACCACTTTTCTCCCCAGAGAAATCCCTCTGGGGTGTCCTTTGGGTTCAGTGTTGGCAGAGGACACTCAGGTGAGGCACTCAAAGTCAAGGTCAAGAAAATGGGTGACTGCCTACAACTGGACTGGATGTTAATGTCTGTAACTAGGTACAAATTGGAGTTCCACATGGCCATTTTTTTTCCTTGGCCAAACTCCTTCTCAATGAAAAAAAAAACCAAAGAGAAGTTTAAGAAACATTCACTGAAGTTACTCGAGGAAAAAAAAAAGGCAAATGATTAGAAAGTCTATTTTTTAATTTGCTTTTAAAATGCAGGGTGGTGGTGGGTTTGGTTTTTTTTTGTTTGTTTGTTTTGTTTTGTTTTTTTAAGGGAAAGAAGTTCTGATTTCAGCAGGTTCTTTGTTAAGAGAGCTCAGGGTGTGGTGCCTGGCACTGTAGTGTTTGTCTCCACTCCAGGCACAAAGACTGGATGCACAGCAGTTATTTATAACACTAATTGATAAACTATAGCCTAATTATCTTTTTCTCAGCCAGTCCTTCACTTAGGAATTAGCTTTTTTTACTGTGGCTGTTGGAAACCACAGGCGTGTGCCTGGGAGCTCTGCCCTGGCTTCTCTGGGTGATGGAACTGGAGCAGAACTGTGTGTGAAAGCCTCTCCAGCATGAAGGCTGCAAGCAGTGGCCAGACAGGCAAAGCTTTGACTTCCTATCATGAGAAAGAAGATCCAGGCAGGTGGGATAATTGCAGCTGGTTGCTGCATGGTCTGGGATGAAGTGCTGGAATTCAACAGGTGCCCTCCTGGGCTCTGAGCCTTGAGTTCTGAGTCAACTCGTCAAGGTGCCAGCAGGATCACCCAGTTGCTGTCCCAGAAGTGTGGAAGGGAACAGAGGAACCATTCTCATGGTGGCAGTGCTCTAAATAATCTGCCCTCAATTAGTGAACTCTTCGGCTGGAATGCTGCACAAGTGCCTGCAGGAGTCTCAGCTGAGAGAGGCATTGACAGTTAAACACTTCGGAAACTGAGCTGAGCAGGGTTTGAAAGCAGAGTGAGCAGCTGAGCCTAGCTCAGTGCTAGGCACAAGACCTGAGCAAAAAGGACAAAAGAGCTCATTAATGCTGCCAGAAAAGCAGTGTTAGTGAGCTCCCACACTCCACTTGCCTTCAGTTTGAACAAACAAAACAAAACCCCAAACAAAACCAACCAATGCCCCTGAAACCCCCAAACCAACCAACACCAGGCAAACAGAAAAAACAAAACCCAGCCAAGCAACCAAAACCAACAGGGAGAAAACAAAAACCCAACCAAGCAACCAAAACCAACAGGGAGAAAATGAAATACCAACCAAGAAACCAAAACCAACAGGGAGAAAACAAAAACCCAACCAAGAAACCAAAACCAACAGGGAGAAAACAAAAACCCAACCAAGCAACCAAAACCAACAGGGAGAAAATGAAATACCAACCAAGCAAACAAAACCACTGAACAACAGGTAGAAAACCAAAACCCAAAAAAGCAACCAAACTAACCAACAATAGGCAGAAAACAAGACCAACCAAGAAACTAAAACCAACCAACAACAGGGAGAAAAGCAAAACCAACAACAGGCAGAAAATCAAAACCCAACCAAGCAATCACAACCAACCAACAACAGGCAGAAAATCAAAACCAAACCCAGCAACCAAACCAACCAACAGCAGGCAAAAAACTAAAACCCAACCAAGCAACCACAACCAACAACAGGCAGAAAACCAAAACCCAACCAAGCAACCAAAACTAGTCACCAACAAGCAGCAAACCAAAACCCAACGAAGCAACCAAACCATCCAACAGGCAGAAATCCAAAACCCAACCAAGCAACCAAACCAACCAACAGGCAGAAAACCTAAACCCAACCAAGCAACCAAACCAACCAACAGGCAGAAACTCAAACCCCAACCAAGCAACCAAAACCATCCAAACAAAAACCAGTAAACAAAAGGCCCAGGCAGAACAATTGCCTCATTGTAAAGTGCTCTGCTGGTGGGGAGTATCCCAGAAGAGTCTGTGACAATGATGAGGCTCTGGGGTTTTACCTCCAGAAATGCTTCAGCTTCACCACTACCTTGGTAAAGAATCCTGAAGAGAGCCTTTCATTACAGCTGCTGCTCTGAAGGCCTCAGATGGGCACCCCCAAAGGCACTTGCTAAAGCCTACATTTAGATTTCAGATCCTAGAAACAACCAAGAACATCTTTTCCTGGCCCCCTGTGACACTTTGAACTTGGCCCTTTTCTTCCAATGGTGCAATGACTTTGAGCTCACAAGAGTGGAACTCAGCAAAAATATGTCCTCATCTACATTCCAAACAGTTTTAATAGAATTGATTTGGTATTCAATAAATATATATTTTTTTTAAGGGCATTTTCACTTTGTTGTAGCAAACACCCCTGTGGTCTGGAACACTCAGGCTCATGCTCCAAGGATCAGTTGATCAGTTCCAAACCAGAATGGTTGTTTCCTTGATGGAAAATGAATGAGCCTGTGCATGGGAGCACTACCAAAGAGCAGTGAGAGCCAGGAGGCTCCCCTGGGAAGCAAAGAAAAGGCAGAAGCTCAGGCAGCCCAGGTGCAAAGTGGAGGCTTTCACTTCAAGGCTTTTTAAATCACCTAAGGATTTTGTCTTGACTCCTGCTGGAATCCAGATGTGATCTATCTCCAGTGCCTGAAGAGAGCCTGCAGGAAGGCTGCAGAGAGACTTTGCATCAGGGGGGCTAGAGACAGCCCAAGGGGCAATGGTTTAGAGCTGAGGCACAGCAGGGTGAGGCTGGAGCTGAGGAAGAAGTTGGGGAGTGTGAGGGTGCTGAGAGTGTGGCACAGGCTGCCCAGGGAGGCTGTGGCTGCCTCCTTGCTGGGGGTGCTGCAGGCCAGGCTGGATGAGGCCTTGAGCAGCTGAGTGGAGCTGAGAGGTGTCCCTGGGCATGGTGGGGAGGCTGCAGGGGATTAGTTCTCAGCTCCCTGCCAGCCTGAGCCACCCTGGGGCTCTGTGGTTCCTGACTCAACTGTGCAGCCACCACTGGTTTCTCAGAAGCTGGGCTGCAGTAAGCAGCATGCCCAGGAGCCAGGCTTTGTCCCTGGGCAGGGTGGGGAGGCTGGGGGAGAGGAGCTCTGAGCTCCCTTCCAACCTGAGCCACTCTATGGCTCTCTGATGACTCTCTGAACAGATCTGTGCCCATCAGACCAAGCTGAAATATAAATGTCACTTCCTCCAGTTACTGAAACTCCTCATCACTGTGTTCTTGCAGGCATGAGAAATAAATGGAGGGCACAATATTAGCTCCTCAGAAGTTGTTAAAGAGCTTCAGTTTGGTGTCCTCACAGGTTACCTCATCACCTACTGGCACTGCCTTTTTATCCCTCCTCTAGATGAATGCTCCAGAAGTAAATGGCAGAGCACACTGGAGCCTGGCAGTGCCACACAGCAAGAGGGCAAATGCCTTAGCTAGGCCCTCACTGCAGACTGAAATACAAACTGTGGAGCTGTGAGGAAGGGTGAAGGTACAAGAGGCATTGTGTCACCCCATGGGCTCCCTCAGGCCAGCAGAGCAGTGAAGCAAAGCTCTTAGTTTAGCACCAAAACTCCAGCAGGTGAACTTCAGCCCAGGTAGTGCAAGGCTCTAAGCCATCACCTGGCTGTGTGCAAGCACCTGCCCAGCTCTGAGCTGTGCTCCTCACAGACACCACAGGATGCTCCCTGCAGGAAAGGAGAAACACTGAATGTTAGGAGTTGGAAGGGACCTCCAGAGATCATCCAGTCCAACACCCTGCCAGAGGAGGAACTCCCAGGGCAGGGCACACAGGAACAAATCCAGGGGGGTTGGAAAGTCTCCAGAGCAGGAGACTCCACAGCCTCTCTGGGCAGCCTGCTCCAGGGCTCTGACACCCTCACCCCACAGAATTGTCTCCTCCTGTTGAGGTGGCACCTCCTGGGTTCCAGCTTCTGCCTGCTTTTCCTTGTGCTGTCCCTGGGCACCACCACCCAGAGCCTGGAACCTTCATCCTGACACCCACCCTCAGGTATTTATAGACCCTGATCAGATCCCTACACTTTGGGGCAGGTTTCTCTCCACTCTCTTCCTGAGGTGCTTCTTAGCACTCTCATCCCAGCCCTTTCCTAAAACCCCTGTTGTGTTCTGCACTCTTTCCCCTGCAATTGACCCCAGCCCTGCTGAGTCCTCCCCCATTTCTGGCTGCTCTTCATTCCTCATCCACAGGTCTGTTCCTCCTGAGCCCCCAGCAAAGCCACATCCTTCTGTACTTCAGTTGGACTCCAAAAGCCTCTGCATGCACTGCTGATGTTTTTGCAGAGCTCTGTGCCTCGGTGTGCTGAATGGGATGCTGGCAGACACTGTCAGCTCTGGGCCCATCATTACCCACAAGCAGGAGAGCAATTTAAATTCAGCAGCAGGCTGCAGGCCCTGCTTGCATCAGTAATACAGTATTATTTTTTTCCTGGAGTTGCTTCCTGTGGGTGAAATTATTCCCAGCTCGTAGGAGTCAGCTATGAATAAGCTTTGAGATCTATTGCAGAGCAGAAATGTTTCTCACAGCTCTGCCTGCCTGGTTTATAAATAGATCTACAAAGCAGAATGAAGTCCAAGGTGCCACTGCTGGAAACGTGGCTGAGTAGAGCTGCAGTGACACCATTCAGTGAGGATTTCTGTGTTAAACCTCCCCACCTAGACTTAAAGTCAGGACCTTCCTGTGCCTTCACACCACTTTTGAAAGTCTGATATTAGCTGTTCTTGTGTAATCTCAGCAGGCAGCTCACAGCTCTTAAACGCAGTAGCTTCTACTGAAAGCTGGGCTAAAAACTTCCCCAAAGAGTGGGGAAAAGTTAAAATGCAACTTTGCAGTGCTTTCAGATAGGGGTCAGAGACAACACAGTGCAGCAGTGATGTGCATTCAGAGAACAGTGCAGCAGTGATGTGCACTGAAACACAACACAGTGCAGCAGTGATGTGCATTCAGAGAACAGTGCAGCAGTGATGTGCACTGAAACACAACACAGTGCAGCAGTGATGTGCACTGAAACACAACACAGTGCAGCAGTGATGTGCACTGAAACACAACACAGTGCAGCAGTGATGTGCATTCAGAGAACAGTGCAGCAGTGATGTGCACTGAAACACAACACAGTGCAGCAGTGATGTGCATTCAGAGAACAGTGCAGCAGTGATGTGCACTGAAACACAACACAGTGCAGCAGTGATGTGCATTCAGAGAACAGTGCAGCAGTGATGTGCAGAGAACAGTGCAGCAGTGATGTGCACTGAAACACAACACAGTGCAGCTGTGATGTGCATTCAGACACTGCAGTTGTGATGTGCACTGAAACACAACACAGTGCAGCTGTGATGTGCAGAGGGAACACACTGTGGGCACCTCATTTGGCTGGGGAATCCTGCTCACAGCAATGAAGTGCTTCCCTCCTTGTGACACCTCCTAAGTGCATCTCTTCTCCTTGTGACACCTCCTAAGTGCTTCCCTTCTCCTTGTGACACCTCCAACTCCAAACTCCATCTGTTCTGAGTGGCAATTCACCAGCTGAAGGTGGCAAATCCTACCCCTATTGAGTCTCTGAAGCTCCAGCCCTGTGCCTGCTGCACTAACAGCAGATAGCAGACAATCATTTCTTATTCTCCATCTCAGTGCTTGCTATAAATATTTTATGTCTACCTCTCCAGCCTGGTTTACAATGCCCATATATTTCCCTACATTTCTGTCCTATTCCCTTTTTAGAGCCAGAAGCCACCTGTGGACTTTATCACTTCTTTTACCTACTCTGGAAGACTGTTCTGCATTTCAGCCCCCTGCAGACTGTCAGTCCTGCAGTGCCACCCCAAGCCCAAGGAGCTGAGGCTCTCCTGCCTGTGTTGCTGTGGGCACAGCCAGTGTGCTGCTGGAGTACAAGCATGCAGCTGCCTGCTCAAGTGCCCTTGCTCAGTCAGGGCTCTCCTCTCTCCTGCAGTGAAGTCAATGCACTGATCAAAGCCATTCTGACCCCCCCATTACAAACTTCATTGTGATGAAAAGTTACCTGCAGTCCCCAACTGGTTCTTCCCTGACACTGTGCTGCTGTCAGTGTAGCTTTGCCTACACACATCCTGCTCTTCTCTTGTCTGGGGAGCACACTGATAGCCACTGAGGCTGGAGAACACCTTTAAGGTCATCCACTCCAGCCATAACCTAACTACCATGACCACTAAACCATGTCCTGAAGCTCCACATCCACAGCTTCCAGAACACCTCCAGGGACAGACACTCTGCCAGCTCCCTGGGCAGCCTGTCCCAACCCCTCAACACTCTCTCAGTGAAGAAGTTTTTCCTCATGTCCAACCTAACCCTGCCTTGGCACAACTCAAACCCATTGCCTCTTGTCCTGTCTCTGGTTGCCTGCGAGAAGAGACCAACCCCAGCCTCACTCCTGCCTCCTCTCAGGTAGCTGCAGAGAGCAGTGGGATCTCTCCTCAGCCTTCTCTTCTCCAGACTGAGCACCCCCACCTCCCTCAGATGCTCCAAACCCCTGCCCAGCCTCACTGCTCTCCTCTGGACACCCTCCAGCCCCTCAATGCCTGTCCTATGCTGTGGTGCCCAGGACTGAACCCAGTGCTCAAGCTGTGGCCTCCCCAGGGACACCATCACTGCTCTGCACCTGCTGGACACCAGTTTTGATTTAGGGCAGGATGCCCTCGGGCACACTGCTGGCTCTGGCTCGTGTTCAGCTGGGTGTCCCCCAGCACCCCCAGATGCTTTCCCACCAGGCTGCTTTCCAGCCACTCTGCCCTGGAGTGCAGCTCGGGGTTGTTGTGACCAAACTACAGCCCCCAGCTCTTGCTCTTGTTGACCTCAGCCCATGGATTTAACCTGCAGATCTCTCTGCAGAGCCTTCTTGGAGCAGACCAACACTGCCACTCAGTTTAGTGCCATCTGCAAAGGAGCTGAGGGTGCCTCAATGCCCTAAGTCCAATCACTAAGCAAGAGGTGAAGCAGAAGTGGCTCCAGCACTGTGCCCTGGGGCACCCACTTGTCACCAGCCACCAGCTGGATTTCACTCCCTTTACCACAGCTCCTTGGGCCCATCCAGCCCATTCTGAACATAGCAGAGTCCAGCATGGCTATGCCATGGGCTGCAAGGTTCACAGAATCACAGATTGTCAGGGGCTGGAAGGGACCTCCAAAGCTCATCCAGTCCAGCCCCCTGCCACAGGAGCATCTCCTAGAGCAGATCACACAGGAACACATCCAGGCAAGGTGTGAATATCTCCAGAGAGGGAGACTCCACAGCCCCTCTGGGCAGCCTCTTCCAGGGTTCTGTCACTCTCACAGGGGAAAAAAAAAATTCCTTCTGATGTTTAAATGAAGCTTCCTGTGCCTCAGCTCCCACCCAGTGCCCCTTGTGCTGTCCCTGGGCATCACCCAGCAGAGCCTGGCCCCAGCCTCCTGCCACTCACCCTGCACACATTGAGAACCATTGCTGAGGTCACCTCTCAGGCTCCTCTGCTCCAAGCCTCAGCTCCCTCAGGGAGATGTTCAATTTCCTTCCTGATTTTCATGGCTCTGAAGGTTCCCAAGGAGAGTGCTGAGGGAGATATGTGGAAGTGTGGAGCACCAACCTGCTCCTGCTGCACCTTTCTGCCAGGAACAGGCTCCCCATAAACACATTTACAAATAGCAGTGCTGCAAAACCAATCAATGAGGAGCTGTGCACTTCATCTTTCAACTTTCTGTTAGTCAATAATTTCTCACACTCCGTTACAATGAATTGCTTTTTGAAGCTGTGCATTACAAAAGCATTCCTCTGAATTGAGGGAGGGGAAAAAACCCTTACAGACAACCCCACACTGACAAAGTGGTGTACAAAGGCCCAAGGAATGGCTCTGCTTTAGGAAACCAATCACCAAAATGCACCACCCCTGGGAGCTGCTCACAGCACTGCCTCCACAGCCACTGCCCACAGCTGAGGAGGCAGCCAAGGCAGATCCTCCTCCCTTTAGAGGGACAGGGACCTCTGGAGAGAGCCATGGGGAGGGCTGTGAGGATGCTGAGGAGACTGCAGCAGTGCCTGGGGAGGAGAGGCTGAGGGACCTGGGGCTGCTTAGGCTGCAGAAGAGAAGCCTGAGAGGGGATTGGATCAATGTTTGTAAATGTGTGAGGGCTGGGGGTGAGGAGGGGGGGGACAGGCTCTGCTCACTGCTCCCTGCCATAGGCCAAGGAGCAATGGATGGAAGCTGCAGCACAGGAGGTTGCAGCTCAAGACAAGAGGCAACTTCTTGCCTGTGTGGGTCCCAGAGCAGTGGCCCAGGCTGCCCAGAGAGGTTGTGGAGTCTCCTTGTGTGGAGCCTTTGCAGACTCTGTCTGGCTGTGTTGCTGTGTGCCCTGAGCTAGCTTGGATGGTGCTGCTGTGGCAGGGGGCTTGGACTGGATGAGCTCTCTGGGTCCCTTTGTGTCCCTGACATCCTGTGGTCCTTGCTGTAGTGCTCCACTTCACTCAGCACCCCTCAACAAGCACAGCTCATTTGGGCATCTATCTCTCCTTCTAGCACCCCTGGCTGACCTCTCCAGCTCACCCTGCACATAAGATAAGGCAGAGGGTGGGAAAAAAGGCAGAGGGTGGTTGGGAGCCCCTTCTGGGCACTCTGGCTGCTGGGAGGGGTCTTGTGTTCCTGTGCTGCTTTTAGCTTGTATCTAGTGCAACCATCTGTAATATATTGCATGTATCTGCTTGTAGGTTGTGCCAAGCTGTGACTGTAGAGCTGCATGCCTTAACCTGCAGCTGGCTGAGCCTAGTCTGGGTGAATCCTTGTGTGTGGAGGGGTGGGGGACACCCAGCAGCACTACAGCCCCCCGAGGGCTGCTGGCAGGCTTGAGAGAAAGGAACCTGCAGTAACCATGGTGAGTGCCTTGGTGGGGGTCAGTGCAGATGCTGCTGCAGCTCACAGGGGCTCTCCACCTGCTCCTCTGGCTGCTGGAGGCCTGGATGGCTGCAGACAAAGTCCACTACACACCACAAATATTTTGCTATTCTTTTTTTTTCATGAAGGTAGAATTATTATTTAGAATTATTATTTATTAGTTTCACCCTTTGGCAGGTTTGTTCTTTTCATGCTTTTCTTGAGATCACACAGAATGGCTCAGACTGGCAGGGAGCTGAGAGCTGATCCCCTGCAGCCTCCCCACCATGCCCAGGGACACCTCTCAGCTCCACTCAGCTGCTCAAGGCCTCATCCAGCCTGGCCTGCAGCACATCCAGCAAGGAGGCAGCCGCAGCCTGTGCCTCCACATAACACACAAGTGTCACTCTGTTGTGCAGTCCATCAGAGGACCAGAGGATGTCAGGGGTTGGAAGGCACCCAAAGAGATCAAGTCCAACCCCCCTTTATTGTAAATAATTGCAGCTTCAGGCTGCAGGCACCAGTGCAGCACAGGTTTCTCATTCCAGCTTTATGATCTGAGTGTAGTTTGGTAGTGCCACTGGCCAAAGGCTTTTTAGGGGTACAGGAACTGGGCTGTGAGGCTTTCAGGAGTCCTCATTGCTTGGGAAGCCAAATCCTTCACTCTGTCTGACAGGTATCTTTTTTCCTAACACAACAATGAAAGGGTTACCCTAAAGTGGGCCCCAGGGATTTAAAGCCTCCCATTTTGAAGGCAGCCTTTTGTAGGCACCTGAGAAGACAGTCTACTGATCAAAAGTGATTTCCAGAGGAGAGGGCAATCAGGGCTCAGGAAGCATGGTCCTAATTACATGAAATTACTTTTGAATGGACACCCAAAAGCAGCAGCTCAGTTCCAAGAGCTTCCTTGCAAGCTGCAGTGGCAGAGCCTTGCTGTGCTGTGCTGTGCTGTGCTGTGCTGGGCTGGGCTGGGCTGTGCTGTGCTGTGCTGGGCTGGGCTGGGCTG
>VWZI01004130.1:67812-84290 GCA_013396835.1 Psilopogon haemacephalus
TATTCTATTCTATTCTATTCTATTCTATTCTATTCTATTCTATTCTATTCTATTCTATTCTATTCTATTCTATTCTATTCTATTCTATTCTATTCTATGGCAAGACCTGTAGGTGGCTGTTTGCCTGGGCCTGTGAAGGGCTTCTGTGGCAAGAGGGCAAGCAAGGCAGAGCCACTCCAGCAGGCAGTGCATTAGCAGAGTGCCTGCAGAGTACCAGAGCCCTCCCATCACCCTCCTCCATAACAGCAAAACATTTCCTCCACTCTGGAAGCAAAGGCAGTAGGAAGCCCTCAGTGTCTGACAGCTTCAGCGTGGTAAGAGTCTCAGTGCCTTGGCAATACAGAGGAGAGCAATGAAACAGCTGCTCCAAAAACATCTGTATGAGACAGCACAAAATGAAACTCATCAAGTTTGGGGCCTCTCCTGTTAGAATCTCTTCTCTTAAAGGCAATGCAGTGCTCAACTTTGATTTGGAGAAAATGCTGACTTTGTGCTACTTTGATTTAGAAGCTATGGCAGTGATTCAGTGAGTGAGAGCTGTGCCCAGTGACTAATTCATTTCAGACTTAGGGGATAGTTTTCTTCACAGGAAGGAACCCAGTCAAAAAATGAGAAATATTCAGCTGATCATTAATTCAGTGCCATCTGCTGCAACTGCAGTATTTATCATTGCAGGATTAACCCCAGGAAGAGGAATTTATTTTCAGAGATCTTACAGAAATTGTAAAAGTCCATATTCAATCCACCTCTAAGTGCTCTGCATGTGCTTGAGACAAACAGCATCAAGAGAGCTCTGCCCAAATGGCACAGATCACAGAACACCAGGGCTTGGAAGGGACCTCCAGAGATCACCCAGGGTAGGGCACACAGAACACAGCCAGAGGGGTTGGAAAGGCTCCAGAGCAGGAGACTCCACAGCCTCTCTGGGCAGCCTGCTCCAGGGCTCTGGCACCCTCCCAGGGACAAAGGTTCCCCTCCTGTTCCCCTGGCACCTCCTCTGCTCCAGCTTGCCCCCAGTGCCCCTTGTGCTGCCCTTGGGCACAGCCTGGCTGCATCCTGCCCACACTGCCCTGCACAGCTTGAGCACAGCACTGAGGGCAGCCCTCAGGCTCCTCTGCTGCCAGCTCCCAGCCCCAGCTCCCTCAGCCTGGCCCCACAGGAGATGTTCACTGCCTGCAGCAGCTTGGGGGTTCTGGGCTGGGCTCTCCTCAGCAGCTCCTTGAGGTCCTTCTGGAGCTGAGTGGCCCAGAGCTGGACACAACACTGCAGCTGCAGCCTGGGCAGAGCAGAGCAGAGGGGCAGGAGCAGCATTGCCATATGATGCAATCCAGACTCTTCTGCATGGAGGTACAATAATTAAAAGGCAACTAAACATAATTGCCATGCTAAGTAACTGCAGCAAGGCAGCTGTACTCTGCTTCTGGCTATGTGCAATGTGTTGGATTTAAACACTCAATGTCAGACATGTGTCCTGGTTTCAGCTGGGACAGAGTTAATTTGCTTGCCAGTAGCTACTCTGCTGTTCTGGATTGAGTGTGAGGCTGCTGCTGCTGCTCACACAGTGATGGTTTAGCTGTTGCTAAGCAGCACTCATCCTAAGGGAAAGACTTCTCAGTCTCCCACGCTCTGCCAGCAAGGAGGTGCAGGAGAAGCTGCCCTGACCTAGCCAAAGGGACATTGAAGGGACAGCCCAAGCCATATGATGCCAGGCTGAGTACAGAACCTGGGGCAAGCTGCCCAGGATGGGGGGCAGGCTGCTGGGCCCTTGGTCAGCAGATGGTGAGCAATGGCCTTGGGCAGTGCTTGCCTTTTATCTTGAGTTTTATTACCTTTTTTTTGTTGTTGTTGCTACAGTTCTTTTCTTTAATGTTTGTTATTATGATTAGCATTACTAGCATCCTTCTTGCTTTTGTATTCTTTTTACTATCATCTTTTCTTTTAGTTGAGTTGTTAGGCTGTTCTTATCTGAATTGCTTATCTCAGCTGAAAGCTACTTCAGTGCATGTCCTGTGCCCCTACAGATGCTCGAGGGCAGCAGTCAGCACTGAGTTGAAATGCTCAGGCACCTGATGTGCAAAAATACTGCCCAATGTCATAACAGCTCAGCTCAAAGGAGGATTTAGAGTGAACAATGTCTTGTGTCTGTTGGAGCAGCTGCAGCAGAAGAAAAGCAGGAAAAGTACTTTCTAAAGCCCCAGTGCAAGAGTGCATATCCTGACCTGCCTCCATCTGCTGCCCATTTCCAAACCAGCTGGAGGTCATGGAAAGCAGAACACCCTGAAAAACAGCTACTGGGCTCCAAAATTCCTTCCAAATGTAGTCAGGGAAGGGTTTGGGTTGCAAGAGATGTAAAGATCATCTAGCTCCAACCCCCTGCCATGGGCAGGGACACCTCCCAGTAGCCCAGCTGGCTCAGGGCTTCATCCAACCTGGCCTTGAACACCTTCAGGAGGGTGACATCCACAACCTCCCTGGGCAACCTGTCTCCAGCCTAAATCTGCCCTGGCAGCCCGGCAGCAAAAGCTGCTCTCTGCTACATCAGTACAGCTTCAGAGAGGAACTACCAGGAGCTGTCCCTCCTGTCTGAGGCAGTAGTTGTCCTGAGCTCAGACTGAGGGAAGGAGAAGGAAAAACAGAAAAATTGGATCAAGACTGAAATGTTGAACATTTTTAGAGCTGAAGATAGTAAAAAAAAAGAAGGGGAAAAAAAAGACTGAAATGTGCAGAAATCAGAGCAAGAGCTGGTGCCAGCCTGCTCTGGTGCCAGCCTGCTCTGGTGCCAGCCTGCTCTGGTGCCAGCCTGCTCTGGAAGCACTGCAGGGGCTGAGCAGGGCAGAGCCAGGGGGCAGAATCCCCTCTCTTGTCCTGCTGCCCACACTCCTCTGATGCAGCCCAGGACATCTTGAATATTAAAGACATCCTCCTAACATCCAGCCTCAACCTGCCCTGACACAGCTTCAGCCTCTGTCCCCTCCTTCTGGCCCTGCCTGCCTGGCAGCAGAGCCCAAGCCCAGCTGGCCACAACCTCCCTCCAGACAGCTGCAGAGAGCAATGAGCTCTGCCCTCAGCCTCCTCTTCTGCAGGCTGCACACCCCCAGCTCCCTCAGCCTCTCCTCTTGGGGCTGTGCTCCAGGCCCCTCCCCAGCCTTGCTGCCCTTCTCTCAACACCTTCCAGCACCTCAGCATCTCTCTGGAATGGAGGCAACCAGAGCTGGACACAGCACTCAAGGTGTGTGCTGAGCAGTGCTGAGCACAGGGGAAGGAAGCTCATGAGCTGCTTTGATGATCTCCAGAGTGAGTGGGCAGCAAGCTGTGCTGCCTGGGGAGGGGTCAGCAGGCACAGGTGGCTGGCACATGTGACACAGGTCAGGACAGTGGCAGGGACTGTTCCCACTCACACCAGCTTACATCTTTGTGGTTCCCAGTGCCTGTTCTGCACTGCACCCCCACGGGCTCCTGCTGGCACACAGCAAGTGAGCAAGAACAGCTTCAGGAGAGAAGGAATCTTGGATACACGACACAAACTTAGTGCTAGATGGATGGAAATTGTCACAAAGCTTGACAAGTTATTTAGCTTGCTCTATCTTGCAGTTCTGCTATCAGTCTTTGGCAGAGCTGTGATTGAGAGTGGTTCACCTGCCTGCTGCTTGCAGCTAGGGCTGCCCACAGTCTGATATCACTTCCATTGGCATTCACAGCACTTGGCACAGTTTGCATGGCTGTGGAGATCTCAGCAGGCAGAGCTCCAGACTCTGCAGCTCTCTAAGGCAGTGGCTTGTAGTGTTCTGGACCTCTCTGGGAGTTATCAGCCTGCCTTAAAGAGCTCAAAGCTTAGCAAAAAGGATGTGCACATTTCTGCACATTTCAGCTGCCCCCAGGGATCTTTATGAATGGAGAAAGGCCAAGCAACAGCTGAAATAGCTGAAGGAGGAAATTACCACAGCAAGCAGGGAAAAACATGATGTGAAAGTGGCAATATTGGTGGAGCAGCAGTGAAAAGTGAAGAGGAGCTGGTTTCAAAGGGCCCCTTTCTGCCATGCCTAATCCTGATCCCCTCAGCACTTGTCAGCCTAACAATGCCCTCTCAAAGCCAGGCAGAGGTATAAATCACCTGTGCCAACCAGGAGGCAAGAGGCTGCTGGCTGGAGGCCAGCAGCTCTAGCACCTTCCTAAGACTGGAGGGGCAGAAGAAGAGTAGATCTTCTCCCACTTGTTTCTAAAGTATGCAGACATTGACTGTGCAGAGGGAAAAGGCTGTGCCCAGGCAGCCTGGCACAGTGCAGCCTGCAGAGGCACTGCTGAGAAAGCCTTGGCAGGGAGGTGCAGGTACCCAGCCTCATCCAGCTCAGACACAAGAATCAGCTGCTGCTCCTCTTCTTCCTCACTGCCCTCCACCTGCTCTCCGAGCAGGCACAGCTGAGGTGGGAGCTTTAGCTGGAGGGAAGGGAGCTGCTGGGTAAGCACCCAGGGCAGGGCTGGGGCAGTTGGCAGCTCCTTCTCAGCCCTACCTGCCAGCAGGCCTGGCCATGGGCAGCCAGAGCTGTGCAGAGGGCACAGTGCTGGGAGGGCTCTTGCCGAGGAGGTTTGACACCTTGAGCTCTCTCTAAGCCATGGGAAAGCTCTAGAGGCTACCACTGGACATCAGCCTCCAGTGAGCATCCTTCTGACCCATGAATGGGTGACAGGCAGCTTCATCCCAAACTCACCTGGAGCAAATGAGAGAAGATGTGGAGCCTAAGGGGGCAAATTGACATTTCCCTGAGCAGCTTCATCTTGGAGCCTCCTAAGGTGTCAAGTTTGCATCCTCACCAGTATCTTTCAAGCTCGTCCCAGTCAGCGTTCATTGCTTTCTAACAGTTCCAGAACCTTGCTTTGTTCTGAGTTGTTTCAGCCTAACTTTCCAAAGCACAGTGACTACCTCCAGGACTGAAAACACAGCACAGATTGCTTACTCCACATGTGCTAATGCAGCAAGTCTTAAAGACAAAGCATCACACAGGGAAGAGAAAAGCAGGGGAAAGGCATGAGAAGTGGAGCAGCTAAGTAAAGGATCTTCTACATCAGCTCCACTTGAAACTCTATTTTATACTTTGCAAAACATCAGAGGTCATATCAGTGAACTCCTGGCAGGAAGATCACTCTCCACTTCTGTAGGGAATCAGAAAGCATTTGGAGTTCTGGGTTTAGTTTGTCACATCCTGCCACTGCAACTGTTTTCAGTGTAAGCTGGTACAGACAGGTTGCAGGAGCATCAGCATCATAGCATGGCTCAGGCTGGAAGGGAGCTGAGAGCTGATCCCCTGCAGCCTCCCCACCATGCCCAGGGACACCTCTCAGCTCCACTCAGCTGCTCAAGACCTCATCCAGCCTGGCCTGCAGCACCCCCAGCAAGGAGGCAGCCACAGCCTCCCTGGGCAGCCTGTGCCACACTCTCAGCACCCTCACACTCCCCAACTTCTTGCTCAGCTCCAGCCTCACCCTGCTGTGCCTCAGCTCCAAACCATTGCCCCTTGGGCTGTCTCTAGCCCCCCTGATGCAAAGTCCCTCTGCAGCCTTCCTGCAGGCTGCCTTCAGCTCTTGGCAGGCAGCTCTGAGGTGCCCCTGGAGCCTTCTCCTCTGCAGGCTGCACCCCCCCAGCTCCCTCAGCCTGTGCTCACAGCAGAGCTGCTCCAGCCCTGCCAGCATCTCTGTGGCCAAGTGCTGGGGGCACAGCCTTGCCCACTGGGGCCAGGGCAGCCTGGCAGTGCTGGTAAGTAAGCACTGCTGCTTGCCCACTGTGCTTGCTGCTCCAGCAGCCTTTGCAGGGGTTGGTTTGTTCTTTCCAGTTTTCTCCAAGCTGTGAATTTTCCATTGGACTATGTTAAGTGTTTTGAGGCACTTCTCTTTCCCTGCCTCCAGCCAATGCTGGCTGTGCTTGGGGCACAGAGGGCAGGTTGAGCAAGGGTTAGTGTGAAGCAGAGGAGCCCCAGGCTGCAGAGAGGCACTCACCCACTGTCAGCTGCCCTGTCAGCTGTCCCCGCTGGTTCCTGGCGTTCACCGTCACGTTCCTGTCGGAGTGCAGCACCAGAGGACTGTCCTGGGAGGGGGAGACAGCACACAACAAAGCTGAGGCACCTCCTAAGGCATGCTGAGAGGGCAGCTGTGGCAAAGCACAGGGGGCCAGGGGCTGCAGGGCACCTCGGGAGGGCATCCAGCCCCACAGCCTGGCAGCCAGCTCAGGAAGCAGCACACAGCTTTGCTCCCAGGGAGCAGCCCAAGCCTGCTGGAACTCAGTGCCACTTCCTACCCACTGTGGCTTGTGACAAGAGACCAACACCCACCCCAGCCTCCTTCCTGAGACCTGAGGAGAGCTGCAACCTCCCCCCACAGCCTCCTTTTATTCAGACTCAACAGCCTCAGCTGCTGCTCCCAAGGCTTATTCTCCAGGCCCTTCACCTTCTACCTTCTCTTAATGTCTCAGCCCCACAGCAGCCCCTAGCAGGCTGAAGCTGCTGCAGCACAGCCCTGGGTGACCTTAGCTGTGGTCAGTTTGGCTGCTTAGTGTCAACAGACTCAAGCTGCAGCACAGCCCTGGGTGACCTTAGCTGTGGTCAGTTTGGCTGCTTAGTGTCAACAGACTCAAGCTGCAGCACAGCCCTGGGTGACCTTAGCTGTGGTCAGTTTGGCTGCTTAGTGTCAACAGACTCAAGCTGCAGCACAGCCCTGGGTGACCTTAGCTGTGGTCATTTTGGCTGCTTTGTGTCAGCACTGCCAGGCTTCAGCTTTTGAGGGATGCTCCCATAGACATGCACAGGGAGAGCAGTTCAGAAACCTCAGAGATGAAAGGCAGGACTGAAGTTTGTTTCTTGACTAATGAAGATTCACTCCTCCAACACAGGGGAGAGCTTCAGCAAACCCAACCAACCTACCACCAAGCCAACTACTCTGCTCTGCCCTGCTGAGATCTCATCTTGAGCACTGCCTTCAGTTTGGGGCTCCCCAGTTGCAGAGGGACAGGGACCTGCTGGAGAGGGTCCAGGGGAGGGCTGTGAGGATGCTGAGGGGACTGCAGCACTGCCTGGGGAGGAGAGGCTGAGGGACCTGGGGCTGCTTAGGCTGCAGAAGAGAAGCCTGAGAGGGGATTGGATCAATGTTTGTCAATGTGTGAGGGCTGGGGGTGAGGAGGGGGGGGACAGGCTCTGCTCACTGCTCCCTGCCATAGGCCAAGGAGCAATGGATGGAAGCTGCAGCACAGGAGGTTGCAGCTCAAGACAAGAGGCAACTTCTTGCCTGTGTGGGTCCCAGAGCAGTGGCCCAGGCTGCCCAGAGAGGTTGTGGAGTCTCCTTGTGTGGAGCCTTTGCAGACTCTGTCTGGCTGTGTTGCTGTGTGCCCTGAGCTAGCTTGGATGGTGCTGCTGTGGCAGGGGGGTTGGACTGGATGAGCTCTTTGGGTCCCTTCCAGCCCCTGACTGTGATCCTGTGATCCACTCCTCTGCAGTGGGCAGATGGAAAGAGTCAGCACCAAAAGTGCAGCAAGCCACAAGCATGCACATATGCAGGGCACAGGATCCAGACAAGCTGCTGAGCTTAGCAGTGCCTGTTGCAGGTTAGCTTTGCTAGGGGCTCAGAGCATCCACAAAGCCAAGCAGTGCTGGCCAGGCAATGCTCTGAGAGCCCTGGGAAGCACTGCCCTTGGCAGCTCTTCTTCCCTGAGGGATGGTGGACACCAGGTGTGGCAATCACCCCTGAGCTCATCACCCATCAGGGTGGCACCAGCAGACAGCTGTGAAGGGACAGGCAGCTTCAGCAGGGCTCTACTGCAGCTCTTGCTTTTCTTCTGAAAATGCTCAGAAAACCAAACCCAAAACCTCTAAACATGTTTGGTGCTGTAGAAAGTTTGCCAGGGAAAAGGAAGAGGCAGCTGCTGGAGTCAGGGTTACACAAAGAGCATTCTCTCTGCCTTCCCTGGGGAGGGCAGAGAGCTGCAGCTCAGGACAGGCAATTTAAAGAACAAAACAAACCACAAACATCAGCAAGAAGAAGCTAGGGCAGACATAAAATCCAAAGCTGTCACTGGGAGCAGGGATTGCCCTGGCTGGGGATGAATTCTGCCAGCAGGATGGGTGGTACCAGAGCTGCACCCAGAGGAGTGTGGGCAGCAGGGCAGGAGAGGGCAGCCTGCCCCTCCACTCTGCTCTGAACATGAACCTTCCTCCTCAAGGGCTTTACCTTTCAAGCCAAGACTTGCACCTGCATCACACCTCCCTCCATCACACCTCCCTGTTTGCCAACCTCTGCAGCTCCAAAAGGCAAAGGAAAGCTCAGAAGAACAAATACACTTTGACTGCACAGAGCTTCCTTCTGAGTCCATCCCCACAACTCTACTGCCAAACTGGTCCAACCTCTAACCAAGTTCTGTCATCGACACCTCTGAAGTATCCAAGCTTGCCCAGGAAGTGCCTTTCATTGCTGGTGGTGCTTTAAAAGCAGGAGAACCAGGCAGGGCTCCCTCATTGATGCTGGAAATCCACAAGGTGCTCAGGAAAGGAGCAGTGGAAATTGTTACATAGGATCAGGGGAAATTTTGAAAGAGCAAAATTCTTCAAGATCAAAAACCAGAAAGAAAACCTTTCCAGCAAGGCATCAGCTTAGGGAGCACTGTGCTCTCGGGCAGCACCAGGGCCATGATGTTCCCCACCCCCAGCTCTGAGTTTCATAGAATCAACAGAATGGTTTATGTTGGAAGGGAGCTCAAAGCTCAGCCAGTCCCAACCCCCCTGTGCCACAGGCAGGGACACCTCCCACTAGGACAGGTTGCTCAAAGCCTCATCCAGCCTGGTCCTGAACACCTCCAGGGAGGTTGTGGAGCACAGAAGTACCCAATGGGATCAAAGATCTTTGATCAAAGGCCCCTTTCAGGTACTGTAAGGTCTCCTGGCAGCCTTCTCTTCTGCAGGCTGCAGAGCCCCAACTCTCTGTGCCTGTGCTCACAGCAGAGCTGCTGCAGCCCTCTCAGCTGCATCTTGGTGGCCTCCTCTGCACTGGCTCCACCACTTGCATGTGCTGCTTGTGCTGGGGGCTGCAGAGCTGCAGACAGTGCTGCAGGTGGGGTGTGAGGAGAGCAGAGCCAAGGGGCACAATCCCCTCCCTTGCCCTGCTGCCCACAGCTGCTCTTGCTGCAGCCCAGCACACAGTTGCTGTCTGGGCTGCACTCACACTGCAGCCTCTTCTTGAGCTTTGCATGAGCCCAGACCCCCAGGTCCTGTTCCTCAGGGCTGCTCTCAGCCAGCCTGGAGCTGTGCTTGGGATTGTTTGTGAGGAGGATCTCTCTTGCACACAGAGAAGTGCATGCACAGAGTCAGAAAGGTTTGGTCAGTAAAGATTCATGGTCACAGAGGTCAGAGAACAACATCAGATTGCCTAGAGAGGGGAGGGCAGTTGCTGGGTTGGGTGGCAGCCTCAGCTGCTCAGGACAGACTCTGCACATGTGCAACTGCTTCACTTCTGAAAGGCAGCAAGCCAAAGGGCTGCAGGCACACCAGGGCCCTGCAAACCTCAGAGGATGTGGAACTGCATTTGTAATGCACTTCTGTGAGAACCATGGCACTGTGCTGCCATGAACACAGTCTCTGAGGCTCAGAGCTCAGCTGCACTGCTGTGAGCAGGAAGATTTGAGCAAGGAGGGGGAATGGAATCTTCCTGGGTCTCTGCCTTACCTCAACAGAGCTGCTGCTTGCTTTCCTGTGCTCTATTTCATAGAATCATAGAAGAGAACCATAGAACCAGTCAGGGTTGGAAGGCACCACAAGGATCAGCCAGTCCCAACCCCCCTGCCATGCCCAGGGACACCCTACCCTAGAGCAGGCTGCCCACAGCCTCTGCCAGCCTGGCCAAAAACACCTCCAGGGATCTGGCCCCAAACACCTCCCTGCAGGGGCAACCCATTCCAGCCTCTCACCACTCTCATGCTCAACAACTTCCTCCTCACCTCCAGCCTCAATCTCCTCACCTCCAGCTTTGCTCCATTCCCCCCACTCCTGTCACTCCCTGACAGCCTCAAAAGTCCCTCCCCAGCTTTTTTGTAGCCCCCTCCAGATCCTGGAAGGCCACCAGAAGGTCCCCTGGGAGCCTCCTCTTCTGCAGCCTGCACAGCCCCAACTCTTTCAGGCTGTGCTCACAGCAGAGCTGCTGCAGCCCTCTGAGCATCCTCGGGGCCCTTCTCTGCACACCTCCAGCACCTCCACATCCCTCTTGTCCCAGGGGCTCCAGCACTGGATGCACTACTCTGGGTGGTTAATGTTCCTGCTCCCAAAGCCTCTCAAAAGATGAAGACATTTGCTACAACCAATTAATAAAGCAACTGCTTATCTCAGTCAGGAGCAACATCATGATCAGTTTCATCATTTAATGTATTGGTAGCCTCATTAGCAACACTGTTTAGCAGAGCAATAAATGCCAGGCTCTACTTCTGATTAGAAAGAAGATCACATCTCATGAGCAGTTTAGAGCTCAGCACTCTCCATGCACACAGCAAAGAGCTGATAAGCAAAGGACAATCTCAGAATGATGCCTCAAATCCTCATCTTCCAGGCAGGAAACCAAATCATATTTGTAACAGGGAGAAAGGGCACTGAGCACCAAGGGATGCTCCCAGTGTGCTTGGAAGAGCAAATCCTGCCCAAGCACTGCCACCAGGCCCTGCTCTCCTGCTCACTCACATCACCCAACAGCACACACAGTAGCTCGGGTACCTGTGCAGCTCCCACAACCTCCTTTAGTGCTTAAGATAGCTACTGCAAGCTCCTGGAGTAGCTCTTGGAAGAGAGGCAACACCTGTGTTGTAGCAGCACCCAGAGCTAAGGAGCCAGAGCAGCATTTTCACTGCTGGCTTGTTACAAACAGGCTTGATGCTTGTGGGAGGGGAGAAGCAGGACCCTGATCCTTCTACATTTTCTCTGACACTGTTTTGGCTCAGCTTGTCAGGAGATTTAATTGAGATTCCAGCACGCCTACACAGCTTTAAAATAGCAGCAGAAGCACGAAGCACTCCCTGCTGGGATTTTGTAGCTGGGCAACTCAGGCAGACCACAGCTTCATACAGAGGCTCTCATCTGCTGGATGCTGACGGAGAAACTCAGAGACAGGAACTAGCACAGAGTGGCTCAGGCTGGAAGGGAGCTCAGAGCTCATCTCCTCCACCCTCTACCTCTGAACAGCAACTGATCAACCACAGGTACTGCCTGCACAGCTCTGCAGCCACAGGTACTGCCTGCACAGCTCTGCAGCCACAGGTACTGCCTGTGCACAGCTCTGCAGCCACAGGTACTGCCTGCACAGCTCTGCAGCCACAGGTACTGCCTGCGCACAGCTCTGCAGCCACAGGTACTGCCTGCACAGCTCTGCAGCCACAGGTACTGCCTGCGCACAGCTCTGCAGCCACAGGTACTGCCTGCACAGCTCTGCAGCCACAGGTACTGCCTGCGCACAGCTCTGCAGCCACAGGTACTGCCTGCACAGCTCTGCAGCCACAGGTACTGCCTGCGCACAGCTCTGCAGCCACAGGTACTGCCTGCACAGCTCTGCAGCCACAGGTACTGCCTGCGCACAGCTCTGCAGCCACAGGTACTGCCTGCACAGCTCTGCAGCCACAGGTACTGCCTGCGCACAGCTCTGCAGCCACAGGTACTGCCTGCACAGCTCTGCAGCCACAGGTACTGCCTGCGCACAGCTCTGCAGCCACAGGTACTGCCTGCACAGCTCTGCAGCCACAGGTACTGCCTGCGCACAGCTCTGCAGCCACAGGTACTGCCTGCACAGCTCTGCAGCCACAGGTACTGCCTGCGCACAGCTCTGCAGCCACAGGTACTGCCTGCACAGCTCTGCAGCCACAGGTACTGCCTGCGCACAGCTCTGCAGCCACAGGTACTGCCTGCACAGCTCTGCAGCCACAGGTACTGCCTGTGCACAGCTCTGCAGCCACAGGTACTGCCTGCACAGCTCTGCAGCCACAGGTACTGCCTGTGCACAGCAACTGATCTGAGTTCAGCTGCAGAAGGCCCAGAGCCAGCTTCACTGGTAGCTCCCCAGCTGCTGCTGTGCCATCCTCCTGCTGGAACTGCAGTTACCAATTCCAGCACAGGATGCTAACGTGTCCAGCTGCACCCATTAGAGCAGTTCTGCCTTTCTTGTGAGCTTTCTTTATCCCAGTCCCACCCATGAATTCTAACAGCTGCTCTGAGGCTTCTGCCAGCATTTACTCTTACCTGCATTTCTAAAAGACAAAACCAGAAATGAAAAATAAGCAAACAAAAAGCAACCATATAAACCCCAAACCAAACCAGACCTCACCCAGCCCTCCCTAAAGCATCTGCAGCTGGCAGAGCACAGGTCTGTGACACTTATCCACACCTGAAGAGGCAGGGAAGAAAGAAATCTGAGGGTTGGTTTGGTCAGGATGGGTTCAGGTCCGGAGGCAAAGCCAAGTGAAGCGAATCCCAGTGGCCACAAGGGGGAGGCTGCAGAGTGGGAATGGACACACCTGGAAAGGTCTTCCTGGGCATCTGCCTGCACTGCCTTAGCTCTCCCAGGACCACACAGTCAGAAAAAGAAGACAGAGAGCTTTCAGCTCCCAGGCTCGCTCAGAAGCTGATAGGGTTCTGTGTTTAGCTGTGCTGGTTCCTGCCAGCTTCTGTGGGATGCACGTTAGGGTTTTTTGCAGATGCTGGACTGAAGAGCTTTGTGGTACTGCCCTGTGATGATATGTCAGTGCTGGGGTGCTAAAAAACAACTTCAGAGGGTTCCAGTATTTAAAAAATCTTCTTTTAGTTCATTGGCAATGTTCATATCAACAGCAAGACTGACTGGGAAGGAGTGAAAATGAGCTGCACCAGACTCCTGAATGCATCACAGCTCCAGCTGCTTTTTGCCTCCTGACAGAACAGCTACATAGGAGCAACACTGAATGTGGCTGCCACTGGGAAATGAAATCCTAGAAACATTCTGCACTTTAGCAAGATCGTTTGTACCTAGTGAGGGGTGAAGAGAAAAGAGGAGGAGAAAAGAAGGGCCCACACTAGCCAGGCCAGCAAGAAGTTCAGCACAGACTAAGCCGTTCCTTAGCTCCCTGCACCTGCCATACATCACCCATCCCAGCCTGCTGGAGTTCACATCAAGTGCAGGCAGATGCTCCATTCCCTGTGCTAAGCTCCTCTGAAGCAGGGAGTGCAGCTGCTTTGCATCTCCTTTCTTTAGGAGAAGACATTTCTCTCAGAGGCAAGCAAGGGTTCAGGCAAAATAAACATGTTTGTTACAGGAAGGAAGCCTTCACTGCCCAGGCTCCTCAAAGCAATCCCCTGCCGACTGCTAATTTACAAGGTGTAAGAGCTCAGCTTTGTAGTTGGAGGCTGAAGAGATTCATTTAGATTAGCTGTAAATGAAGGGGAAAAAAGAAAGCTGAACGCCACCTACCTTGCGGGAGTGGATTTCTTTCACGTATAGTGGAAGCAGGAATTCAGAGACTCCTTCCAGCCGTAGCCCTTTGCTGGTGACTCTCAAATTCCCCATGCCATCCTACAATCAACAAGACACACACATTCACTTCAGCAAGCAGCCCCAGGCAGAGCAAGCTAAACACAACACAGCAGATGGCCTCATAGCTGCAAACACCCAGAGCTGCCTCCGGGTCCCCAGCTCTCCTCACCACCTGGGACAGGAGCTACACTGGGTGTACACTGGGTGTACACTGGGGTGGCTGGGGGTGCATTTACAGGCAAAGCTTTACCTAGGACCGAGGTACTGAGCTGTGCAAAAGCAGGGACATTTCTCCATGGCTGCACTTCACTGGAGGGTGCAGATGGAGGCACAGGCACTCCTCTGCTGGAATGACAGCTGCTAAATGGACAGAGCAATCTGCTGTTCTGGGTGGTAAAATGCAAACACTGCCACTGTTAGAGGTTTTGTTTGCCCCAGCAGCTTGTCATGCTGGACCTCAAGGGTCTAAAGTAGGCCTATACATGTGCTGGCTTGCCCAGACATATTTTTCTGCTCTCCTTCCTTCTGTCTGGGGAGAAGCAACCATGGGGAAAAGGACAAAAGACCTGGAGCCATGGAGTCTGAGCACTCTGCCTTACCCAGCTTGTTTTGCTCCTGTTTGCACCCTGTGGTGAACAAGTTACCCATGCCTGCCTTGTGCCAAGCTTGTGCTGGGCCTATATGGGCATGGCAGGCCTGTGGCTGCACCCAAAGATGGGCAAGCTTGGCTTACTGGCACGCTGGTTGGATAAGCTGTCATGTCCAAAGGCCCAGCCAAGCTCAGGCATTGCTATCAAAACAGAGGAGCAGGTAACACCATGTGGCTTTGCCGTTGTTCTGTGCTTAACTGCTATTGTGTTCTGCTGCTGTATCTGTGCCTGTGACACCTGCCAGCAGTGCTAATGCCTTAGCACACAGCAATGCAAGCTGTAACCCAGCCTGGAACTGCTGTGAGCTTGCCAGGAGCAGCTCTGACTGCTCTCACACCATAGCTGCGTGCAACAGCCAGCGTGACACACACCTGCTGAGACACATTGTGAGACATCTGCCTGCATCTCCTGAGATGAGCAAGCCCTGGAGGCACACAGATCATCCAAAGCCAGGACCAGGTCAGAAAATATCTGCCCCCAGCAGCCTGTGGAGCCTGGGGTGAGTCAGAAGTCTCAGTAGCAGCCAGCAGCCAGTCTGGCCAGAAAAGCAACAGACAGAGCTCCCTGCAAGTGTTTTGGGTACTGTCCTGAGTGACAGGTACTATCTCAATTTATTGCTAGCCTTGCAAGTTGAGAAATAATATTTGTGAGTAAGTACATTAAGCTTTTGCATTTGCCCAGCTTCTGCCCTGTGCAGAGGGGCCTGAGTCCAGCTAGTGGCCAAGCAGCAATTAACCTCAAGACCCTTCTCTCCCAGTTAATTAATTTCAATTGGGTTCAATCATTTCTGCATATTGATAGTTGGTACTAGATCTAGATACTGTTTATGTCATGTGTTCCACGTCTGTAACAATCAAACCAGTTTGTTGTTAAAATTAATGGCCAGGGGTGGAAAAGTTTGAATATCAAAATCAATAAATAATATTAATGTTGGAAAAATCATCTCTCATTAATTAATCAGAAACACCATTCCAACACACACCTAAAGTACACAGGGAAACATCCTAGGGGGAAAAAAAATATATTATTTCTGTTGTTTGTTAGTAGCAGCTGCTCACTACTGCTAAGAGCAGGTTGCTAGTGCAGGGAAGAGCTTCAGGAGTGCTGAGGGTTGTTCTGGTTGGGATTAGTTCACCTGAGCAGAAATAGGAAAGGGGCCCCTGTGAAGCCCTGCCTGAAACAAGCAAACCAAGTGACAAATCATTCAGCCTTCAACAAAACCTCAGCACTGAAGAGTGGCACCACAAGGCTCCAGCTGGGTTCTTACAGGAGAAATAACAAAACCTGCTTGGAAATTCAGAGGCAGAATGGTTCAGCACACTGACAGACACCCGAGGATCCTGATCCCTGGCTGCTTGTTGCTGCATTCCTGATGGAGCACACTGCTGCCCTGTGCAGCCACTGCAGTTCAGTTTAAGGGCAGGGTTAGCAGGTTTCACCTGACTGCCAATCCAATGTCTCAAAGCCATTGCTGACTCTAACGCTAGAGGCAGAAGAGGGAGACCTTGCATTGGTGATCTGGTGGCTGAGCTGAGAAATGTGTGACCTCCACTTGCTGGGCAGCCTTGACCAGCTGGGTAACAGTGTCCCCAGCACATAGAGTCAGGGCAAAGCACACTGGCACCACTGCACTCACAGCTGAAGCAAAAGCAAGGCTGTGGAGATGTGAGTGGTGCAAGACAACAAACAGAACTGTGCTTTAGAGAATGTGATTCAGTTGCTGTCCTTGCTCAGGCACAACAGGGCTGTAGTGAGCTCTCCACACTGTGACAGGTTTGCAAGTCACATCCTTCGTGTGCCAGTTGCAGAGTGGGAGCCTAGATACCTCTGGCTGCCAACCAAGAAGCTACCTGAGCCAGAAAATAAAGACATCATAAATGTAACTAACCCAGAGAAAAGGGAGAGGAACAAAAGCTGCTGCTAGGGCTGCCCCTAATGCAGAGTGTACTTGTTCAAGTGATGGGGCACCAGGAGGAACTGGAGGCTGCAGCAGAGCTCCTGGGATGCCTGGGAAAGCAGGTCACTGATTCCATACAGCCAAGAGCTGCCTTCTTCTTAGCTGAAGTGCTGTTGCTATTCAACCTGTCTTGTGGCTGAAGCCAGCCAGCAGCTAAGCTCCACACAGCCTCCCGCTTGCTCCCTTCCACTGAGCTCTGGGACTCTGCAGCCCCTTGCAGCCTGAGCCATTCTAGGGATCTATGGTGATACTGAGTCACTGATGTAGATATAAACACATTTTCTACCTGAAAAGCCATATTCAGTGCATTCATCTGCTTCTCTACAACCTACAGATCACAAGAAAAAAAAAAAAAAAAAAAA
>VWZI01004144.1:0-65150 GCA_013396835.1 Psilopogon haemacephalus
ATTTATAATTTCAGCCTCTTCAATAGCCCACAATCAATACAGGCATCACAGCCTCACAGGTGTCAGGCATCCCTCTCAGTTTTGAATCATCATTGCTGAGTGTACACTCATTGACCTCATCCAGGTCATTAATAGATATTGAACAAAACTGGACCCAGTACTTATCCCTGAGAATATCACTGGCTATAGGCCTCCAAGTTGACTCTGTGGCACCGATGACAACTCTCTGAACTCTGTTATCGAGTCAATTTTTGATCCACCTCACAGACCAACCCTCTATGCCACATCTCCTGAGCTTATCTGTGAGAATGTTATGGCAGACTATCAAACGCCTTGTTGAAGTCAAGCTATATGACGTACACTGCTCTTCCTTTGTCTACCCATTTGGTCATGGTATCATAGAAGGCTGTCAGGTTAGTCAAGCAAGATGTTCCCTTGGTAAACCCATGTTGGTTAGTCCGGATAACCCTCTTTACATCCCTAGTCCTGCTGGCCACACTATTGCTGATACAAGCCATGATGCCATTGGCATTCCATGCCACCTAAGAATAATGCTGGCTCATGCTCAGCCAGTCATGAACCAGCACTTCCAGCCCATGCTGGCTGGGCCTGATGTCCTGGTTGTCTTGTACATGCTACTTGATGGCCCTCAGGATGAGCTGCTCCATAACCTTGCCAGGCACTGAAATCAGCCTGACAAGCCTTTAGTTGTCTGAATCCTCTTTTCGTCCCTTCTTGTGGATGGGCATCACATTGGCCAACCTCCGGTCACCTAGGACCTCCTCACTTAGCCAGGACTGTTGATAAATGATACAGAATGGCTTAGCCAGCTCTTGTGCAGTTTAGGATGAATCCCATCCAGATACAATGACTTGTTCTAAGTGGCAGAGCAGGCCACTAACTACTTCCTCCAGGATTACAGGAGGGATATTCTGCTCTCAGTCCCTACCTACCAACTCAGGTGCTCAGCTGCCCTGAGGATATCCAATCTTTTTGATAAAGACTGAGGCAAAGAAGCTGTTAAGTACCTAAAGCCTTTTACTTGTCTCCCACTATAACATTCCCCCTTTCATCCAGTAAGGAATTAGATTTTCCCTGCCCCTCCTTTTGCTATTAATGTACTTTTAAAAAAACGCTTTTAATTATCTTTAACAGAGTTTGCCAGATTAAGTTCTAACTGAGCTTTCACATCTCATTTTGCTCAAGCCTTAGCTATTATGCTTGCATAGTGCAGTTTGTGCATTGTGTAAGCTACATATGAGTCACAGAGAGAAAGATTCATTGGAATCTTTACAATAACATAATGGCTTTTGACTCATGCCTCCAGCACCCTTGACTGCAACAGATAGTGCATCAGCAGGAGAACAGATAGCCTGACAGACATAATTTACTGCTGTATGATGTCATTGACATCAATTTACACCAGTTGTTAGTGAAACTATACTGCATACCTGTAGAAAGTATTTTCTGAGAGTTGCCATAGGGAGTCTAGTCCTGTTGCCCCTTTATTCCATCATTCCATTTCTGACAGTGAGGGCAGTAATTGGCAAAGCAGGAATAGAAAAATGTGAGGTAACCCACTTCTATTACAATCTTCTCTCTTAAGCTTTAGAAACTGGGATTGGTTTAGTCCCTAAGGAGTGGGCCTTTTGGACCTTTCACATTTTTGCTTTTATTTTTAAAACATTCAACTTGGGGGAGTGTAAAGTGCTTTACTAAAAATTTGCTGTCATTTCTCCAGAGACAAATGGAGAACAGTAAAATTCTCATTACCAACAACACAACCTTTCTGAAGTCATCCTGTGGTAGAGGGCAGCAGCCTAAAGTGAATATTTTGAGTACTGGAAAACCTTCAACAGTTGTGAAAGAATCATCAGATACTTCTTGTCCATGGAGAAGTAAAATGACTCCCATTTATCATGGTCTCATCCTAAACGCTGGAAGAAAGTTAATCAGAGAGCAATCTCTCTTGTACTTCTGCAAGGTGAAGGAAGGGTGCATTCTGTGAAGACCTGTATCTTCAGGCAGTCTACAGATAGAGCTGCTGATTATCTTTGACAGTGCTTGCCATGATCACTTCCGTTTTGCTGTCTTATTCTAATTGCTTCATTTTCAGTAATATTCTAGAAAGGGTAATGAATATCATCACTTCTCAGTCTGGATAGTTGAGGCTTCCCCTAGTTCCGCCTTAGTTTGCAGGAGCTACTAACCCCCATGCCAACGTGGTGGGAAATCCTCAGGAAGAAAAATTCTGTTTCTACCACCTGGCAAGGGTCAGAAAGCTCTTCTGCCTTCTAAACTGTAGTGTTATAGATAATTTACTGAGTTTGTAATCTCAGTGAGAATGAAACTGGTGAAGTTTTAGTCTGCAAAAATAGAAGCAGCTGTCAAGATGTAGAATGCAAGAGTGAAAATGTAAATCTCTATATTTAAGTTTCTGGAAGTGAATGGAAGTATCAGACTAAAACAGACCATGTTGCTGAGCACCAAAAAGCAAGTTCTGGCTTAACAAAATGTTTGTGATCAATCATGTTCACACAGTTTATTTTCTTCTTTAAAACTGCCACTTGCATGAGGAACTCCCATGTCTTAGTTTTCCTCCTGGGGCAAAGAATAGAGGAGAATCCTTCCTGTCAAGAGTGCAAACAATCTCCAAATCAACAGACTGACTCAAGAGCTCTCTCCTCTGGTCACGTCAGACACTTCCAATAGCTTTCTCTGCCTTGTTTACAGCCTGCTCCACTGCAGCTAGCATGTTGCAGCTCACTGCCACGCTGATGATGAAAGAAGAGGGAAACTATTTGTATGTCTCTAATAAACGGTGAGATATGATGAGAAAAACCAGGATTTAAGTCACTACCCGTTTTAAAGAGAAGTCATGGATTCTTATGTACTTCTAATATTTAAAAGAAATAAGATAATTTTTACCTTGTGCTCTCCCAAATACTAATATCCTGCTTCTTTTCTTTAGGGAAGAAAACAGTTGGTAGTTTTTATTGGCTTTGGATGATTTTTTCATTAAGTAGAACTACATAGAATTAAAGTTTGCAACAAGTCTGACATATTTTTCAATTTATTTTTCTGATCAAAAGCATGGAAATTTAACAGAAAAGTTTGGCTTTGAACAATGCATGTACCTGTCTGCATATATGCTGCCAGAGATGTTGTGATGCCACAGTGCTGTACTGAATTTCATCAGGTTCTTCCCTTCATCTATGTATGTCATTACAAATTTGACTTAGTACCTTATGAAAAAAAAATCCTTGAGTAGTATTGCGTTTTGCCTCTTACTGAAGTATTAGAATTTCTCATACATTACTTTAAATATGGTTTATTGCTTCTGATCTAAAGAAAAAAAAAAAAGAAAAAGAACATTTCCTATGATATTAATCTAAAACCTCAATTTAAAATGTGCTCCATATGCAAGTCTACTTGTAGATAGTATCACTGGTGGTACACAATTATGGGGCAAATAGAGAGAGGACATAAGGAATTATACTTTGTGAACTCACATCTCTTCATTTTAAAAATTGTCTTGGGGGATTTCTTCAGAAATATGTTCTTACCTCAAGGCACAGTTTGCTTATAGCAGGAGGTAGAGGTTGGATGTATATGTTCCCTGTTCCATTTCTTCAACTTGTGGCTGAAAACAACTTGGCTCAGAGACAGCCCAACTCTGCATTCTCATTTGTAGAGATAAAGAGTGCAAAAGAGGAGAGGTTTTATCTGCTTCTTTCTGTTCAATGACACAAAATGACTTAGTGGCTAATATGCAGATGTGCACAGAAGATAATTGCAGAATAATCTTTACTGAGCTTCTGGAGGCTAGTCACTTGCCAAAAGAGCAGAACCTTGGCAGTCCTTCAGGGGAGCTCTGCTGCAGCACTCTCTCTGCAGGATACACTACACTGCTCATCCTTTTTTTTGCTTTTGGCTGCATTTGTAGAAGGTACTTTAGTAGCCACCTTCAACAAGGGTAGTTGGATCAGGCTCTATAAGAAAAAAATTAACACAAAACTGACTTTTTTTTTTTTCCCTTGCTGAAAAGTATTTATCTAACATTTAAGCAGTAATTAAAGCATGTGAAGCTCTGCCTGACAAATTAAGTCCCATGATTCTTGCAGTGGACTGACAAGTGCAGCAGAGACATTTGCAACCCACTTCTTTCTGCACCTGTCTCACAGGTAACTGTGAACAGTCTGACTGTCAGCCAGCAGAACTGATGAGCAGTATAGCAAAACTTTCGGCATGAAGAAACCTGAAGTGGCCTAGAAGGTGGCCTTGCATCTCAAGCTCACATCATCTGTGTTGTATGGGTTAAAAGACCTATTGAGTTCAGACAGAAACAGATCACTATCCTCTAGCTGTACTGTTTGGGCACCCAAAGCATTAGCATTGTCTGGTCTTAGCATGAGCCCTTTAGCTCATGTGACCAGTTCAGACCCTTCAGACTTCCTCTATGGCTTTATTACACCTTCTCATAGAAGTTCAGCTAAGTAGTATTGGAGAGTTATGTTTACAGGTATAACACATCACAAACACAGAAGCAGTGTCGTCTGAGCATTCAAAGCTTCATTCATATTTTTCCAGAACTTGTGATTTTCTGTTTGGTTTTGGGTTTGGTTTTTGGTTTTGAGGTTGGGGGTTTTTTTGTTTGTTTGTTTGTTTGTTTTGTTTCTTTTTTTTTTTTTTTTCGTGTGTGTGTGTTTGTGGTTTTTTCTGTCTACATTGTAGCATATGGCAGAGAGCTTAAAGATTTCTCTTGTTTTTCACCTATGCCATGGCCTCTGTGTGCTTCAAACAGGACAGATTTCTAATGGCCTGACATTCATCTGCCTGAAAAGAGTCAGAAGCCAACTCCTACGAGCTGGTGTTGAATTTCATATATATTGAAGCAATATATATGATGATTTCAAGAGCTGTTCACACATGAGTCATTCTTGAAATCTATCCATTTTGGATGCAAGTCACTTTCTCCCAGTGCATGAGAAGTCATCTGTGGTGCTGTAGGTCATATATCATGATACTTTCCTTTTATGCAACAATATGTACAGTAGTTTTAATTCTAGTACATCTTGCAAGTAGGTTCTTTTGTAAAAGTAGGAGAACAAAATTGCAGCCATGTCTTACATAATGGAAATGGAGTGATTATTGGAATAAGGATGTTATTCTACCTCTTTACATGTCTTAGCTACATAACTCTATTTGTAGTTATCAGTCCACATCCAATAGTTTGACACCATTAATTACTACAGGTATTTAACCATTTTTTTTCCCAAGGTCTTTGTAATTTTATCTAACAGTACTCAGGCTGTTAGGCATAATTTATTTAATAATATCATCTGTTGTGCAATAGAAGAGTCCAAAGCCTGTGGATAAAGCAAACAGATTTCATGGGATACAGGAAGAGAAACAAGTCTTAAACTTTGATAAAATATATGTACTCCTCACACTGTATTTCATGCTCAAGAATGAAAGCTCATTGATAGCACTTAAATGCTTTCTTTTATTGCAGCACTAATTCAAATAAACTACTATCCAGATAAACTCTTCTTGAATTAGTTTGTCAAGTATAAACATCAACAGAGTAATTCCAGAGCTGCACAGAGTAAAACGGCAGAGTAGCTAAGATTGTGCTGTTGTGTTATGAACATGTGATGACAAATGTGCCTTAAAATATTCCTCTCTTCCTGATACATCTGTGTTAACTGTGTGTGTGATTGAACTCTAAACTGTGTCTGAGAGAACCTATAGTGGTGACATGGTTCAGCTTCTATAGGAGAGTAAGGCATAAATGGATGTGGAAACTTCTTCAGCTGGATCTTCTGGTGATGGAATAGTATAATGAAACCACTAGCTAGTAGATGGGTGAGGGCAAGCCTGGGAGCTCATAGGTAATTGAAAAATGAGCTTCCAGAACTGTCAGTTCTGACAGTTTTACCCTTTGCTGGTGGGAAGATCATTATTACCAGGACATCTATATCTTTACTTCTCGCTGCCCCCTAGGAACTGTACTGCTCTTCTCCTCTTGTGTGAACTCCCAAGATCCCTTTCTAAGTTTCAAAACTTTTAACCAACTATGACTTTTCAGAAGCTCCAGGTAGTTCAGCATGTATGATACTTTCCTCCTAGGACCAACAGCAGCAGACAACACAGTGACATTTGATCAACCCCTGTGCTCTTCAGGGATGGTCTAACTCATCAAAGTGAAATAGAGTGACTTCTTGTTTAGCTGGTTGTCTTGGAAGGCTAACAGACCTATTAGATGTCCTGGCTTGCCCCACCCTTATACTGATAGGAGAAGCAAGGATGGGAGGAAAACAAAGGCTTGGGCCATTATGTCCCCTCCCAAAATGATAAAGTACCTACGGGTGTTTAGGTACTTTGTTAGTGTCCTGCCCAAATAAAGGCAAGCAATCCCTGGTTTCCTCTAATATAGTCAGTTTTGCAAATGCCATTCTAAGTGCTCAATCTCTGTGGCCAAAGGAGCTATTGCACTCGAGCAAATAATATAAGCTGAGCTAAGCTGCAAGCTGCTCTGTGTTGCCTCTGCCTCACTGCTCCGCCTCAGTGCATGCTGCTCTGCTCTACTTTCTGCTCTGCTCAGATAACATGCTTCTGCCTCACTGCTCTTGGCTTGGACAACGTGTTCGGTTCTGTCTCGTGTTTCAGACCAACTTAGCCCTGATGTTTTGGGCTTGAACTACCTGGAAATTTAGGTGCCTCAAGTTTACCAGGAGAAGGCATTAAGTGCCTCATGACATGGTGAGAAGTGCCACCGACATCATGCTCTCTGCACATCTCTAAGAGATCCTGTCTGCACCTCTGCCAACCTCTGTGCCAAGAGGAACCAGGATGAGGTAAGAGATTGTCTGCCTCTTTGCCAGCACCTTGCTAGAGCCTGGGAAGATCTAGAAGCCTCTCAACAGCTATCAAGGCACCAAGCAATTCCAGCACTGCCGCAAAGGAGCCAGGGACAATCTCTGAATTCTACTCTGCGGCCATGAGTAAAACAGACTTTCCCGAGAGCTCCAGGCTGCCTATTTATAAGTGGGCAAAGCCATTTTGTGGCTTAACTTCTGATTCTCCTAAATTAATGAATTGCCCATAAGTATCCTTTTTGAAGATTTTTCCTGACTGAATTGGAAACTAAATTGAACTGGTTTGTACATAGTTTGTGGGCAGAGCTTTTTGGAAATAAAATAATGATGTATTTTATAATTCCTGCCTCATTAATTGCCCACAACTAAATCACTGGTGTACAGAAAAGCAAAATTGTGTCCACTACTTGCGCTGGGATTAAAGGATCAACTCACAGTCAGAGGTCTTGTATCTCATCAACATGCATACCAATTGTTGTTTGACTTCAAAATGCTATTGTTGCTCATTTTCTATTTTTCTTTCCTTTTTTTTCCCTCTGTTTTTATTTTCTTTTTCCTTCCTTCTCCCTTATTCCTTCTTCCTCTTTTTCCCCCCCCTTCTTTTCTCCTTTCTGGCAAGTTTGTAACAGAAGCACAGTACCATGGTACATGAAACATTTGCAATGACATCAAGTTCTTCACAACTGAAAGCAGACATTGTTTATAAAGCATTTTAGATTATTTTACTTCCTTTTCAGATAAAATATAAGCTTCCTTCCTCCCCACTATTAACAAAAAATAACAGGACTGAAGATGAGGCAGTTGTTCTAGAAAGTCTCAGGGTCAGGACAGTCATCCACAGCTACCCCACCTGTCAATTTTCCCTGTACAAGTAAGATCTTATCACAGGTTGCTTCATTTCAAGCAAATTGAAATTTCAAAACTGAAAACCAAGCAAATATGCAACTCAGCAATATCCTAGCTAACTGCTTCCTGCTTTGAAAAAACAGGCTTGCAGATATCACGTGGTATCAGTGAAGACACTCAACAACTTTACCTATAGAGCAAAAAGGATCAAAGACAGACAGAGAGAGTTTGGGTTATTCAGTCTGGAGAAGAGAAGGCTCCAATGAGACCTTTTTGTGGCCTTCTAGTATCTTAAGGAGGCCTCCAAGAAAGCTGGTGAGGGACATTTTAGGATGTCATGTAGCGACAGGACTAGGGGGAATGAAGCAAAATTAGAAGTGGATAGATTCAGATTGGGTGTCAGGAAAAAGTTCTTCATGAGGGTGGTGAGATACGGGAACAGGTTGCCCATGAAGGTGGTGGAGGTCTCATTCCTGGAGCTTTTTAAGGCCAGGCTGGATGGGGCTCTGAGCAACCTGATCTATTGTGAGATGTCCCTGCCCATGGCAGGGAGGCTGGAACTGAATGATCAACCCTGACAATTCTGTGATTCTGTGAAATTCATTGTCTTGAGATGACCTCTGGTTTGAAATGTTCTTGGACAAAAAATTCCTCCCCATCCAGGCAGTAACACAGTGATCTTAAGACAAAAAGGGAAGTCACAGTCAATGTTATTAGCAACTGTCTTTTCCTGTACACTAAGTAATTGGAGCCCAAGGTAGCATACTTGCATATATGGATTTACTGTGAGTGGAAAAGCTGCTATTTGTGTCTCCTTGAAATCAATAACATGGCTCCCATTGTCTTCAGGGGGAACAGAGGCCAAAGATGCAAATCCTATTGGATAATTACAAATGAAACAAAGAGTGGCAGTATGCAGTAAAACCCTGCATGGCTATGATTCAGGAAAGCACTCAGTGTTCTTTCTCAGGGAAGTAAATCATGCAGCAGCAGGAGATATTTTCCTCAGGAAAACCAAAGACAGTTTTCACTGTGCAGATTTAAGTACTTTACACCTTCATGGAATGTTTCCAGTCTTTAGCTTTTTGGGGATTTTTTGTGTTTTTTTTTAATCTCAAAAGAAGTTTGTTTTTTCTTTAAATATGTTCCAGCGTGCATTTATTTCTACAGCTGATCATCAAAACCCCAAGAAGGCAACAGCTGTTATGAATGTATAATCAGATTGCCCAGCTAATTAATGGTTTAAAATGACCTTGTTTGTTTTTTGTTTTCAGTTTTGGTTTGTGGTTGTTTTCCACTCTTCTTTTTATGATTTTACTGTCAATCACATTGTTAAAAAATTCTTAATGAGGAGGAATGTTATATAAATGTTGGTTAAACTATGTCTTCCTTCCTATCCAAAGCACAGCACGTAGTTAAAATGTGCTATGGATAGAATCATAGCTTCATTTAATTCATCTCAGCCTACCCACTCCGCACTGAAATTAATATATTCTGCTTCTCATTTGATGTAATCTGGTTTGTTCAATGTACCGTACTGATCTAAAAATGGCAATTTCTGTGGGTGCCCAGAGTTGTTATCAGAGCTAGACGCTGCACGCTTGCAAGACAGGGCTCCACACAGATCCTCTAGTCAGGAGAAAAAGAAATGTGTCAAATTATCTCACTTGTCCTTTCAAAACAAGTTTCTAATCTCTTCCCTTGCAATGGAATAATAAAAAAAAAACCAATTTTCCAGTTAAAGCTGATAATCTATTACTCGTTTTTTCCAATTAAAGCTGATCACTTATTATTATTTTTTTTCTGTAATGATTCCTAATTTGTTCAAGGTGTGATTACAGTTAATCAGGGAATGGTGGTGCACTCTGTAAGGAATTTTAAAAATCACTTGGAAAGCATTACTTTTTTTTTTTTAATTGTTATTTAAGATCATCTTGTACATTAATTTTCACAGCAAACCAATTTTTTTTCCTCAAGGATTTTCCCCCCAACTCATGGGGTTTTATAAGAGAGATATTCTAAAAAATCATAGTGTTTAAGAATTGCTAACCAGAAACTGAAATCTTTGACAAGCTCTATCCAGCAGCGATGGTATGTAGAAGGAAAAAAAATGAACCCCGCAGGTTTTTAAAGCACAACTAAATGTTTAACAATTTGAATTGTGAATGAGCCTAACTTCTTCAGCAATGAGAAATTTTAAAGAAAATAAATAGCTATGACAAATTTTAATTTTTTACAAAATGAGCATGTGTCATCAGTAATCTTTCTTGCAGAAAAGTCCTGATGTATTGCATGTGTTGTTAACAGGCCTCACAATACACAGAATTATTTAGCCTCTTTGCTGTTGCGGGAGAAAGACTTCTGCTTATCATACCAGGGCCACAGGAGCTATGAATAAGTCTCTCTCTAGTTTAGAATTAATAATATTTCTGAAAATACTAAGTTTGTTTTTTTGGGTTTTTTTTTTTTTTTTTCCTTCTGTTTCCTGAAACTTTAGCACTTTCGTTTTTCATGTAGCTCTGATGATATCAGTAAGGGGAAGTAGAGTTACTGTGATGAGCACATAAGTGCAAGTGCAGGGCTTTTATGAAACCTAATTTAATATGATGAAATTAGCAGTGAGCCCATTAGATTTGGCATGGCTGAGGGGACAGCTTTAGAGTATGAGAACTACCAGGTGGTGATGAACGGAGTGAAGGGAAGATAATAATTCTGAGCTCTGGTCTTGCATCTCAACAACCAAGTACCTGAATTAAGCAAATGTTTTCCTACATGCATCATTTTAAACGTGATTGGCTTATCTGCATCACTGGACAGAGATTATTTATCTAAAGTGAATCTATCTGATTATTTCTATCTACTTGCCACCTGTAGCTTCCTCAAAACTCTTCTTTTCATGGTCTTTTAGATAAAGATTTGTTACTTATGTGTCTCTGCGGTTGTATTTTCTTTAAATATGCTGTTGGTATGACAACATACTGGATATGTGCAGTAACAAAGGCACACAGGGTTCTGACCTATGTCCAGGGACAGGAATTGTAAATCAGAAAGGCAAAGAGCATTTACTTTCTTTTGGAAACAATGTCTCAGACATTGCCACTGAAAACGTTGGAGTTGTGCCTATGCAATTCAGTAGGTGAGCTCCACCATTCTCTTAGTTAAATTGTTCAGCATGGACTTTTAACTAACTTCCATTCAAATTCAGCTTTCCCTTGGAAAACCTAGATGTTTATTTTGTGTTGTTTTGCAGTTCTGGCTAATACATTGAGATCTATATTATAAAAAGGAATTAAAAAAAATAAATGTAATGGTTTGGAATTTGTTTGGCATCAGTGAGCTATATTCATGACTACCAACAGCTGAAGCAGCCAGATGTGTGTGTACGTGCAGGGTTTTTCAACCACACGGGCGTTTGCACAATAAATCCATTAGTGCTGATAGCCTCCCTTTCTCTAAAAGGCCCTGCTTTTTCACTTTGCTTTGCTGTCTCTAATTCAGCAAATAGCTTCTACTACAATCCTGAAGACTAAAGCATGGTGAATGATATAATTTAATGCATCAGTCACAAAATATAACAGGTGAACTTGTTAAGGGTGAGTCGCAACTTTATTGCCTGAATCTTCTAGATGCAAAATGGATCTTCGTGGCTTTTGATTTTTTTCCTCCAATCTTTATTCTGCTCTGAATGACAGATGCCTTGTCTGGTTTATGGCTAGGAAGGCATATTCTATGAAAAAGACACCTGCTTTCTCTTAGTCTGCATTTTTAATAGTATTTGCTCATTACTACCTGTGAAACCTCTTTTTTTTTTCCTTTTCTTTTTTTTCTTTTTCTTTTTTTTTTTTTTTTTTTTTTTTTTTTTTTTTTTTTAAACAAGTTGTAAATATGGCTTCAATATACATTATGTTAATGCAAGGAGAATCTTTCTTGACATTTTTCACCAAGTCTTAGGGTGGCTTGTGCAGACCTTGCAAATCAGGGAGAGCTCACCTGGAGTGTGGGAGGCCCAGCTGCTTCTAGTGGCCTGGAACAGCAGAGCCAGGGCCAGGAAGCATGTGTGGAATGGTATCTCAGTGGCAGAACACCATCTTCTCTAAGGCATAATTTAATTTTCCAAATTATATGGAGATTTATCACTTGGGTCTTGAAATGGAGCCCACATCTTCAAAGTCAATCTTCTCTCACAACAATTCATATGCTGCTTTGGAGCGTTGCAACTGAAGGCAGCTGGAGGAAGAAGTGATTACCACATAACCGTGACTATTTGTTTCATACATTTACCAATGTGTTTGTACATTTCTCAGCACCCAAAGCTGCACGTTGTGACTAAACTGTTACACCAGCTCCCTACCAGCAGAAGGAGAGGTCTTCCTTCCTCTCCACATCCCTCCCACTGCTCTGTCTCCAGCTCTCCCATCTGCCTGCTGCCTGCTATTTACAGGAGCTGGGCAGTCTGGAAGCTTGTCAGGAGAGGGCCAGAAGAGGCAGAAGAAAGGGAAAGTTTGGGCAGAGGAGAAGATGCCATTCCTTTCTGATGATTCTCAGATCAGTTCATGTCAAAGCCATAAAGCATCATCCAATGGCTTCACCCAAAGTTTCACCTTTTTTCATCCCATGTGTGGTTAATTAATGAGCTTTTCGTATTGTCGGTCAATACAGAAAATATTTTTCAAGAAATGGGAACTGCAAATGGATGATAATGAGATTTAAAGGCATGTGATAGGTTTCTCCTCAGGGAAGAAGTCATCACAGTTTCTTCTCAAGATCCAAGCCTGTTTTACAGTTACCCTAGAGCAAGAAACAGTGTAGCCGCTTCATGGAACGGGTTCAACTGATCACTCAAGAAAAAGTCTGTGAATCAAACTTTTACTCAATTCTCTGGACATGCCATGGAGTCTGTTTCTTAAGGCACATGCCTTCCAGAAAAGTAGTGCTATCAGAAATAATTGTAGTGATGCAGCTCTGTCTTCAAAACAAGTCAGTGTTTGTTAGCTCGCTGCATATAGTTGGCAGTGTCCTTTGATTAGAGGGCTGAGACAAAATTCAGACCATGCCTGACAGATGCGGAAGCAGTCATGCAACAAGCTTTGCTTTTCCCAGGAAACATCTTACTGCTTTCTCTCCCTCTGTGTGCTTCCTCTTACGCATCTTTACCTCTCATGTGATGTACTTTTAGAATTTTAATTACAGACATTACTCAGTTACAGCACCTTCTGTCATCATCACCATGGTGTTTTCCCCTCAGGAAAACAGCCTCTTCAGTTCTTGACAGATCAGTTCATATCAGCCTCTTCTGGGTACTGTTTGCCCACATTTTGCTTTCTACAGTCAAATCTAGTGACTATTTTTCCACTTCTCCCCTGTCCAGCAGCACAAACATGGTTTATAAAAATAGTACACAAAGGCTCTCGTTTCTCACGGAGCATTTATGTATGCGAGGTTGCCCAAGGGCTCTTGTAGTTTTGCATGAAGCAACAAGTTAAATGTTACTTGTTCACATATGCAAATGAAACAATATTTCAGAAGTCTGCAACTGATTGCCTGCATCCTTGAAGCCTGGTCTGCTGAGGAGGAGAACACTGGCTCTTGTGCTTATGTATGTTTTATGGACTTTGTGAGGACTTTGTAAAAAGAGTGATTTTGTTAATGGTTAACCAGGTCAATAACAAGACTGTTAATGATATGTTTCCCTGAAAGTGCAAGTAAAGCAAATTGCAAAATGATGGGTGATAACTACATGCACATACAAACATTCTAAAGAGAAGCGGGCAGAATTTCACAAACAGCGTACCAGGCTTCCTGACTCACTGCACAAATAATAGTCAGGAGAGCATCTTCTGGAAAGATTCCTTCCAAAGAAACTGTCATACAAGGATTCATTCCAGCCGTGGCAGTTTGATTACACCTTTGCCTGTCCACACTTGGGGTGAGAGCAAAATTTGTGCCAGGGAGTCTCAGGCTTGGAAACATCCAGGTCCCCTGCATATTGTTGTGTCGACTGGACGCTCTTATTATGCATACACTAAATCATATGGAGTACAGGCAAAGAGGGGATCTATTTTGCACTGGAACGTGGCCCTGTGGCATTCATTAATTATCTTCATTTCAGCCCCACCTCTGAGGAAGGTAGCTGCTTTGCTTATGAACACTGCCTAAGTGCTGACTGTTGCATATTAATATCCACTTTATTTCCTGTGTTTGCCCCAGAGTGGCAGATCGGTTTCTCAGAGGCAATTCTACTATCTGTGCCATGTTTGTGCTAGTCCTGCCACAGACTGCACATCACAGCAGTATTTTGTCTAGTTAGCAGGGCACGGTTTTGAGAGACCTCTGAATGACCATGGAAGGACATCCTCTTCTGTAGGCTGGGGAAGGGCTGTGGCTGTCTCTCATCTTAAAGCCCCTGTCTTGGACTTCACTCAGCAACAGGAGCTGACAGTTTGTTCAAAGGGAGCATTCACATCTGGCTGTAACCCTGGTGACCAACTCCACCCCAGTGTTTTTGACTTCCAGGAGCTAAAATTGTGAAGGCACACGTAATGTTTGTCTTCTGTGGCATATTCTTCCTTTCCTGAAAATATCTGCCACTCCTCCTGCTATAGCCATGGAGTACAGCAGAAAGTACTTCCCCCTGCCATTTTAAAACTACCTTTAGAGTCTCTTATTTCCAAAGGAGAATCACTTGGCTTTAAAAGTGTGTTTTGAAACATGACTGTCTCAGTTTGAGTTGGAACAGCTCTGGACTGAGGACCGAATGAATTTACCCCGAAGGAGTAAAAATAAAAACAGTCACACAGAACTGGGGGTTAAATAGAAATACTGTTTACAGAAGTGCACAAGAGTACAAAAGGTATCAAGACACAAAGGATATACATACATTCAGAATCAGCCTTGGTCCAGCTTCTCAGGTGAGCTCTAAACCAGGCCTCAGCTAGGCCTCAACCAGCCAAGCCTCCTTGCCACACCAGGCCCATCTGAGACTTCACTACTCCTCCCTACAAGATAGGCCCAGAGTAGGCCTCAACTATGCAGTAACAAATAACTTGCCAGCCTAGACCATACACTTGGAGAGGTGAAAGAGAGCTATGACGAGGAGGTATGCCCCTTACATAGGGAGACACAGGGCATGCGATGGAGTTAAAAATTACAGTATCTTGTGTCCTCCCTCTGCGATGGACTGTCAGCCTCTTGGGGGAGGAATTTATCTCCATGTTAGGATAGTTAGTTCTTAACCTACAACATTCTATGATCATCTTTCATCCACTGGATTTATATGAACAGCTTCAGTTAAAAAACATACATAAATGATTACTAATACAAAGCGAATCATCTTCCTCCCTCTCGTATTACAAATTGCAGGTTTACTGGCCAGTTTCCCTTTCCACTAAGAAGGCTCAATATTGCTGCTTGGCTTTCTGCCACATTTCATTACTTAACTCCCTTTGATAATTAGCAGCTCTTCTGTTTATTAGGTTTGTATCAGTTTAATGAGGCATCTCCACTGAGTGCTGCTAAATCTGCCTCTCTTGACAGCACTCCTTATGCTTAATGATTATTTCCTCCTGTCTCTGCAAGTCCTTTTAGTGAAATCCCAAGCACCTCAGCCTGGAGAGTAGCACACAGTGTTACAAAATACAGTAGTACAGAGGAGTGTCGTAAGCAGAGGCTGACCGCACAGCCCACTGCTTCTATAGGCGAATCCAGATCCTGCAGTGGCTCCCTGCCTCTGGGGATCTGTGGGCACAGCAGCACATGCCTGAGCCTTAGCCCGAGAGAGACACACTGGCCTTTTGAAGAGAAGCAACACAAAATCAGCTAATTCTCTGTACATTATTTACATAACAAAGCTAGAAAGCTAGAAAGATACTAAGTATCAGAGAGGACAAAGGAGGCGATGTGTGTTGTGCTGCCTGCCATGCTCTGTTTGGGCTTTCAGGATGGTTATACTTGATCTGTCATTTACACAGCTTATGTGGGAACAGATACACAAATATTCACTAAAATAAGTAAATACTCACTAAAGTAAATATACCAGCCAGCTTTGATAAATGCACCTCTTCTCAATGAACCTGACAAGCTAGCATAAATTGACAGATATTAAAAGCAGAGATTTCTCCCTTTTCCGTGTCCAGTAGCTTCCAGTAAGCTGATCCCCTTTGCCATGACACACATACCGTAAGTGGTCTGCAGTCTAATACATTGCCTGTACTGTGGAGATGGGGGAAATGAGTGCTTTTCTCAGGACATGTAGACTTAATAATGATAATTTAATCATTAAACAAGGCTAAGATGGCCTTGGATTTGTTCTGTAATGCTTTGGAAGCTAGAGTGCCTGGGACTTCCATTTATCTGCCATAATAAAACACAGGCACAGCTCCTGCAGTCCCAGAGCTCTGCAGCTCCTCACTCATCTCATTCTCTGAGGCTCAGTATTATAAAATGATGGAGCAACTCTGGCCATGCTGAAACCTCTCAGCTTCTGTGGAAATTAACTGAAATGAAAAGTGCTAAACACGTCCCAAGAGTTACTTGACATTGCAAGTGGAAACCATAGCAAGTAGTAATTTATTTGTTTTTCATTTGCATGTTTGCTCCATTGCTGAAAGGAACATAGTGCTTACTTACACTAAGGCCTCTCTGAATAACTCCAGCATTAAAATGTGGTGATGACACCGCAGCCTGAATGAAGGTGCATCTGTGTAATGAACATATGATATGCAAAGTCCAAATACACTTTATCATTCTGAAAGGCTGGTACCAAACTATCACACACTGCTTCTTTTCTGTCAAATAAAGGTGCTCATGAACAGACAAGCAAGAATTTACAATAAAATCTGATAAATGGAAGAAGAAGGGGAAAAAAGAGCAAGCATACCTAGCTAACCGCTTACTGTAATTAGTCACTGTCATTCTTATGTTTCCTTCAGACAACTGAATCCTTTTAAGAGAATAGATACAAGGTTTGTGATAGCTGATGCAAACTGGAACATTTGGAAACTGAATCTCAGGACCCATGCCTACTGAAGTCTGACTAATGTCCTGTGTCTTTGTTAAATTTACTTGATCCATGGGTCGAATTACAGCTCAGAAAGTAACCACATAATGCAATAAAATAAAAGTTTATCTGAATCAGACATAACCTTTGCAATTCTTGTGCCTAGGGTCTCTCTGGGTGAATTGTCATAGCTTGGCAGGACATGAATTTAAAAGGAAAGAAACTACTTCCAAATCTTTTACCCATCCGAAAGCTATCTTTACTCATGCATACTACTTCTGTTTTCCTTTTATTTTCTACCAACATTTTCAGAAGGGGTCTGCTTTTATTCATATTTCAGGAAGAGTTTTTTCATAGACCAGTTTTAGATCAACTTCCTAGCAGGCAAGTGCATAGCAGAAATAATGCATATGATTTAACCAAAGAGTCACATGTAACAAATAATGAATTATGCATCACCGGATCACAGGACATCAGGGGTAGGAGGGACCCAAAGAGATCATTGAGTCCAACCCCCCTGCCAGAGCAGGACCATACAATCTAGCTCTGATCACAGAGGAACACATCCAGATGGGGCCTTGAAAGTCTTCAGAGAAGGAGATTCCACAGCCTCTCTGAGGAGCCTGTTCCAGTGTTCTGTGACCCTTACAGTAAAGAAGTTCCCCCTTGTGTTGAGGTGGAACCTCTTGTGGATAGTAGAAGCCCAAAGAGAAGTCATAAGGCCAATGTAGGATTTAAATTCTGTCTACAACTTCAAATAGGGGTGCTTAGATTCAGTTCTTTGCACATTTGTCTACAAATTGGAAACCTTTCAGGTTTCCATGAGCCAGAAAGGAATGTCGCTGATTCACATTTGCTAGTTCTTGCTCTCCATACCTTGCTTTCCAGACTATGACAAAGCAAGAGGGGAGAGGGAAGGGAGGGGTGGGAGGTGAAGGGAGAAAAAGAAAAGTGGGAAGACAGAAAAAAACCCCAAAGAATCAATAAATGTCCTTTAGCTGGAACTTTAAAAAACACAAACCTGCCATGCTGCAGAGGTACCACCAGAGCTGCCAGGAATCGCCAGGTTTGCTGAAAGAATTAGCAGGGTGAAATAACATGTGCCTGTGAGAGGTAAACAGCTACAGTGTCTTTGTCCCCATGCTCCATGGATCAGGTATGCGAATGAGGTATGTTAAAGGTCCACCTTATGCTGTAGGTGTCTTGTGGTTAAATGCACGGCTTTGCTTTCCAAAAGCCTTGGTTTGTGTCCTGAACACACATAATAAATTTGTACGTGAGCATGGGTAAGAGAAACTCAAAGCACATTTTAATTAGTTGCAGAAGAATCTAGAGGCTTGGAACAAAAGTATCACCACCTATACCCTTATTTTGGGACCAAGGTTGTAGCTTTTATATCTAGCAATCAGACAAAATACATAGTTTGTTTTGTACTTTCTGGCCCAGAAATAGATGTGATCTAATATAATCTTTCTCTTCAGGGTCATGCTGCCCCACATCTGCTCTGCACATACTAGTCTCTGTCTCTCTTGCATCAGAGGAAGAGCTATCCAATGCAGGGAATTCATTTTCTAAAAGGCACAGAGGCATAACCACCTGACATTTTGCTTGGACTGTGCTGTGTCCCCAGCTGTCACCTCTGTACATCAGCTATCGAGCCAAACTCATTGCAGTCCCTTCCTCCTAGTCCCTTTACATTCAACCAGCTTCACTTCCTGTTCTTCCACCTTGTCCTTTATCCATGGCTTACTACCTTCAGCATTTGTTTCCCACTGTACGTCCTTTGCTCACAAAGATAAAATTGTGATAGGCTGTTGTCACCTCTTTCCTTCTGCTTTCTACCATTGGACCCACCTGCAGTGTAATTGGAGAAACGACTGCCTCCCTGTCAGTTTGTGCACTACCTGCCATGCAAATGTGCCCATGCAATCTGGCCCTTCTTGGTGTTGCCTAACCAGCCCATTCCCTGCATAGAGATGGCAGTGCCCTCCCTCCCGCACAGATGTAACAAGGTAATTTTGTCCCCTGTTGCAAAAGCTGTCTTTGATGGCTCAGCTGACATGGCTGCCTGACGATGAGCATCTTCAAGCAGTAATTAAATCTGTGACAACTCTCTAAGTCTTTGATTCTCTCTTTTACCCAACCTCTGCTCTCCTGCAGCTCCATGGCTTTTCAATGCCATACCTCCCACAGCTAGAGCAGCAAGGTGCTCTCTATTTCCTCCCTCAAGTCTTTACAGGCTTGGTGACAGCCCCAGGTATAGTTTCCTCACACTCCCAGGACTGCTGATGGAGAAATGACATGGAAGGAGTGGGGATACAACAGACCATCCCAGGCTGCTGGCCTCTTTCTGTTCAGGCTTGGGAGGCTGTGGCCTACTGCATCCTCCCTAGCCAGAGGCAAGGGAGCTGCCTGCCTCTTTCAACAGCCCTGGCTGGTCCAGCCTGCCAGAGCAGTGCTGGGAAACAGGAGCCATCAGTGCCATGTGAGCTGTAGGGCCAGCTCTGCCTCTCAACCCCCAGCATTGTGTGACAGTGGTGCCACTCATTGCCCACTTGCAGGCTCCTGGGCAAGACATGGGCTCAGGCAAGACCTCCCAAGCTTGCCTCAGGACTGATGTCAGATGGTGCCAAGGAGTATTGGAGACTCCTCCAGGGGTAAAGAGGCACTGAGCAGGGTCTCGTGCACTCAGGCTCAGGAAGGCAAAGCAGAGGGTTTAAAATTCCCAGGTGTTTGAAGGCCATTAAAATTAATCAAGATACTGATTTCCTGCTAATACCCTGTTAACATGCTGGAATTTGGGAGCCTTACAGGAAAGAAAAATTCTGGGAATGAGTCTATAAGAAATGGTCCCAGAGGGCCGATGCCACACAGAAAAGGCAGAAGGTACCTCCTTTTCAAAGTGCCTTCCAGTCCTTTGCAGGGACTTTGTTTGTCATCCTGCCCCTCTGTAAGCAGCTGCCTGGCTTTTGATGTCTGGAATCTCAGTAACTTCTCCCCCTTCAGTGTGGGGAGATTGAGGGGTTTCGAAGGGCTACTGGACCTCAAATCTGTATTTGCAAACCTCTATGTGCAAAAGTGGTTCCTTCTGCCTTTGGCTTCAGACTAGCCAGCAGCCAGCATTATCAAAGGTGTCCCCTTTCTGCCAGAAGAATTAATGTGAGCCCTGTGCCTGTCTTGTGTTGCTGCCTCATGGTTGATTTTAATGATTCTGTACCTTAGCAGGGCAGAGAGTCTTGTCCCTGAGCTGCCTAGACACCCGGCTTTAACCTCTGCCTCAGATCAGCTGGCCAGCAAGGAGTCTTCTTACAGAAAATCCATAGGAGAGTGAGGCTGGGCACTGCTCAGCAAAGCAGGCATTACCGTGTCTGTGCCACACTTTACCTGTGTGTTTGCTTTTACCCACAACACAGTGTCACTCAGCCTTACAGGGTAGTTTAGGAAAATGAATACTTTTGGTTAGTACCAGCCCTATTTGGAGGCAAATTTCATGCTGGAGAACGCATGTGGAGTTAGCTGACAGAAAGGAAACAACTGCAAAGCTTTTCCCTATTACACGGAATTATTTTGTTGTTTAAAATGACACAATCATAATGAGTTTGATTCGTTAGCTCTCTTTTTAAAGAGAGCTTCAGAGCTCTCTTTAAAAAGAGCACCTTCAGAGATAGCAATCTTGAAATTTTAATTTAATTTCTAAATGACTTGGCTTGACCTGTTTTGCTAGAAATAGTAATCCTGCTCATGAATACCATCTGCCCATTCAGGCTGCTCGTGTACCAAATATCTTCAAGGCTGGAGCTTATGGCTTTAACTATCACATGATACACAGTCCCATGCCTCTTAATCAGAGCATCAAGTGATTTATTCAATGTGCTTTTTTATTTCCTGCCACAGCCTGCCCTCTCAGAAGTTTCCAACAGCTTCAGGCAGTCAGAATTCACTCTCAGGGCTGTCTCATTTCTGGCTGGCAATGATGGCAGCCCTTTCTGCTTTAGCTTGCTGTGTTTTCTTCTCCCCTTATAAATTTCCCACAACATCATGAAGATTGTCAGACAGAGCATATAATTTTACTGGGGCCTCCAAACACTGCAACCTGCTTTAAGGTAATTTATTTGTACTACACCTGTCACAATGAGACCCCGGGATGTGTCAGTTGGTATGCCACTGAATGTTTATCCCAAGGGTGTTTGCAAGATGAGCAGCCACAGCAATTTAGATGTATACAGAGCATTCATCTAGTTGAATTTTCTGCTGGAAATGTAATTAGACCTAGTTACCCCAAATTTGATCCACTCTTTAAATCCAGCCTTTTTGTATCAAAACTGCTCCTGAACTTTTGCAGCTCTATTGAAAGAATGGTTCAAAGATCTTTTCAAAGAACACTTTGGCCAACAACAGCGGTTATTACAGAAAGCAGGAAAAAAGAGGTTGTTGTAGAGTGTGCAGTGACTTTTTATTTTGCATCAGTTGTAGTTACAGTTTATGCACCAAACCCTCCTTTTACATGAAACTGCTTCTTGGTAACAGTGCAGTTTTGCTGTTCATATAGCAGGAGACAAGACAGGGATGGACAAGAGAAGATTCTGCATGATGGTGCACATTTCTTTATAAGTCTGTGAGCCAAACCTTGGGGCAAGGACATGTATTGAAGTTAGAACACTAACCCCAGTTTAGCTCCCTTCTTGGCATGGAGGACAGATAGCATCCTATGGGATTAATGTCTCCAAACACATAGCAGGTTTTGGCTTGTCTGAGCAGATTAATAACAGGCAACAACATTACACTATGCTGACTCCAAAGAGTTTCTAGACAGATCCTGTATATAAACTATGTTTCCCTAGTGTTGATCACAGTCTCCTCATCATTTCTGACTGATTTTGGTGATAGAATCACGGATGATGTTTCCATCAGCTGAATCTTCTGGAAAATCTGTGATGCAAAGAATGACAGGCTTTCTCTTGGATCACTAGCATTTAATTTTTGTGTTACAGGCCTGACTTTTCAGACCAAAGTGGGGTTTTTTTTGTGTAAACTTTGCTTATGAAATCAAGGGCCTTACCACATTAAAGACATAACATTGTAGACTGAGACCTTGAAAGCATCTTTTTTTCCTCTTACAAAGGTCTTACAATCTTGTAAGTTAAGGAGTCACGTCACTCAGTCTTTCCTATGGTGAACAGAGACCAAAGTTACTGAGGAAAATTTTGAAAATCTGAATGTTGATCTCCTGACTTGTAGCCTGAGACTATAATCACAAGACCATCCTTCCTCCCATTTTAGTAATAAAAATCAGCAACCAAAAACATAATGAAATGAGATAAAAATGCCTCTCTTTCATTGGAACACTCTTAAATGTTAAGGTTAGGGATGTAGGTCGCTGTCTGTTTAAATTTTAGGTCAGAGTGAAGTTAAGGAAGGGACCTCTATCAGCATCTCCTTTCAAAATGGATATATCCTCAAATGTACACGCATAACTCTGGCCATTTCATCAACATGACAGCTTCCATCTGTGACTGAGTTTCATTGTGTTTCTCTTACAGTTTTATGAGCAGAAAATAGAGTTATTGCACTTTATACAGAATCAAGAGGAAGGCTGCTATGACAGTGGCAGAGCATAAAGCTGAGGATATTACCCCCAGCCTTTCTTGACTCTTAAATGACTTTCTGCATTTACGTGGTTTAGGTGGAACACCATGCTGACACTGAAGAAGCAGAGTCCTCTGGGATGAGTCATTTGCATATCCTGTGATTGTGGTTTAATTTATCAGCCTGACAAGATAAAGATTAGCATCCTTTGAAGGATGACTAAAAATTGTCCTATGGTGCAGCCAAAACAGCATCAGCCATCTATGTTAAGTGTTATCTTCTAATTTTTGTAATCTTCTTCATTCATCTCTTAGAGATATGTGTCAACAGAAACTGATACCTAGCTTTCTTAAAGCATTGCTGTCACTGGTTGGGACAGAATTACTGCTACCGAGGTGATGCTTCCCGTGACATCTGAAGTGTTAGTGAAAGATTTCCTGAGCGTGTTCAATAAAAGGCGGATATGTTAAAGCAGTTAGCACACCGATTGCACCCCACATGGCCCCTGTCTCCACTGTTGCCTTGTGAAAAATACATATTCCAGAACTGATCTGGTAGGTCAGCATCAGCATAAGCAAAACTGACCTTGCTTATGCACTGTAAAGACATTATTTCAGGTGCAAAGGCCTTCCTTCCATCTCCACAATGTTCATGTCAATTCTATCTATAGTCATGGTGACCTCGACACCAGTGCCAGCTACTTGAAGCAGTAATTCCTTGTGAGATTTTAAACAGGAGCCCTGTTGTACAATGAGAGAGGATGGAGTATTACTATAATCTGCTAGGCTACTCCACTCAGTTCCCCCATGCCAGCATGAGTTTGAAGTCCTTGTCTCAGAAGAGAGAAGCAGGTGAATGATCAGCTTTCATTTCCTGCTCTCATGAATAGCTGAAAAATAGCTGTGTTTATTTGAGGACATGGCAGAACTGTGCAGGGAGAGCCAAAACCTCAAAGCCAGCTCTGGAAATACATTATGTTGTTAGATAGCTTTGCACAGCAGCCTGGGAGGATGGCTCCACGCTGCATCTGAAACAACTCTTTGCAGTCAGCTTTAGATCCAGACTCTGACCATAAACTGATGTTCCTGAGTCCCAAAAGGAAGAGTAGCAATTGCAGAACATTTAGATGGGAAACAAAGTGTATCTGTGTCCCCATCAGGAGCTTGGCACTACTGCTGCTCAACTCTGCCAGTTTGAAATGGACCACCTCGAAATTTCTCTTTTCCACTTGGCCCTATCCTTCAAACAGTGGCTTGTGACACAGAGACATTCAGCAGGCACTGATGCAGTGTTTAGAGGTAGAGGTGAACAGTACAGTAGCACCCCTGGAAAATGCAGGTAGATGAGCTCCATAAGAAACCTCAACAAGAACTTAAACCATCTGTTTGATCTTTGATCCTCTTCCCCAACAGACCCTGCAGAATCAAAACTTACACTGATCTGTGATGATGCAGATGGTAGAGGGCTATTGTGGAAAGGACTAGAACACGAACATCACATGACTGCACACACTGCATACAGTAATAATCCATATACTGTTTTTCCACTGAACTACACTGGAGCTATTGTTACCATCTTGCTGAGCATCTGACTGAACATATACAACAAACATCAATGAGAATTACTTTTGACTATTTGTGTAACTACATATAATTTAACTTGTGTTTTCAACTAATTCTCTTACTAGGATGAAGATTAGTAGTATGTGCTGAAGAAAATAGCTGAATAAATTTCTGTAACCAACAACTGAAATCTAATATGAAGTTTTTCTCAGGAAATGAGCTGGAATACATGAGTTAAGCAAAGGTTATTTAGAGGTATAATCACAAAAAATGTAATGGTACAGACAGAGAACTAGGACAGAGAGAATCCAGTAGCTTGTCAGGTAATAATAATACATTTCAAAGTAAATATTAGTGGACTTCTCTAATAAAGGATCAACTTTATTTTTCAGTCAAAGCATAGACTTACAAGTAGCATGAACCAAAAATATTGGTAAGTGTAAATAATATACTTGTGAGAAAACCAAGCATTTTCTGTAATAAAGATAGCCAACAAAATACCTAGTGCAGTAAAACCTGATGTGCTATGTAATATTTTATACCTCATTAATGTTTTGGTGGATAGTCATAGTTTCATTCAAAATGTGTAATTCACACATTGTTTTCTGTTTGTTGCCGGTGTAAAATATTTCAAAAGAAGATTCCAAATACCTTGGGCTATGAAGTACACACAGTGCTAAGCTGAGCTAAAGAGAACATCCTGCAACTAAAAATAGAAATAACAGTCTTCTGCACATCAGGAATAACAAAAGGAGCAAAAGCTATGACCATTATATAAACTGTGAAGCCACTTACTCAGTACTAATCAATATAGACAGATTTAGAAACTAACATAAGTGATTTCCAGTAACAGGAGTAAGCAGAGGGCTCAGAAGTAGCACAGCAATAAACCTGCTCTGCCTGGGGGAAGCCATTTCCCTCATTCAGACTCCATTGCGGTCATCTGCAGCACAGGCAGGATGTGGAGATGATACCGTTTCAGTGCTGAGTGCATGCAGTATTTAGGTTTTTCTGTTCCAAAATTACACAAACTTGCAATATGATCTGACCAGAAATGCTATTAATGGAAAGATTTGGGTCCTGTCTGGACTGGAGCCAGCAAGAGAAAAATTGACTTTGTACAGCATGCATATAGACTTGAAGGTCTGACGTTCTCACTCTCTGTCAGAAGAGCAGTTCCAGACTTAAAGGTGCTGCAGATTTCTGGACCTTGTCTCTCAGGGTGTTGGGCACAACCTCAAGATGAGCAGTATCTAAACTCCACCTAGGCTTTTGACCTCTGCACTCCTACTCAGCATGTAGTAGACAGAAGGCCAACTGTGCCCTGGGCCACATCAAAAAAATTGTGACCAGCATATTGAGAGAGGTGATTCTGCCACTTTCCTCTGGTGAGACCCCAGCTGGAGTACTGCATCCAGCTCTGGAGTCCTCAATACCAGAAGGACATGGACCTGATGGAGCAGGTCCAGAGGAAGGCCACAAAAATGATCAGGGTGCTGGAACACCTCTGCTATGAAGACAAGCTGAGGGAGCTGGGGCTGTTCAGCGTGAAGAAAAGGCTTTAGGGAGACCTAATAATTACCTTCCAGTACCTGAAGGGGGCCTACAAGAAGGATGGACAGAAACTGTTTACAAAGGCTTGTGGTGACAGGACAAGAGGCAACGGCTTCAAACTAGAGAAAAGCAGATTTAGATTGGATGTCAGGAATAGGTTCTTTACCATGAGCATAGTGGAACACTGGTTGCCCAGGGAGGTAGTCGAGGCCCCATCCCTGGAGATATTCAAGGTGAGAATCGACAGAGCTCTGGGCAACCTGACTGAGTTGTGGATGCCCCTGCTTACTGCAGAAGGGTTTGGACTAGGTGACCTTTGGAGGTCTCTTCCAATCCAATTCATTCTATTACTCAATGTAGTTCTTTTGCCCACAGCAGTCATATACCTGAAAGAGCAGAACCCTGCTTCCCACCCTAGTACAACTGCATGGATGCTGAGACTTCCCAGTGGCCTAAGGATATCCTGTACCAGAATTCAAACCCTATGGATGCTCTGTTTTCCTGTTTCAAAGGCAAATGATATCTCAAGAAGTTAGAGGATAATAGGCTGGTACAAGTTTCTGACAAACCTGTGTGCAGCTTAGCACGTGAAGGACATAGTTCTAGATAACCTCCACAGCCCTCATGAATCTGAGTTTTCTTTGTTTCATATCAGTACTTTAGTGCTTCCAGAGAAGTTCTTCATCATTTTAAGGCAGTTACCTTGACTTCTTCCATCCTTTCAAAGGGAAAGGGCACTTTTGGGGGTCATTTCACCCTATTTCTGCAGCTTACCTGTGTTAGGATGGACTAATTTATCTTCTGGAGGTTCCTATCTCTCCCCACTGACCATATAAGAATTTTGTTTAAGACTACATATCTAATTTATTGGGGGGAGAAATTAGACAAGACAAATCTCAAGCCTCATCTGCCTATTATGGAAGTCTAACTTCCAAGTAAAACTCATAAGAGTCATTAAAACTTTTATAATTGTCCAGGCAGATGTACAAACAGCTGTCCCAGTCATCTTATGACATGGAGGTATTACAGAACAAATGCAGGAGTTCTTTTAAGTTTCTGTGTCAGACAGAAAATTCCACTGTAGTATTTCACAGCCTCCTGTGTCAGATTTTGTTGGCTTGAAATTATGAAACACCTTTCTCTTAGTATAAGAATATAGAAATATGAAGGACTTCTATATCTGGAATATTTCCAAGAGCTTGCAATAACTGAGAAATCAAATTAAATAGTGATTGCTTGTTTTCAGCAACATTGCAGTGGTAGTGATCTGTTTCTTTCTTCACACAAGCTGCTCCTTGCACAGAGAGTGCCTGAATTACCCTTCAGAAAACTATAAATCTGGACTAAGTCCTCTGAAATTATGGTTGTCTGGTGACTATAAATGAAGACTCAAGAGCAATACAAAACTGTGTTGTTCACATAATCACAGAACGCTAGGTGGGCATTGAAAGAAACCTCTGGGGATCATCTAGTCCAAGCCTACTGCTAAAACAGGTTCACCTAAGTACAGGAACACATCCAGGCATTCAGTGAGTGTATGCTAAACTTTGCCTTCACTGTGAGGCTTCAGATGCTGACATGAAGATAAATCAAAATGGATGCTGCTACCCATTATCTTGCAGATGCATGTCTTCCTCCTTGTGTTGTCACAGTACTCATGAATATCCCATCAAACAGGCCAGCAAGCTGATCTGGTTGAAAACAGCCCAGAAAAAGAGTGGATTGTTTTACAGCTAGGTCAGTGGACTTCTACAGCTGATTGCAACATCTGACAAACAGGAGCATTCCCTTTCTAGCACCTGGACTTAATGAAACTGTGCCTTGAGATGTAGATGTGACTAGGCATAAAGTAAAAAAATGAATATGCCCATCTAATATTTGAGTCAAGTCCCAAGACTATATTGTACTGATAGGAGACGTCATAAAGGTAGTTCAGTATATTAAGACTAAGGAGTAAAGTGGCATGGTGATATGTAGCAGGGCAGCTCAAAGAAACAGCCTAAACCATCAGTTCTTCAAAGGAAACACAAATATTACATGGACAGCTCAGTTCAGTGCTCAGGAGTTACTGATTCCTCAATTCTAGCTGTGTTTTGGTTCCTGGCTGCTGCGAGTGGATCCACAAAGGCAGATCTCTGTCTTTAAAGGTTCCTCTCTCTGGAGGAACAGTGTTAGCCATAAGAGACTTGGTGCCTATGAAGTTATCACTCACATTTAGATCAAGTAATTTAGTATTTTAGAATAAATATATACATATATAGTTTCATTTTGAGTAGAATAAAGGGATGACATGGTTTGACCACCCATTCATTAATGTTGTCCTTAGAGAAACAGCATCAGTTGATGACAAGGATTTTTTTTTCCCTTTTAATCATAGAATGGGTTAGGTTGGAAGAGACCTCAAAGATCATCCAGTTCCAACCCCCCACCATAGGCAGGGACACCTCCCACTAGAACAAGTTGCTGAAGGCCTTATCCAGCCTGGCCTTGAACACCTCCAGGGAAGGAGCAGCCACAACCTCCCTGGGCAACCTGTTCCAGTGTCTCACAACCCTCACTGTCAAGAACTTCCTCCTAACATTCCGTTTAAATCTCCCCTCTGCCAGTTTAAACTCATTACCCCTCACCCTGTCATTACAAGACCTTGTGAATAGTCCCTCCCAAGCCTTTCTGTAAGGCCCCCTTCAGATATTGGAAGGCCACTACAAGGTCTTCTCAAAGCCTCTTCTGCAGGCTGAAGAACCCCAACTTTTGTAGCCTCTCCTCACAGGAGAGCTGCTCCAGCCCTCTGATCATCTTTGTGGCCCTCCTCTTGACTTGCTCCAACAGTTTCACATCCTTCTTGTGTTGGGAGCTCCAGAATTGCACACAGTACTCCAGGTGGGGTCTGACGAGAGCAGAGTAAAAGGGGAGAATCACCTCCCTTGCCCTGCTGGCCACACTTCTCTTGATGTAGCCCAGCATACAGTTGCTGTCTGGGCTGTGTGTGCACACTGCTGGCTCATGTTGAGCTTCTCATCCACCCAGACCCCCAGGTCCTTTTCCTCAGAGCTGCTCTCCAGCCATTCGCCACCCAGCCTGTATCTGTGCTTGGGATTGCAGCGACCCAGGTGCAGGACCTTACACTTGGCCTTGTTGAATTTCATGAGGTTGGCCTGGGCCCACCTCTCCAGCCTGTCCAGGTCCTCTGGATGGCATCTCTGCCCTCTAGCAAGTTGACTGTGCCATGCAGCTTGGTGTCATCTGCAAACTTGCACTCAATTCCTCTGTCCACGTTGCTGACAAAGATGTTTATCAGCACTGGTCCCAGCACTGAGGGACGCCACTTGTCACTGGTCTCCAGGTGGACATTGTGCCATTCATCACAACTCCCTGCATGCAACCATCCAGCCAATTCCTCATCCAGCAAGTGGTCCACCCATCAAGTCCATGTTTTTCCAGTTTGGTGACCAGGACGTCCTGTGGGACAGAGCCAAACATCTTATTCAGGTCCAAGTAGATGATGTCAGCTCAGGTTTGCTCATTGACAGTTTGTTGGTTTTGCAGTTTGGATTTTGTTTGTTTGTTAGTTTGTTTTGGCACAACTGGACAGTTTCAAGTTTTTTCACATAGTCATCTTTGTTCACGAATGTGGCCCTAAGGCCACTTAAATACAGTATTCAAGGAAACACAATAGAATGGCATATTGGAAAGCTTTTAGCCTCTTGCAGCTCTTAGCAATATCTTTTTTAGCTGTCTGCATTCTTATCCTCCTGCAGCAGACAGCTCAACGTCTGCACAATTTTCTCTTAATTCCCCCCTCCCCCCCCCTTTTTTTTTCTTTTCTGCAGCACTGCAGACATAGTAGCAAAACCAACTCAAAACTAAACAAACCAAATCAACCTTCAAATTCCAAACCTCTTCAGGGCAGGCTCCTTGAGTGAAGCTGAAAATACGCCAGTGCATACCAGGAAGAAAGCTGACATCAGCCTGACAGAAACTCCAAGGCTTCACTGCAGCAGTTTCTGTAGATGCAACTGCATCCCTTTGAAGATGTCTGTATCAAACGCTAGCAGAGGAGTCCTCAGAAGGACGCTGTCCATATAATTCTGTGCCACTGCCCTTTGCTTTGCAATTGCGAATCTGGCAAAACCAGGTATGCTCTGCAGGTTTTTTAATTGTTTTTATTCATTTGGATAATGACTGATTTTCAACAGAAGGCTAAGCTGCATGGAAATGGGGAAGACTGGTGAGAGAAAGAAAAGTCCCTGATCAGGATCATTCCCCTCGATGTGGAGTAGTAGCAGTGAAGTTTCTTGTGAGAGAAGGTGCATGAAAGCCAGACTGAGCAGAGGTGACTGGGGCATTTGAATCAGGTGCAGGTTGTGAGGGAGGTCTATAGTGAGGTGTGGCATAACGGCTCAGCACTGAGTAGCAGCTGTACATGTTTTAGTGCTTGTCTGAGGACTGTTCAGATCTGAGGACTGATATTTGAGGTTCAGTATCCGTGCATCAGCTTGTGTGTGAGGTCCACAGGCAGGGGAGTGCTACTGGCCAGTTCGAGGAGAAGGTTTAGGATGGTTCATGCTAGGTTGGGGAAACACTGAAGATTATAGGAAACTCATTTGCACCAGCGTGTATCGGGGTTAACTGCTGAAAGCAGTATATAGTAATGCTGACAAAACTATAAACAGGATTTGGCCTGTGAAAAAGAGATTTGGCAGAGGGCCTGGAGGGGTGCTGAGAGCTAGTATCTGTATGTGTAAATGCATGTGTTTCTAAAAAAGGCTGTGCTGGTTGCTGGATAGATGTCTGAAGCCCTATGAGCATTCATCAACTTTCACAAGAAACAAAGAGGCTGTTGCATTTCAGTCAGCCTTCCCACTGAATTATTCAATGCAACTAAGTAACTTCAGAGCTTCAGTGAGTTGCATAAAACTGCAAACTGGCTCCTTTCCTTGCATTGAAGCAATGCTGGTTTTTGTTTTATTCCTTCTGAATGCTACATTATAGCACCAAACACGTGGCTTGGAGCAACCCTCAAGACACTGGAGAAAGTATAGTAGTAAGATGAGCATGAAGGGAACTAGCAACACAGTCAGGGTCAATTCAAAGCATGGGCTGCTGCTGGTTGTGGGGAAATGATGGTGTCTGAAATAGAGCATGCTTTGTCACCCGTTGAATCTTCAGCGATTGTGCTGATCCAAAAATGCTAATCTGGAGACAGCACCACGTAAAGAAAAGCAGGGTAGCACAGAGGCTGGGTATTGTTACAGTGCTTACTTCATGTGCTAAGTTTATTCCAAAGCAGGCAATGCAAACCCTGTGCATCATATAGGCTGCTTCTCTTGCACCCTTTTGCTTGCTCATCATCATCATCATCACCATTCTTGTCAGATCTTCACGCTGTGGCAGAGCTGAAGCTGGTTATGTGTACCAACAGGGAACCAAATGCCCCAAATGCCCATTCTCTAGACCCACCAGGCTGCAAAACGCAGTTTGTCCCTGTTAGATTAGCCCTTAGGAATTGTCCCATTTGTTGTGTTGACACGAGCTCTAATGAACACAATGGCAGGTAGAGAATAGGCACTGAACCTACTCCTCACCTCCTCCTGACATTATGCCAGTATCTTCTGCATGGGGGGAAGAGGCAGGGCAGCCACAAGCCACCCACTACTGGAGATTGCAATATTTGAGAGCAGCAATGTGATTGCTCTATGAGTGCTTTATTGGCAGCTGAAGAGGACTCCAAATGTTCCTTAGCATTCACTGCATGGATGTAGCTTACTGCTTCTGAAGGTTGAGACATCCAATTCCATAATCAACAAGAAAAGAAGGGGGGAGGGGGAGGGCATTTGTATATACTGAACCTGTTCCTTTGCTGAATTCCCTTTTCTCTTTCATCAAAGATAATTAATTAGGAAATTAATGGTTGGGCTGGAAACAAAACTATTAGATTGCTAATAAGAAATCACAGGGAGAAATGTGATATGAGCCTCATGCAGGATCATAAATGTTTTAAATGGGTTGGCTTGTTTATTGTTATGTGGAGTTAATATAGTTGTAAAAATCATGGTCAGTTTGCCAGAAAATGATTATGTTTATCTCCTAATTTATTCATAGTGTTGTGATTAATAACTTTGTATTGTTGATCTGGTTTATCTGTTTTTCATTGCAAACACAAAAAACCCCCAAAAAACCAAAAAAAACCCCACAACTTGTGAAAGGCAAAGTTTTGCTGCTGAATCCTTCTAAACGCCACATCGACTATATTGAAACTCATGAAACTTAGAAAGGTCCAGCTTTAAAGTAAAACAGATTACCATAGCAAATGCTTTATGCTTATATTTTGATATTCAACTCGTGAGCATAAAGACGTGTAAAAATATAGAACAGATTGGTAGAAATGATAATGTGCAACATAATTAGCAGGTGCAAGAATGTATCTGACATAACGAGGAAAAATCAGTAAAGTTTTTGTAGAAAAAAACATCACACAGCTCTACTGGAATTGAGAGGAGGGGGATGTGAGGAGTCACCAGTGAAGTCTCATACCTGCACCTGGGCTTGTGTTGTTAGGAATACAAGTTATCTGGTAAAACAAGCATAGTTTGTGATGAGATAATTTCCTGACAGTAAGTTACTCTTGGTAGAAAACCCAAAAGTCAGCCAGGAAAAGGATTTCAGGCTACAAGTTGTTTGGTTGAAATGGCAGGAAAAAAAAATCAATGCTGATAACTGCAAAGGAATGCACCCTATTCAAAACAATCTTAATTGCATGCAGAGAGAGAAGCACTGAAGAAAAAAAAAACCCTGTTACTTGGGTAGAAGAGAATCCTGATTTATGACATGGTTTTATGAAATTGTCCACCCAGTGCTCAGGAGCGCAGGAGAAAAGGGACTATAACATTAGGAATTACTAAGGAAAGAGCAGAGAGGAAATAATAAGTATAGTATGCAGGAAATTCATGGTGAACTCACAAATTGAATATTGTCTGCAACTCCCATTCTCTCATATTGAAAACAAAAAGAAACGGTTGAAAGAAGAGCAAGAAAGCTGAAGGAAATAGTACACAGTCAGTAATTAAATATTCCATGACTCTTCGGAATGGAATAAGAGGAACAAAATGGAGATTTGACACTGAGTCTTAAACCATGAGCAGCATAGAGACAGAGACTGGAGAGAAATTATTCCCTTTTTCACAAAGCAGAACAACTAGAGGAAACATAGAGAAATGGTCAGGTAAAAGGTCCTAATCAAGTGAAAGTAAGTATTTTTTAGACAGACATGTAACTGAAATGTGCGATGCTGTGGGATTTGGTGGATGCCAAAGCCTCACGTGGCCTCATAAAGCTACCAAACAAATTAATGGGGGGAAAAAAAAAAATCAGCATCTATAAACCATGAGGACACTGCATCTGTCCCAGGATATTGAGCTGCAGACTGATGCAAATCAGAACAGCGACTTAGTCCTGTTCATGCAGCTTCCTGAAGGCAACTGCAAATAATGCAAGGCTGAACAGCACTTTAGTCTGAGCAGTGTGGCCAGTTTTAAGACGTGACCCAGAAACCCATCAGGAAACTGAAACAGTGAAAAGTATTTCCATTGAAACAAAACCAGTGTTCCCTGTCAAACTAAATAGCAACTAAGAAAGGTTAGCTGTCCTAAAAATAATGAGCAGTACCAGACTGTTTCAACTACAGCCAGGCAAAATGAGTAAATTTTTTTTTTCTTGCAAAAATGAAAAGGAGAGCTATGCCAGTAATGGCAGAAACAGGGTAAAAGTATTCCATCTGAATGCTTGGCTAAGCTCTGTCCAGACAAATATAAACTCCTATTGCCACTGCCATACAGTTAATGGTGTTTGTACTTGCAGTCTCCAGATTTATCACTCTTATGGTATGGTCCTTTAAAAGACAGATTGTTATCCCAAAAAATATTGGGAATACCCTTTATTATAACATGAATGGATCAGCAAATTATGATAAAAATGTGCGTATGGCAATGAGGTAATCTTTGGGTTTGCTTTCCCCCTATCCAAAACCTTTCAGTCCAATATTAATATTTAAAGAAAAGCAGGGCAAAAATTCAGAAATTATGTATATAAAAATCTACTAGGATTTCTCCTATAAACAACAATTAAAAAAAAAAAAAAACAGTAACAACAAAAAACACCAACATGACCCTCCCCCTTCCCCCTGCAATGAATTGGCTAATTGCATATCTTTTGCCAGGAAAAGGTAAATATGTAATATGTGTTAGGGTGAAGTGCAGATATGCTTTATGCACTGGATTAGGAACATAAGGAGGTCTACTATTTTAGTATGGGTTGTAGATTCAGCTAAAGACAATTATGAATCTAATAAGGACATATGAAAACTCCGGCCTGGCATGCACTTACTGTGATTTCGCTCCAGTTTCTGCTGTAGAAAGAACTCAGTTGAAGAACACATCCTTTATCTGATTATTAACTGTGGAACAAGGAAGAGTCTTTAGACATCATTACAGACATGTGACAATGTGTAACTGTAAGAGAGTATGATCTAATGTCAGTCCTACATTTGAGAGCGGTGAGAAGGTACAAATTACAGCTCAAAGTGTTGTAAATATTTTTTAAACCATTTGTATTTTTCTGTATGCTTCTTTCATTTTTTGTAGTGAGAATTAACCTAGTTTCAAACACTTCTATAGAAATCAGTGGTAGGTTTTGGAAACAACCCCCCCAAATTAAAATTTACCAGGCCAGCTCAGATGGCTTGGAAGTAAAGCAAAGCTATATTTACAGCAAAGCTAAATTTACAAGCTACATGTATTTACAATTACATACAATTTAAAAATACAGAAATCCAATCCTCCACTCCCAGACAAAGAAAAAGGAAAGAAGAGGCCAAGGGCACTTTCTTCTCTGTCCTCAGATAGAAAAAAAAAGATTTCAAGTGTTATTTGGTCAGTCAGTTTGGAGGAGTCAGAGAGGAATGAAGGAACAGCAAACAGAGCCAGCACCCAAAAGCCAAAAGTATGAAATTGTTTATACATTGCCTTTTTATACTAATTAGCAAACCAATGAATGACACGGACTTTATCATTATTATTCTTTTACATCAAATGCTCTAATTTATTCAGATTCTGGACTGAACTTTCAGGAAAGTCCTGATTTCTCATATTGGCATTTTCCAATAAGCCTAAAACTACTACAAAATCAACTTCAATCAAGTTTTATTACATCATCCAAACTCACTGCACTAAAAACAATTAAATTTTATTTCAGCAGACACTGCACCTAGTCATTTACCTTAATTGTTTTTTAGTTTCTTCTAAATGGGACCAGCCTTCTAAAGGCTGGTCAAAGCAGTCTCAAAACTGATAATGCAATTCTTCTTCAATTCTCTCATCTAGATCAGACATTGGACAAATTTAGTAGTCATACAATGTTTTACAGCCTGTTTATCTGGCTACCTGTTCTATTACGGAAACAGAAACTAGAACAATAATTAAACAAATACATCTTCACATCACTGACTGCTGACCAGGAATTACTGCAATGAAAAATGAAGCATCAGTGGGAATCAAGTCCTGCTTGCAGCAGTCAAGCCTAAACAAGGATTACATGTAACTAAGGAAGGCTTCCCACAATCTCTGTGCTCTAAAAGCCTTTTGGAAGCGTTTCATTCCACCTTTGGTTCTACACACTGAATTATGTTTTCCATTTCTTTCTGGTCTTTCTATACCACTGTAGTCAACTGGCCAAACATGAAGAATGCAGACATGAAGTGTGACAGGCCTGGATTTGGTTTTCTTTGAGTTCCTTCACCATTGATCTGAAAATGCATCTATGCACAAACTTTTTCTCCTTATGAAATAGAATAGACCCATGTCTAAACCAGTATGCTTTTTTAAATGAATGATTCACACCATGCATTGATACCACAAGCACTGCTTCAGACTTTGTACAATACCATAGGAGAAAAAAAAAAGAGTAAAGTGCTTCCTTGGGAAAACAGACTGCTATTCATTCCCCACTGGAATACTGCTCATCTCAGCTGACAAAGGATGCCCTTTCCACAAACCTCTTTGATTTAGGATCATGGATTCAAGACAGGTCACATATTGTATGTATTACTCCATAGTTTTTAACATTGGCCTTATACCATTTAAACATAGGTGAAGTTTGCTAGACAGGTAAATATACACTGCAAAGGAGAGAGAGTATGTGACTAAAAATGGTCTACATAATCTTTGTAATGCCTTAAGATTAAACTTTGATGAAAGTAGATGGAGCCTTGTGAAAAATGTGCAATAGTACTTAAGAAGTCTTGGAAATGGACAGTGGCTCACTGACCCGTAAAGTTTTGGGACCATTGATCTAAATCCTCTGTCTGTGAATATTAATACCACATACTGAAGAATTTGACTATTGGTGTGACCTCTGCAGGTCTCAGTGCTTTAGTCTTGTTCTGTAGTTCAGGGGAACAGTAGGGAGATGCCATTCATGTTCTTGTTTCTTGCTTGTTTTCCATCTTCTTGGCTTCTGCATGTGTGCAGAAGAGAGCCAATTATAGTAGAAATTCAAGAAGAATTCTGTTTGAAAATTATTCTTATTTCAAGTGAGATTCAGATACTGTACGTAGAATAAAAAGACTTATTGGTGAACCAATGCTGATATGAAGAACCAGACTTAAAATTACTATGGCATGAACTAATACCATTCTACTCTCTTTCATAGAGGTGCTGCAAATTTATATTGATGCACATGAATTCAGAATGCATAGCACTTCACCAGAAAACTCACATTTAAAATTAACAACAGGCATGCACTCCTATCTTTAGCAGGCGCTTTAATTACAATAATTAAAGAAAATCCTCAGGATCTGTAACATAAGTTGCACTTTTAAACATCCAAAAGATAAGAACATTATTGTTCTGATAAAATCTTTACTTGCACCTTCTTACCTTTCTCAACATTTAAAAAAATCCAAACAGTTTATAATTATTTCTTTTTAGCATGCATACTGACAGGTGCTTCTGTGCATTTCAATTTAGGCTAAGGCTGACTTTAAAAGGTTTTAACAGATACTTTGTAAAAATTGATGCAGACGTGTTTGTATGTGATGGCTAATTCTCATCCGTTTCAGTAAAATTTCTGTTATCAATCTGAAATGCTCCTGTTATTTACACTTTAAAAGCTAACATTCCAAGGGTGAGTTGATGCACTATAAGATTTGTTTTCATTGCTGCTCCTTCTATTCTGCCATACAACCAGACAAGGAAATGCAAAGGCTGCTTAGTTTCACTGGTCTCTTTGAGAAAACCATTCATAGAGGAGGCCAGTAGAAAGTTTGGTCTTCTGCTGCTGCCAGTAGTGAGGAAGGACATGTACATGTAGTCATCTTTTGGCAACTGGAAAAAAATATAAAATAGTGCTACCTCTTCATAGGTCCAATTCCTTGAAAGTAGCTTCAAAGCTGGACCTAATCTGTCTGAATTAGCATCTACCAGGCATCTAAACTCCCAGGCATCAAGTGAAATAAATAGGTTTCCTGAAGTCTCTAAGTTATCTGTGGCCACGGAAGACTGCCTCATGCCTTTGAAAGCCACTTCTCCCTCTGAGCTGAGAGTTGGCCTTCCAAAGGGTGAGCACCGAACCAGAGTTGCCACTGAGACTCCTATGCCTGCAGCTCCAGTAGGGTGGCACATTGGGCTCCTTGCCATTTCAGGTTTTAGTAAGATACTGGTGTCACTTGCCTACAACTATTTTTTTTTCCTGGGATTTAAGATAATTTTAAGTTCAGAGTGCTGTCTAGGTGCCTGACTTTCAGAGAAAGGCACCATTTTGGGGTCTGCACAGTTGGTCCTTGCAGGGAAGTTGCTCACTTGGCTTGGACCAGAGGTCTGTTTTCCACAGTACCCATCTGACAGAGACAGGTGGCTTCCTGGTGATAAAGTGAGGACCAGAATGAAAAACAACCAAACGCAGGTACCAAGGTAAAAATAGAGAACTCCACCATAAATAGAAGCCATGGGAAAGAGCACAGGGCACAAGGTATACAGGGAGATCTAAGTTTATATTTGCAAAAGACTTAACCACTGCTACTTCATGTGTATCTAAACTTACTTTGACAGGTGGGTCCTGGGATCCTGCTGTCTGAAGCATTCCCAAGATTTGGCTCTGTCCAACTGTGTAATCCTTGTAGGCAGCCTGGTTTAAGCTTTACAATCTCAACATGCCACTGAGGTAGCCAGTGGGTACAGCAGCTAAGATGTAATCACAGAGCATTCACGTCCCTACTGGGAAAAACAGCAGGCAGGGAGTAGGACACTAGGAGAAGGTGTAATGGCGTGAGCAGGATGCACTAGCGTAAGGACACTTGTGCACCCTGGGTACTTTATCCTGATTTTAAGATTCAGGAAGATTATGCCAAACCATGGCACGTTTTTTAACATCATCCATAACACGTCACTGTTGCTTTCAGAAAATAGTGCCCTGGCCAAGCAATGTGAACCTACGAGACGCTAAGAGCAGTGACACGGAGTCCAGACACATTATTGACTTACTTACACACACGACCCCGCTCTGACAGGTTGCTGACTGAGCAGCATTCGGGGCAATCCTTTCTTCCAGACACCTCAGCCAAATGCCAAAGCCTCGCTCCGCAGCTGTAAATCAGCTCCAAGAATTTACTCACAGCAAATATCAAAGCGGAAGGCAAGCTCTCATCTGCTGCTTGCAAAGCCCTTTATATCCAGGTGCCTTGATCACGAAATGAATGACCCAATAGAGGTAACTTGGGAAGCGGGCCGCAGCACGCAGGCAACACCAGGTACGTGTACGGGCAGTGATGGCACAGATGCCAGCGAGCGCATTGATTATAAATACGTGACGCATGTGCATAATGTTGACTTTACAGCTGGGGGAGGACAGAGGTGATCTGAACCGTCTGAGTCGCCAGGTTCGAACCCCTGCCCTCTGGGCTCCGGAGCAGGAGCTGCGGGCTGTCAGATGGCACTCCTCGGGCGCAAGCGCTGTAACAATCCGACCTCAGCAGCAAGCGGAGCAGCCAGTTCCAGGCACACTGTGGCGCTTTTAAGACAGCCCAGTTGCCGCTGCCCCCGACCAGCCTGCCGTAGTAGCCGGGGACCACCGAGCGCCACCGCCCCCCTAAGTCCCTTTCGTACGCCGCGCAGCTTCCACAGGCGAAGCGCAGGCAGAGCGGGCGCTGCTCATGGCGCGTGGCGGACACGAAGCTGCCCAGAGAGCAGGGCCCCGCCCAGGGGAGTGGCCCCGCCCCCCCTCGACCGGGCCGTGGCGTCGACTGGCTAGGGGTGTGCACGTGATACCGCCCCGCGGCGCGCCGGTGCCGGCGGAGCGGCGGCGGGAGAGGAGGAGTCAGGTGGGGAGAGAGGCGGGGCGGGGTGGGCGCTGCGTTGCCTGGACGACGGGGGCGGACGGCGCGGCGGGGCCGGGCCGGGTCCTCCCGCCATGCGCTGCCGGGACGCTGTCATCGGGATAAGAGCAGAGCGGGCTGCCAGGTATGCCCGTTCCTGCCGGGCGAGGAACGGGTAAGGGCGGAGCAGGGCAGGTACTGTACCACACTGCTGCCTCTGGTCTTGGGTTGTAGAAGGCCCACTGGGCAGTGCCGAGACAGGGGACAGGCGGGCAGCTCGGTGGGCGCAAGGCCCTGCGGCACGTTTCGGCGTGGGGAGCCCCCTGCCGCGGACCGAGGCCGCCGCCAGGAGCCGCAGTGCGTGGGCCGGGGCGAGATGTCACCCGACGCCTGCCGTCTCGGTAGTGTGAAGATACCCGCTGATCGCTGTTGGTGGCTTAGGTCACGCTGGCGGACTCGGCAGTGAAGGCTGTGGGAGGCGGAAGAAGCAGCCGCCGGTGGCGCAGGCGGGGCCCTGGTAGTCGCGGGCCTTCTTGGGCAGGGACCGGACCGGACCGGGCCTTAGTCGTCGCCGACGGCGGCGGCAGGAGGAGGGGTGGATGTGCGCTCGGAGCCCGAGTGTTCGGAAGGGCAGAAGTCGGGAACTGGAGAGACTGGCTCCGTGCGTTTGTTGGCTTTGTATGAAGCGGTTTGTGGCCCGGAGAGCTTATTCCTAACTTGTGGCCTCCGCTGTTACCGAAAGGCGGCATTTGATACTCCGCGTGTGCGAGGTTGTTTTCTGTTCCTTAATGTGATACTGGGATGCTGTGGGCTGAGTGTTACGGTAGGCTGGGCTTTGTGAGGGGTATGTGCAAAACTGCAGCACAAAGCCTCGTTGTCAACAAGCCGTTTGTTGAAGATAGGAGATAACAACTGAAGAAAAACAAATGTGGGCTGTTCACGGAAATGTGATAGTGGTGATGGATGTGGAGTACAACAGTCGCAGCACCTCAGCACCTGAGCTATTTTAATCTATTCAAAGGAGTGGACAGAGGAGCAAAGAGAATTCTTTTAGATATTCTCAGAGCATGGGGAGAATGTGTGAAAGGTGCTCTTCCAAGGGAAAAAAAACCCAAATTTGAGAACGAGACTTTGGCAGTTATCCCCAAATGAACTCAAGAATGCAGGCACATCACTGGAACTGAGAATAACACTTCTTCTATAAAAGAAAGTAGACTAGTTAAGGAAGTTGCTGAAAGAGGATCAAGTGACTGAATGTGGTGACCTAGGAGTTGGAAAAGCATTTAATGTGGTTATAAATGAGAGCTGGCTAGAGAAGAAAGTCTGGATTATAATGGTGCTGTAGTGTGGTGAGGAGTTAGGAAAATATGAGTCTTGCCTTTAACTCTAGACTTACAGACCAATAGTGCAAAGAAGGAACGTATCCTCTTAGATACCTTAGAAAAGCTGTAGTTTAGTCTCTGAGAGTTTCTGGTGGCTGCTGAAGTAAATGAAGAATGAGAATACTTATTGTCATAGATAAGATACCTTTTTAAAAGTGTTTTTTTCTTATTTTCCTTCTTTCCTATGCTTTAGGCAGAGAATCTAGAAAACTAAAAGCAAGTCGCTTTCAGTGCCCTGCTTCTAAAACTAAAGGAAGTCAGTCCTCCCTTGGTTTGTAAGGCTGTATGCAGATTTCTTAAGTGGAGTTCTTAATGTCACTTCCTACTTTCCTTCTGTCCATTTAATTTTTTTTTACTGTCCTCAAAGACAGCTTTTCATTAAAAATATTTAATTATTAGAGGTTGTTTTGGTTAGACTAGTAACCATTTAATTAAGATTTTTCTTAAATGCTTCTTTTGCTTTGTCTTTTCTCTTAGTCCCTGGTGGATTTTTTCATGTTCCTCTGCAATGTTTTTTTGTGTGCGTGCAGTTCAAGACAAGGAGAAAATAAACTGTGAGCATCTTGTATTTGTAATCTCTGTATTTGAAGAGCTTTGCTATTGTCATAGTGGTCTCTTCAGGTAAAATAACCTTGCATGCAGAGGAATTCGGAAACAAAACTGGATTTGACACTTGCCTTTTGCAGGCAGAAGGGAGCAGAGGAAATGTAGGGTGAATTAATTATTTTGTAAGAGGATTCTGTCACATCAGGAAGTGCTTGTTGTCCAGAGCATACTTTCTTGTCCTCTATGGATGAATTTAAGTTGTTTTGGAGTGTACAGCTGTTATCAACAAGACCTCACTCATATCTGGTTTATTCCTTTGGGAAGTTATCGGGCTCCATGACTTTCCTTAATGAAGAACTGAAGTAGATGTTGCCTGCAATTGTCACTACTTCATATTGTTGGTTTAATTTTAAAGTCGTCATTTTGTAATGTTTGTTGGAAAATTGGATTATAATACTGGACAAGGATTGTAATATGCAGTGGATGGAGGCCTCTGTGTACATATGTCTGGGATTGCTTTGACTCTTGCTTTTCCAGTTCAGAGACAGTTGTGAGAGTGTCAGCTACTCTGGCAAATTACTGCTTGATGAACATTCATAGGCCTTTAGATAGTATCACATAATTAGAGCTGGTTCAATCAGAGATATCAGCTCCTGTGATAGCATTGATCTGGAGATGATTTACCTGTTTTTATATCTGGACATGATCAGGTAGAAGAGATTTGTGGTTGCTTCTGTTCTGTAACCTAGATTGATTTGTCTGATCTAGTTAAGCTGATTGAACAGCATGTTACTGCAGAAAGGGGGACATATCTCACTCCTGTCTTCTATTTGCTGGCAGTGACAACTGCCTGAGCCCTCAACATAGCAATTAAAAAAAAAATCCATCTGAAGAAAATAGCTTTCTGCAAACCTGTGGAGATGAGTCATATTGAGAAGGAATTGGATGAGCACAGTGCTGAAGGAAGTGGAAGGGAATAGTTCCTGGGAAGCAACAGCTTTTTGCTGGTCATGAGTTTTCAGGTGAGCTGAGCTGTCTTGTTTAACTGCACTCTTGCTGCTCCCCAGGTGGGGGCTTTTGTTTACAGTTGATAAGGTTTCTTCTACAGCCATCGTGGGCATTTGCAAAGAATTAATAAAGCAGCATGGTATGCACTAGATCCAGATTTTTTTTTTTTCCCTGTTCAGAGACAGGTTTTGCATTTGAAAATATGTTTCAGGACTTGTGGAAATAAGTGCTTGGGAATGTCTTGTCTCCAGATAAAGCACTCTATACAGGAGTGATACTGGAACATGTGAAGGGAACAGAGAAAAAGATGCTATGTGCATTGAGAAAAAGTTTTTCTTGCTTTAAGCTATTGTTCATGTTTGTGGCCTGGAGAGTGATTAAAATCCCATTTCTCTGGGAAGTCAAGGGATTTTTGGTACTAACACAGTAGAAGTGAGTCTTGCTAGTGTGATTCTTGAGTAACTGCTGTGCTCTGTGTGAAGCGTATAGCTTAAATTTGATTCTGATTGTGAGAGATGGCAAAATTAAACACTATTTTCATTAGCTTATGTATGTTGAAGAAGGACAGCATATAATCAATCAATGCAGTAAAGTTCCAGAAGACCAAGATTTCCAATGTTCTACTGTTCTGGCCTGATATTTCTTACTCCTCTTCTCCCCTGTAAATAACTTGCTACTGCTTGTTACTGTGAGTAGGGTTTTGCAGTGGCCACACAATGGATAAGCACTGAAGGAGCTGTCTTCTGCACTTCTGTAGTACACTGCAGGCATCTGGAGCTGTGACACTTGTGTTTTTCTGGGACTTTTGAACTGTATGAAGCCGAGGCACTGTGAGAATTACTCTCACTTTGTGCAAGAGGTTTTTTACACTTTCTGGTTAATGAAAAAGTGGGAAGTGGAGGGCAAAAGTGATGAATGGTGGTTTATGGAAGATGAATGCCTGTTAAACTGTATCTGTGTTAGAGGGGTTGAGCAAGCATCTGACAATCTCAGATAGTCCTTTTCCTGCATCCAGAAAGTTGAGCTCCTTCGCTTCAGTTAAAAGCATCACCATGCTCCATGAAAAAGTGTGGAATCATGAAATACTAAATGTGAGGTGTAAGGAGAGAGAGTTCTTGCTTCTTCAAACTTGTGACAATAAAGAAAAACCTTTCTGCTTTCCGAAGAGAAAATTGGGAAGATGAAGTATCAGAAGGAATTACTGTCGGGTAGTCCCAAATGCAAGGCTTCATTGGAAACATTAAAATTAATGAAAACTTCCTGTTTAGTATTGTTGAGGCATTTACTGAAGATTTGTGTACGTGTGTGTGATAAATGCCTTCTAATGGAAGGCAAGAGTTTAAAAGCCCTAAACTCGAAGAATAGAAGGCAAACATTCTTACTACTTACTGTAGAGAAATCAAAACAAGTCCCAAAGTGTAAAACTGTGGGCTACCTGAGGTACACATTTAGGTTTGTATTACTCACTTTTTTCAATTATAAGAGAGGTTTGAGTCATTGAAGAGTGTGCAGTTTCATTCTTGATTTCAGAGTTTTCTTTGTGTCTGGATATATAGATTAAATGCTGTGTGTGATGGTGCTTTTTCAATGCCAGAAGGGACTCTAGTCCTAATTAATCTTGAATTATTTTTGAAGCCTCAGCTATATCTCAGCACCACAAAATCTTGTTTGTCTGCACATATGATGGACATCCCTAGTTTGTGGACTTCTTAAACAATTTGGCTATCTTTTTTTTCACTGCATATGGATTTAGATTTTTTCCGGTGGTTTAGGGTTTTCTTAAATGTTTGTATACTACTAGGTATAGTGGGAAATTTCATAGTTTTAGTCTTTATTATGTGAAATTAATTATAGTTACTGATTTTAGTGTTTTTTTATTCTTCTTTTTTTTTTTTTTCTCTTTTTNTTCTCACTGGAGAAGACCTAGCTGAAGTGAGATGTTATATGAAATCATTTTGCCTGTTTTATTGATTTGTTGACTGGGTCTACTGGGTCCAGTTCAGTGCAAGCCTAGCTGGAAAAAATAACTTCTGTAAAGCCTGGGAGAAGTCCAGGGTCTGTTCCCTAAAGCAGTGAAAACCGTACTTTGAAAAGCTGTCAGACTGAGCTTCAGAGAAATAATCGTGTGTGAAACTCTCAAATATTTAGGTACATTTATTTTATTTTTCAATGTGATTTTCAGAATACTACTTACCCTCTCATATGTATTTCATTGTTGATGGAAACTGTAGACTTCACTGAACATTTTCTAAAGATCCAGAAGCAGAGCTGATTTCCTGCGTGTTAATGTCTTCTTTGACCACTGACCTCCCTCTCTTATGTAATTGCTCTTAGTGGGTACTTTAGTCACAATGCCGGAATTTATCATCAGTACTTGACTTTCCAGTTTTAATTCTCTAATTATGAACTTTTCAGTTTCAAGAATAGCTTTTACTGATTTGTATCCCCTCAGCAAGAGTGCCTCAAGATACTACTTAATCTTTTGGCTATCCTATCTCTCTGCGACCAAAATATGTAATTTTATAAATTACAGAAAGGTTTGTGTGGTTTTTCAGATTATTATTTCAGTGGTATATCTGTTGTTAAAAATAACTTTCAAGTAGATGCATAGTTGTAGGGTGGTCACAACTGCCGTGTTTTTTCCCAGTTGCACCAGCAGCTATCTGTTGTACTGCAGACTAATGTACGAGTATTCAGGAAGTCTGCAGGGCTAGTCTGTGTATGATTGTTACTGGAGAGGTCTTGAACTGCTGACTTAAGCTTATGTTTTTTCTTTTACTAGGCAGAATCTGTGAAAGTTATTCTTGATCTTTACAGTTAGTAACTAGTCATTACTGTGTAACCATAGCTGTCAAGGTTTGCTTTGTAGTCTCTTTTGGGGCAAAGTATCAAACCTAAAGCTTAGAACAGATTTAGGAGTTACCTGCATGTTTCAATTTAGGGAAGGACCTATATTAGCACTTGTGAGAAATCTTTGGTACAAGGCTCACTTGGAAGCTATGCTATTTCAGCTTTTTCCACAGATAAATGTTTTGCAGATCTTAATCCTTTGATTTTCTTTTGGAAATACTTGCTGGTCTTCCATAGCTGATTTTCTATGTAGTCTGTCCTATGGTGAGATATTGTCAGTGTGTGTTCTCTAATATCGTGTTACTTACACGTGTCCTCTGGCACTTCAGAGAAGGTCTGTCTTTAGCTCTGCTAACAAAGCTTGTCTCTAGCATTTCATGGTATTGGTAACAGCTTGGTGATATTCATTATATTTTAGCTAATTTCCATTATAATAAGCATATTTGTTTCTAACGCAGTTAATCTTGCAAAGATCATCTTTGTCTCCAGCTTTCCCCATGCCTAATCTAAGTAATGTTTATTCTGTCTGCATGCACAAGTCTGAAATGTGCAGATTTCAAATTAACTGTATATAATAGATTTAATGTGGCTAACAACTATATTGTAGTTACTGAATTTTAGCAAGAAGTTGACATAAACTCGAGTATAGCATGTGTACAGAGTTAATGTATTACTGGAGTGGAGGTGGTTGGTTGAAAACCTTTCATTAGTGCTGTACTATATGTCTTGTAGATGAATCATTTCCTCTTCTGGGTTGATTGCAGGCTCAACAAGAATGCTTACACAGGTGTTTCACGTTGTTTGACTAAAATTTGACATTAAGTTGAGAAGCTGTCTTAAAATACTTGTGTAATTTGCAGCTGGCCTGTGAGAACTTTGCCATTAACTTTGCCTCAGTGATATTTCATCCAGACTCAAAAGGAAGAAAATGTCGATTTGCTAACATGTAAAGGGGATACATATCGTTGTAACCCAAGCTAAAATGTGATAACCTGCTGAATTTTAGCAAGAACAACTTTAATCCTTGGTGCCATCTTCTTAGCACACAGTCGATATTACATTGCTCTGTTTCATAACAACAGCTTACATTTGTCATCGTTGTAGTGAACAGTTCTTAGAACTTCGCACTAAAGACTCTCTAAGAAATTCTAATCTAATGTAGCTTTTCCTAAATAAGGGTCAGCTGTGTCAAGTGGTATGTGAAAAATCTAGGACAACATGAAACTAAAACATGCTATTTTTCCACCAACAGACTTTCTTTCCTGTTTTCTTACATAATGGTACATCGTTATGATTTTTGATAATGTGTTGTTGAAATAGCCAGTTGGCATTTAATTCTAGTCCCCAAGGTAACAGTACTTTCAAAGTGAATATTAACAGATAAAGCCCCACCAAGCCCTATTTGTGCTGAAGCTTAAAAAATTCACTTTTTAAGCATTCTGAAATTCCAGCAATGACATAAGCTGTCCTTGTAAAAGCCCTGTCAGGAGTTAAACATGTAATACAAATAGGTTTTTTTCATTTGAAAGTATACTTTAAAAATTTTTAAAGTTATGAAGAACACATAATGATGTGAGTACTTCACAACTAGGTATGACATGAAGTTAAAGTTTAAGTACTGTTTGTATTTCACTGCTGGCAATGCTTCAGTAGCTTATGATGCACCAGAAGCTGCATCAAAAGTCACTAAATTTACCCTTATGAGGTGTTCTTAAAAATCACTCTGTTGATAAACTATACCAATTAACTTAAGTTGCTATACAAAATTATGCTAGGGATTTCATCTAAGGTGTGGAAAGTTGTTGTCAATGTTCCAGAAATTTTGTTGTGGATGTGATGTGACTGAGGAACTAGGAGGAGAGTAATGATTGCCCTTGCAGTTTCTTAAAGCTTGTTTGATTTGAGTGATACGTACTCTATACAGTCATGAATAATGTGGCCTCTTATAAAGTATAGACTTTACTGGATGTTTTCTCCCTGAATTGTGAGGCTCTGCTAGGCTAAGGCTGTCACTGAAATCCTATTCTTTGGCAGTAGCTTCATCATGATGTGTGCTAGAGTATTCGTCATAATCATAGTTCTGTGTTTAACCTTTGGAATTACAGATCTCTAAAACATCACATGAGCTGCATATGTTCAGCTTCACTTGTAGGTCTCTGGTGTAGTGCTTATATGGAAAAGTCTACAGCTAGTGTGCTTGTCAGCTGTCTTTTGGGGCACTTGGGTCCTGCATCACTTGCTCCTTTCTTATCAAGGTCTGTCTGCTGGTTTTGGTAGTCCATGTTTGGTCAACCCTTTAATACCATTTGTATCTTTTTCTTTTGTTTGCAGTCACCTGTGTACTGCTACTAGCTAATCTCTTATAAAATGCTCTTAGAGTGGCAGCTAATAAATTAGAAACTTGTTGGTTTGAGTTGATAGTCTCTATTGGCCTTGTAGGACAATCTTACGCATTGCAGGGCCATGAGTAGATTTTGCCATATAGGAGACTAACATCTTTGTTAGATTTACAGAATAGAGAAATGACAGTATACAGTGGAAACACTAAGGAGGCGACTTAAAGTTCATTTAATATAAATAATATTCTAAGATCAGTTTAGAAACTGTTGAACAAGAAAGCTTAATTGGGGTAAATGTTTTTGGGGTTTTTTGTTTGTTATTTTAACTTTTATATAAACAATACTATTGTGTATATATTAATCCATTACACCCTTCTGACTTGCGTTTCTATCATCTGTTCGAGCTGTCACCGACCATTATAGCAGAGGAAACTTAAATGCTTATGAGTCAGAATATATTAACAGGAACCAGATTAAAGTCTAGCAAATACACTTTAAGTTGCCTTCAAAAAATAAACTGGCCAAGTTTGGGAAGGTAATCTGGAACTACCTTCATGCCCAAAGAAATTACCTCTGATTTTAATTTCTAACTATCAAAAAAATCAGTGGCGTGAAAATACGTGGCAAATAATAATTTGGGGGTGTGTTTGGTTGGGGGTTTTGTTTTTTCAGTGTGGTGCACCACAGGTTTGAGCCACAGAATGATCACATCTCTGAAACCATTTCTGAGAAGCTGACTTGGCTGTACAGGAATGCCACTTTTGTGTGGCTCTAAGTGTCCATAGCCCTGGGTACATTTGCTGAATATGGCTTCACTGACTGGTTTATATGTATCTGATAAGTATTTCTGAAAGAGCCTGTTTCTTTCATTTGGCCACACACAATATGAAAATGAGTATTTTTATTTAAGGACTGGCATCTTTGTGGATTTATTTTTTTCCCTCCAATTGTTTTGGTTTTTTTGTGGGGTATGTTTGGTATTTTGTTTTGCTTTTTGAGGAAGCACAAATACTACAATTCATTAAAATTCTGTCGTTTTTTTCAGTATAGTACTTTAATAACCACTTAAAGGTAGAAAATTTCTAATTCTGAGGTTGTATAAACACTGAGCTTCATGGATTAAAGTTTGCTTTAATATCTGGGCAGCAGGACATAAGCAAACTGCACACTTATGAGAAATTTAAGATACTTGTAGAAGCAGGACTGTTGAAGTATTGCAAGACAGGTGTCCCACACAGGTAAGCTGAGAGTGAAATATGCTTCTTGATTTTACTTAAAAGTGGCACTGGTAAGCTTATACATACAAAAACATGCCTGTATGAACAGCAAGACCAATGCTCTTGAAAGTCATCATACTTTACGTTGTTCATTAAAACAACTTGTTTACTATCTTGTGAACTTAATTAAAAGAACTGTGTGTGTGTTGTTTTTCCGAAAATACTAAGCACTTAACTTTTTTTTTTTTTTTCCTTTGTTTTGGAACTTACATGTGGCTCAGCCAGCCAACCGTGTCCTGGGCTGCATTAAGAGAAGCATGGCCAGCAGAGCAAGGGAGGGGATTCTCCCTCTTTACTCTGCTCTCATCAGACCCCACCTGGAGTACTGTGTGCAGTTCTGGAGCCCCCAGCACAGGAAGGACATGGAACTGCTGGAGAGAGTCCAGAGGAGGGCCATAAAAATGATCAGAGGGCTGAAGCACCTCTGCTATGAGGACAGGCTGAGAGAGTTGGGGCTTTTCAGCCTGCAGAAGAGAAGGCTTCGAGGAGACCTTATAGTAATCTTCCAGTATCTGAAGGGGCCTACAGGAAGGCTGGGGAGGGACTACTCACAAGGTCTTGTAATGACAGGATGAGGGGGAATGGGTTCAAACTGGCAGAGGGGAGATTTGAACGGGATGTTCTTCACAGTGAGGGTGGTGAGGCACTGGAACGGGTTGCCCAGGGAGGTTGTGGCTGCTCCCTCCCTGGATGTGTTCAAGGCCAGGCTGGATGAGGTCTTGAGCAGCCTGATCTAGTGGGAGGTGTCCCCGCCTATGGCGGGGGGTTGGAAATGGATGATCTTTAAGGTCTCTTCTAACCTAAACCATTCTATGATTGAAGTGTCTTGTTTACTCATATTTTGATCTGAGTTGCTGGATGGTTAACAAATATTCATTGATTTTTATAAATTCTGCTTTTGGCTGATTGCCTTGCACTGGGAAAACAAGGCATCGAAGTGTCTCAAGATTTGTTGATGTTCTGTTTGAATTGCAGTCTTCTGTTTTCTTAAAAAAACTTGTTTCTCCTGCTTAGTAAACCATTTTGGTAATGTCAGTTGGGTATTTCTTTCTAAACCTGTTTGAAATTTTGAATTACATCAAAAGGATAAAAAAGGAAGAATGCTGATTTTCTTGACTCATTAGTTTGAGGCATATATTTGCATTCTGCTGCCAAGTACAGACCTCTAGGAAGTGCTGTAGGATGCATTTGAGTTTTGCTCCAGGCCGTGCTTGATACGTATTTCTGCGTTGCATTCTCTCATGCTCTTTCTCTTCCTTCTTCAGTTTGCACAGAGAAGCTGGTCATAGTATTTAATTTAATTTTGTCATTAATAAGTTGGTGGTTTTTTGTTTTAAATAGAAGGCAGTAAAATTTTGTATCTGTTAAAAACATAATAAACTTAGTTTCCATAATGAACCTTTAAGTCTGTGCTACAATTGTAAAAGCATCAGAGTATCTTTTGTGTTGTGTGCCAGTGCTCTTCCTTAGTTTTGTGATCCTCTGCTAACAGAAGTTTGAACTTACATCAGAAATTTTGACTCTAAAATAAATATGATTAATATAATTGTTGTTGCAATCATTAATGTTAAAATCACTGAAGAGATTACAAGCATGTTCTCCAGAGCTTAAATGTTAAGTACAAGCATTGAAACTGGGACAAATATTTACCAAGTGGAACTAGTACTGTATGACTAGTGTAAGTGTAGTGTCTCTTGGTCATTGGTAACTTGTATTCCCATATATTTTTATTCTAGAGAAGGGGTGAAAGGGCAGCAAGTTTGATTGAATTGGAGGTCAGAAATAACTGTATTGTAGAATGGCATAAAGAAATTACAATTTGTGTTCCAAAGTGTCAGTTTTAATATCTACTGAAAAGGTAGCTCTCTTTTACTCTGTACTCGACAGGCCTTGCCATACTTGATCAACATTTGTCTCTTATCTAAACCAGAAAAATAGGGAAGGTAAACAAACTTCATGTAGATATACATTCACTACTCCTCTTTGCATGATCTGTAAAGTACTTTCTGTAATTATATTTTTATTATTACTATGGCTATCATTCCATTACTGCAGTGTTATACATGTAGAACCTGGTAGACAAGACTGCTTTTACTGAAGACAGCATAGTGAGCTATGGGAAATTAAGGCTTGCAAGTGGCTTTTATGTACAATATATGTCTTCTTAGAATCATAGAATGGTTTAGGTTGGAAGGAACTTCAAAGATCATCTAGTTCTAACTCTCTGCCATAGGCAGGGACACCTCCCACTAGAACAGGTCGCTCAAGGTACACCATCACTGTTTTACTCTGGTACTCAGGCCTGCATATGCAGCTGTATGAACAGCACTTGGTGGCATGGCAATTTTAGACTGATGTTAACTATGTGCTAATGAGAAATGTGATCTCCACTTCACAACAGAGGTGGTTTAAGTAACTTATTTTTCACTACTACTATAATTTAAAAAAAAAAAGTCTTAAACCTAGCTTTCCACAACTTTTTTTCAATAAGAGTGCTAATTTGGGCTATTGGTATTTTGTTTATAAGGACTTGAAGTCCACCGAAGTAAGTAAAAGACATCCCTAAGCTCAAAGACGCTCAGCTGATGAGCAACTTCATAAAAGAAGTTCAGACAAAACAGATCTTTCAGGTGCACAAAATTTATAGCACAGCAGCAAATATAAGCTCTGTGAAAGGTGGTTCAGAAAGAGGCCAGAAGACACACATGATACAAATTGAATTGGAGTTGATAAAGATGGACATGAAGAGGGTGGATTATATGTGAATGTTGGCTTATTCATGGTTAAGTGATTAATTTTTTAAAAAGTTTTTTTTTTTTTTTAATAGGTATAATCTGTTTGAGGGTTTTTTGGTTAAATATCATAATAATTGATCTAGAAAGTGAAGTGGAATACCAGAATGTGAATATTTTTCAGGGCTAGCTATCTCAAGTCCTAACTCATTGCAAAACTGTAACTGTCCCATTGGGATTTCACGTAACAGTGGTGAACTGAGATTCTTGTAGGTTTCTTTCTGCTCCCTTAAGTCTCAACTAATGTGATACTACAGGGTTGGGATTTTCTGTCTTGTTTGGTGTTTTTTATGTTTTTTCCATAGTTAAGATGACATCCCTGAAGTACAAGATCTTGTAGCATGTGCAGGTTACCAGGCACCAGAGCAATTAAAGATAGGTCACTTAAAAAGGAAATTCTGCAATAGAGTAGTTCCTACTTCTATCAGATTGGTTGGTGTATTTGGAGTAAGATGAAATGCTATGCTGTGTTGGGTTTAGTATCAGCAGACCACAACCTGCAGTGGAAAGAGAAGGTGACAAGCAAGCTGAAACCTTAGAGTGGGGGTGTATTTGTTGTTCAAACAAACCACAAAGCCCCACACCTCGGCAGAGTGTTTATGTTGCAGCATCAGCAGGGCAAGTTGTTAACAAAGTTTTTTGAGAAGCAGTGTGCTTTAAATGCTCAAAATCTTGTCCAGAAACAAATATGCTGCATTTGAATCCTTTTTTTGGAAGCTTAATTATTTTTCATTTTTTGTATTGCTCTGTCTGAAGTGTCAAGATAGGACGAATGAGGTTATCTGAACCTGTTTCCAAAGATACATTTGTGCTATCAGTCTGCTTGAGAATTTAATTGCAGCAAAAGAAACAGGTACAACTGAGAAGTAGCTAGCACTTGTTGGAATGAGTCTTTTAAAAAGTGCTTAATTATCCAGCATGGTATCTCCTTATAATGTTTTCTGCACTGAGGATGAGAGCATCTTAATTCCTTACTGACTATATATTCTTGCATTCAGAAGATGTTTGGTATCTCTTTGTATTAGCATCAACAAAATACTACTTTCTTATCACAGGTTTTGAGAATGTGCCCTTTCACTGCAGCATGGATATATATGTTAAGTCCATTTACCAGTACAAGCACTGCAGGAACGCTGGAGTGTGAAGTTTTGGATGGAGGGACACTAAAGCATTATGGCTAACTGAATGGCTAAATAATGAACACTTGTTCAAGACTGGAAAATGAGAGAAAATATGCTGACAGGTTGCAGAAATAAACATTGCCTCTGCAGTTATTAGTGTCTCACTTTTAGAAAACAGCAGAGGAAGTATTCAACCAGTTAAATGAAGCTATACATTGGGATTTAAAGCATGTTTAAGAAGCTGTTCAGACTTAGTTTAAGTAAGAGATTTTTCCTTTTCTTAGATTGAATATAGTGTAAAGATGTTAAGGGAAGTGTAATAACTAGGAACTCATGAGTTTTCAAGTGAAAAATGAATAAACCCTTTTGCAGTTTAGATTTCATTTTTAGGCTGTAAGCTAGAGTTTAAAAAAATCAAAAGAAATCCTTGAACCTCTCAAAGACTCTTCATAAACTTGAAATAACTAGCTTAAAATTAATTTCAAATCAAATTAATTCCTTGTTAACCATGTACTTTTTTTTTTTTTTAACAGATAAACCAAGGGTGGTATTTTCAGAGCAGAATTTGTTTTCTTCTAAATAGAAGATAAATGTGTTAAACTGGCAAAATAATTCTGGTAAGAATATTCTTGTTATTTCTACAGAGGATGTCACTATATATGTCAATACTTACAGCCCTAACACTAGAAGGATCTTTAAGTAGCATTAATCTTGGACTTATTCTTTCTTACAAGGTCTGATTTGTTTTAACAAATAATTGGGCAGATGTTTTTGTTTGAGCAGTATTAATCCACCTGTTGCATTTAAATATTACATAGAAAGTTGTCTGCTGTTTTGCATGCTTGGACATGATGAAAATGCTTAAAATTTTAAGATGTTACTTCAGCTGTTTACACAAAAGAGTTAAAATATACTGGACTACACATTAAATGGGTTTTGTATGGATTGAATGTTCCTGTTTCTATAGTTGCCGTCAGTGATTTTTTTTTTTATCTTCTTCAGTGATCCTCTTGATAGCTTTCTGGTGCTTACTTGCTTTTTTTTTTTTTTTTTTTTTTTTTTTTTTTTTTTTTTTTTTCTTTTTAAACTTTTCAGCATGTACTAATGCTGTCTGTGTACTATGCCATAGTGTAAGAGAAGATAAAGTGTTTTGATAAGCTGGAATGAATAGACAAAGTGTATGAGTGCCTGGTGTGTTATCTAAAGGTGAAATTAATTTGTTTGGAAATCAGCTTTTGGCATTTTATTCCTCAACACATATCATAGAATAGTAGTACAATTAACACACAATACAATAGTGACTGCCACCCAATCAGCCTTGCTTGAAGGAAAGCACCATGAAGATCGTTCACAACTAGGTTACAAAGAAAAGCTGAAATCAAGTTCTTAGCTCTTGTTTATGCAGTGTGGGGAATGCTGTGTGTCACAGACTTTTATCTGATGGGTTTACAAAAGGAATGTTAGGGGTTGTAGGCTGTTAAAGTTTCAGTGAAATGAGTTGCCATGCTAAAGCTCATCCTTCTCACTCTCTTCCACCCATCATTAATGTATCGATTTTTCAGTCCTACAAGCGTTCTGTCCTTTGTAGGTGGGAGGGATACAGGGGGAAAATGCTCTTCTCTTTTTTCCCCATAAGGAATATATTTTCTGATGAGTTTAACTTCTGTATTTTCCTCTACTCAGCTCAGACATGAGCAGTGCCAGTAACTCACTGGCACGAGAATTCTTGACGGATGTCAACAGACTGTGCAATGCAGTGGTCCAGAGGGCAGAGGCCAGGGAAGATGAAGAGGAAGAAACTCATATGGCAGCACTGGGACAATACTTGGTTCAAGGCCGTGGATTTATTTTGCTTACCACACTGAACTCAATTATTGATCAGGTAATATTTTTTCTTACCTAGCTATAATTTTTTATTGAGCTTTGACTGTGTGTATTTGTCCAGCTCATGTTGTGTTTGGTGCTGGTTTTCTTGCCTTTTGTGGTAAGGTGTGTGAGTTAAATGTGTGCTTGGAAACTGTGTTAGTTGTGTCTGATTTATTTTTTTTTTTTTATTTATAGGACTGAAATAATTTAAATAGAACTGCATAATATCCAGTAAAAGAGTTGTGTTTGAATCCTGTGCCTTCTGCTGATCATCTTATTCCTCCCATAAAACTTTATCCCTTGATAAATATAAGCTTTTTCATTTGCTTAAAGATGCCATTTTGGAGAAAGTAGGATTCTGATTTCTCATAAAGTTCTTTGAAGATACAATTTTGTAACAATAGGTGTTTCAGACTTGTCTTGGACTTTGTTAGCTTTATATAAATCAAGAAGTTATCTGTTTATTGACTTCTAGTTTGTTCTTTGGGTGACAAATTCTTTCAATAAGAGGGATTAGGACAGCTTCATATAGAAACAGTTGCGGAAGTGTAATAAGTATCTTAAGATTTTCTGATTGGCACTCTTTGCAGTTAGGCCATTTTTCCAGTACATAAGACAGTAGAAATGCAATGGGGAACTGAATGATGAACAGCTTTGTAAAAGGAAGATGGTTAATATTTTTCCAAAGTATGAAAACTTTTGTTTCTATTTAATTTCTAACATAGGAGCTGACATGCCGAGAAGAACTCCTGACCCTCCTCCTGTCGCTTCTGCCGTTGGTGTGGAAAATCCCTGTCCAAGAAGAAAAAGCAATAGGTACATCCTATCACTTCCATTGTTAAGGGCCTAAAAAGTTACTTACCTAGGAGTTTGTATAAAAGAGTAGTAGTATTATTGTAATACATATTAACATGGAATGAGAATACAGATTCTGAAGAGAATTTAAGCTAAAAAATATCCATGTTCTGTTAGCTTACAAAGGAAATCAAAACTATATAGAGAAGCTAAAGGCTCTTGACCAATGTGAAAGGCAACACTTGCATTAGTGTAGCTGAACCCAGTGGGGAGATTTTTCTTTTCAGATGATTTGGGGGGGATAAGAGATTTGAAAGACTATGTGATATTTTTGCTAATGAAGTGTTTTGTGATGAGTAGAATGTGAAAACTTACTGATTCTTTCAAAAACGAAACAAAAAAGTGATACGTGCTGACAAAAGATTAGTCATTTTTTTCTTCTAAAATTGAAAAAATGGGAAGTAGAGATAAGCTCAAAGCCAAACAGTAGACAGTAGAGTATGAAAGAAGTGCAGTGTTATCAGGGAGGCAGGCCCTGGAAGACAAAAATACTGGATGATTATGAATAGAAGCAGGCTGCATTCCTTAGAAAATGTGGTGTTTGGCATCAGAAACTGATGTGCTGATTGTGAAATCAAATCACAAAGGTTCAGTTGCCAAAGGGTCAGTTTAAAGCAAATCAAGAAAATGAAAGGGATGATAAAAATGAACTCTGTGCAAAAATTGAACCAGGAAATCAGAGTGATTGTTTTGTGGGGCTGCTTTGTTGTTTTGGGCTCTTGCATTTTTCTGATGCATTCCTTTCCTTATTAGAGGGTAAAATGGAAAGATAGGAACAAATGAAGTTACTTGTGGAAGAGTTTACAGTGATTCTTACCTGCAGCTCTCCAGTATTTATTTGAACCATCGGTAAATTGAGGGCAATTTATTAATATTTGTAGACTTTAATTATTTGAAGTGCTAATTTCATAGCACATTCATGTGAAACTTTTTCACTTGCTCAGCTGTATAATTTTTTTCATGTTCCTATAAGCATAATTGAATTAAATATATTTTTTCCCTTATCCTTTTAGAGCTTATTGACTTTTCCAGGGTAGGTTTAAAATACTGTCACATAAGTAGATTTTAAGATGTTTTGCACTCTGCGTAATATGTTCTTTTACGTTTACAAATGTGTGTCTTGTACTGATAAAGAAACTATGATGTATGCAGTTATGCATTAAGAACTCTCATTGACTGAAATAAATTAATCTTGATTAGACTCCTGGTTAGTTTCCTGCCTCCAAAGCAGATAATGTTAATTCCACAAACATCGCAACTATGATTTAATTAAGTAGCAAGGCAGTGTCATGCTTGCACTTGGAAACATCTTTTCTTGCAGTTTGATTATAGCTATAGTGCAGGCTTTGGGGGATTTGTGAAGTTGGTGTTAACTCAAATCTTTCTAAATACTAAACATACTGGATGGTGGATGTTTTACACTAGGCATTTTACTGCCTGAAGCATCTGGATACAGTTCTGTTTAAAACAATGGTGTATTTTATCCCAGAACATACAGAGGTTTTTCTGCCTGCTTTTTCGAAAGTTTGTGATCTGACTTTATGAATACAAAAGAACTGGTAGTACTTGTATTTTAGTCATCATAATCTTTGTGCCCACTGAATCAGATATGAATTTTATATTTGCTATTTTACATTGTGTATTTGAAAGTGGGGTGTTTTGCTTGGCTTTGGGAATATTCAGCATCCAAAACATTATTCCTTTCTGCCTCTCTGTTGTCCCTAATTATTTTAAAATTCACTGCTTTTATTTCTGTTTTTTGTTTGGAATAATTTTCTTTGAGGTAGAGATATAAGCTTTTATACTTAAATATCTGAACTGTTTTTAAGAAATATATTTTATTACCACTAGTATGCTAATAATTTCTTCAAACATGTTAAAAGGAATGAGTTAAAGCACCTAGTTCTGTAGTAGCTGAGTTGTAAAAAATTAACAATGGGTCCAAGTTGAAAGACTTTTTTTTCCTCCCCTTAGATTGTTTTTCCCTTCACTTGTGTGGTAGAATCATTTGGCAATGCTAGTGAGACTTTGAATATATCAAATGGTATGCATAAAGTGAATATGGCTGATGTGACTGCTTGAAACTGCTTCCATAGCAAAGTAGAGGAGATCTCAGAGAGGGCATCCTGCTGATGGATATTTTACTTCTACTTTGTTAGCAAGTATAACTTAGCCATATTTAACTTTAATTTAACAAGCATGTAGTCTTATTGTTCCTTTATATCCTCTCTGTAACAGGCCAAAAGATTTTTTTTTTAGCCTAACTTTTTCCCTCTTTGCATATGAAAAGGTGATTTCATCTACTTTGGTAACATCTCAAGAGAATGGAGTAGCTGTGCCTGTAAAAAAGTTTAAAGAGACCCTCCACGTGCAACTGTAGTTAGAAAGTAATCTAATTTACCTAGGCCTTGAAAATAGTGAGATTAATAAAAATAAGTTGCTCCTGTTTTTATGCAGAAAATTTCAATCATAGGTGTATGCAAATCAATGACCTATTAAGATACTTTTTTTTTTAAACCTGAAAGTATTAAACTAAAACTAGTAAAACCCCTTTGTGTGTTACAATGTTTCTTTATCTTTCTGCTCCAACAGATTTCAGTATACCCTTTACAGAAGACATATGTGTGGCCAAAGAGAGTAATTCAAGTTCCATGAAATCTGCTCAGGACAAACTAGGTTTAGATGGAAGCACTCATTTGTCAACACAGACTTCTGTGAAGCTAAATCCTCGATCTCGAAAGGGTGGACGTTTTCGCAAAACCACCCATCGGTATTCTGTGCGAGATGCAAGAAGGTCTCAGCTGTCTACTTCAGATTCAGAAGGCAATTCTGATGATAAGACTACTGTAGGAACAAAACACAGACGCTCCCAGTTACTGCAGCCTTTTTTAACAAATCCAGTTAGGGAGGGCTACCCTATAGGTAGAAGTGATTCCCTACCGGCTGAAGTGGAACCAAATGCCAATCCTGATGCCTCTAATCTGGAAAACTCCAGCAAAATTATTCCAGCACATGAGCTAAACACAGAGATTTTGAATGAGCCTGCTGCAAGAACTGCTGAGAGCGACACAGATAACTCTCCTTTTGACTTATGCCATGTCTTACTGTCTCTCCTAGAGAAAGTGTGCAAATTTGATATTACTTTGAATCACAGTTCTGCTCTTTCAGCTAGTGTGGTGCCCACATTAACTGAGTTCTTGATAGGACTTGGAGACTGTTGCACTGTGAGTGGTAACATGGAAAATGAAGTTGTTTCTGCAGGCTGGACAGAAGAACCTGTGGCTCTGATCCAAAGGATGCTTTTCCGAACAGTGCTGCACTTGATGTCTTTAGACATTTGCAATACAGAAACAATGCCTGAGAATTTACGAAGGAACTTAACAGATTTACTTAAAGCAGCATTAAAAATCAGAATTTGCTTGGAAATGCAACCTCATCCTTCTGCTGCAGGATATGAGAAAACACTACAGCGCTCAGTTCAGGATGACTACGTATTTTCTAGATATCATCACAGAGCCTTGCTTCTGCCTGAGGTTATAGAAGGGATTTTGCAGATTTTGATCTGTTGCCTACAAAGTGCAGCTTCTAATCCATTCTACTTTAGCCAAGCTATAGATCTGGTTCACGAGTTCATACAGCACCAGGGATTTAAGCTGTTTGAAGTAACAGTGCTTCAAATGGAATGGCTGTGTACAAAGAATGAAAGAGTAACTGGAGAAGCCTCAGACCACCTGAAAGCCCTAATCAACAGCATCATGAAAATAATCAGCACTGTCAAAAAGGTTAAATCAGAGCAGCTCCATCAGTCAATGTGTACAAGAAAGAGGCACAGACGATGCGAGTACTCTCACTTCATGCATCACCACAGAGATCTCTCTGGACTTTCTGTATCTGCTTTTAAAAACCAAGCTTCAAAAAACCCTTTTGAAACTGCTGATGGAGAAGTTAATTATCCTGACAGATGCTGCTGCATTGCTATTTGTGCACACCAGTGTTTGCATTTGTTAAAACAAGTTTCTTTGAGCAGTACCTGTGTTCAGATTCTCTCTGGTGTCCATAATGTAGGGATATGTTGTTGCATGGATCCAAAGTCTGTGGTTGTCCCATTGCTTCATGCTTCTAAATTGCCGATACTAAAACACTTCCAACAACACATCTTGAGCATCCTTAACAAGTTTATATTGGATCAACTTGGTGGAGCAGAAGTTTCTCCAAAAATTATACAGGCGTCATGCAACATATGTACTATTGACTGTGATCAACTTGCTCAGCTGGAAGATGCCTTGCAGGGCAACTCGAGTGATGTTGGCCTTGCATCAAATTCCACTTGCAGAGTTCAGGGCATTCTGCCGAGCAGTGGATCTGAAGATACACTGTTAAGATGGGATGCGTTGGAGGCTTATCAGGACATTGTTTTTGAAGAAGACAAGCTACGTGGCATGCAGATTGCAAGCCATATTTGCCACTTAATTCAAAAGGGAAATGCCATGGTACAATGGAAACTCTATAATTGTATTTATAATCCAATTCTCCAGAGAGGAGTTGAGCTAGCTTGCCATACTCAACAACTTGGACTAACTACAGCATATAAACACACATGCAGTTACCATAGCCAGTCTTTGTCATCTGACGTACTTCAGATTTATTTGCAGATGCTACCTGTGTTACTTAAATCCAGGTTGGTTGATTCTCTGTTTATTAATTAAAAGCATGCTATGTGCAGAGCTATGCATATTTTTTTTATTTTTTTTTACTAACCAAACCAGGAATTTTATGTGAACTGTAGGCAGCATTTGGATATTGTAGGGTTGACAACAACATAAATACTTGAATAATGTAAAATGTAGTCCTGGTTTTGTAAACTGTAGAAAGAGGGGGCTTGCTACTGATGGTCTTTAAGTAACTGAGGTGTGCAGAAACGAATATTAAAAAAAAAATCTTTGCCCAATGTGACATCCTTTCTTGCCTCTTCATTCCTCATGCTAAAGTCAGTCAGGAGTGTTGAATGCATTGACATGTCACTTTTCTTTGAAATTTAAACTACTTAGTTTTCTGATCAGTTTCAATTTTCATTCATAGAAAACATATATTTAAAAAATAAAGCTTGAGTGATTTACTTGTACTGAAATAGCTTTCCTAATTCACAAAATCCTGTTCACTTACAGCTAGTTGTTTGAGTTAGTAGTTTGCTTTTGTTTTGTTAAGAATAGGAACACACACTCCCAAGGGAAAAAAGTGGGGATGGGAAACCAACCAACCAAAAAAAAGAGAAAAAGACAAAGCAAAACACCAGAAAAAAACATATCCACAAGTGTTCTTCCAAGGCATGAAATAGAAATTTTCCTGTTTATTTCTGAATTGATGAAATGGTTTAATACAATACATGAAAGTTTATTCTGAATATGAATGTGCCCTTTTGTCCAGGAAAGATCCTAATCTTTTGTAGTCGTAGATTAATAATCATAGAATTGTTTTGATTGGAAAAGACTTCTAAGATCATGGAGTCCAACTGCTAGCCTAACACCAGCATGGCCATTAAACCATATACTGAAGTGCCATGTCCACATGTTGCTTGACCACCTCCAGAGATGGTGACTCTACCTCCCTGGGCAACCTAATACACTATAAATAGTACCCTTCTTACCTTCCATGCTACCTGACTGAATCAGAAGCAGTTAAATTTTTGGAAGTGTGCTTAGTGGCAAAGAGGCAAGAAAAAAAGCCTAAGATACCCTGTTTCCTGCTGAATGAGATGGGAATATACAAGTACCTGATTGATTTCAGAGTTTGTAACTTTGTTGCAGTAAAAGGTGACCCTGTGGAAAGGAAATGGAAGGCTAAGGAATGTGGATGCGTACAAGCAAACAAATTCTGTATTGGCTCTTAACATGAGGAGCAGAAATAAGAGAAAAATACTTGGAAGCAAATACTGATTTCCACCCCCACCCCCCTTTTTTTTTTTTTTAACATTGGACATTCTTGCATAATTGTGCAAAAAGTTGTGCTTGTAAGGTATTCCTGAATTCTATCTGAAATATTGTCCAGACAACTAATACTTATCAAAATGCCTTAAAACTTAAGAGTCTGTTGGAGAAGGCATCTATACTTTCTGATGTCACAGAACTGAGAGAAATAAAGATATTTGCTCTTTTAAATTGCTATAGGAAGATAGGGTAAGGAAGCACCACAAAGGAGTAAGTGTCATAAAGAAAGTTTAAACACATTTAAGGTTTTTAAAGTCATAGACTTGTGGTCTGCTTTTTAGAGCTTAATCACTATTTCCTATGTTACATCTTGAATAAATAGAAATTTGAGTTTCCTACTGCCAGCTGGATGATGCTTACTTGAATCTAGAGCACTGCAAACAAGTTCCTCCTCACTTTAATCTACAATTTACACTAAGTTATAGCAGTTACTGTAAATATGATCAGTCTTAGTTGTTACTCAGATAGGTACAACAGAGGGTTGGTTTTGGATAACATATGGCATCTAAACTATAGACATGTGACTTATTTATAAGCTAACTCTTGCTTTCTCTTGCAGGGTGATTAGAGACTTGTTCCTGAGTTGTAATGGAGTGAACCAAATGACTGAGTTAAATTACGTAGATACTTTGAGGAGCCATTCTTTGAAAGTTTTAGAGACTTTGATACTCTGCCTTGGTGATCAGCAGAAAGACCAAGCAATACCAGAACTGGAAGACCTGAACACTGAACAAAAGGAGTCTGTGTCTGACTTGCCTGCTTCTCTTTGCAGCCAGCATGCTGCTTCAGAAGTTCCTCAAAGCCTAAGCAAATTTTATGCAGGCTTGAAAGAGGCTTATCCAAAAAAGAAAAAGTTTGTGAACCAAGACATTCACGTCAACACAATAAACCTATTCCTCTGTGTTGCTTTCCTATGTGTAAGTAAAGAAGCGGATGGTGACCTGGATTCAGCTAATGACTCTGAAGATACATCAGGATATGACAGTACAGCGAGTGAGCCATTAGGCCATAAATTACCATATCTGTCATTGGAAAGCCTTACTTTACCCTCTCTGGAACATATTCATAGGGCTGCAGATATTTGGACCATGTGTCGTCGCATCTATTTGTATAGCTCTGTTTTCCAGAGACAGTTCCATAGACTTGGAGGTTTTGAAGCATGCTATAGATTGCTAATTCTGGTAATTCAGAAACTTGCAAAAAACAAGGCAGAGGAGCTAGAAAAGAGGGAGAGAGTACTGAGTGAAAGCAGATGTTCACATGGTGAGCTTCTCAGCAAGGATGACTCTGTTCAGTTGGCTAAAGGTGGAAAGGTGACACAAATTGAGCTTGATAGTTCTGACATTCTTGCTGGTGAAGAACAGCTGGTGTCTGAATGTGTCTCCTATGATGGTTCTTTGAGTAGGAAACACACTTCAGTTACTTCTGCCAATCTTGAAGGGATGAAGACTTCTGTAAGAGATGAGACTGGCTGGGCACTTCAAGCTATCAGACTGCTGGAAGCCCTACTGACAATATGCTTGCACAGTGCAAGCACCATGCAGCAGAAGATGGAACTGGAGATGTCTCACCAGGTACTGTGCAACTTCCCTTGGTTTACTTTAGTTATATTTATTACATATGCTATTTCAACAGTAATTTAGGCAAAAGTTCTGAGATGAAAACAGATTATGCTGTTACTATGGTACCATGTGTTTTGTGTAGCACTGAAGGCACACGATTAAAAGTAGTCTGGGTAGAGGTCAGCAAGCATGAGGAAGTGGAACTAGGTAGACAAACTAGCAGCTGCTGTTTCTGAAGAGGAGTTTTCCCACTTGTCAATTTTATATTCAGTAAGATGCTAGTGAGGATCTTGTACTCCTTTGCTTGTTCTCCAATGTGATCTTTGTCCTCTGTTCTTTTGGGTTGGATTCCTATTTATGCAAATTCCTTGCTTCTTGGAGGCTGGGAGAAAGCCTTCCAGAGCAATGAGTTGATCCCGGGCTGAATGATTTTTTTTTTTACCTTGATGAGATTTTCTTACACAACTTCAGGCCTTTTTCTCCCTAGCATCAAGTGGTAGAAAGGGAGAGGACTCCCTTTCAGGCAGTTCTAGAGAGCACTTATTGCAAGGTACTGGATGAAATGTGATTTCTGTAGCTGAGGAGTGAGATCAGTGTTAGTGGATGAAGGAAAGTCCTAAATGTAAGTTCACTTGTGTTAGCCAAAACATACAAACTTAAATCAAAATGTTTGTCTCCAAAATGCAGAATACCAGCGTGAGTGATATCTTGTTCCAAATAAGAGAGCAGCTTGCTCATTCAAAAGTGATAGAAACTGACTTGGCAAAGCCACTGTTCGATTCATTACTTCATGTTGCATTGGGTTCTTTTGCTGCCGATCTGGATCGTTCTGAAGAAAAAAATGAAAAGGTATGAAGTGCTAACTAGTTCAATTCTGAATGTTAGAATGGTTTGAATTGGAAGGGACCTCAACGATCACCTAGTTCAAACCCACCTGCCATGGGCAGGCACACCTTTTACTAGATTAGGTTGATCAAGGCCCTGCCCAGCCTTGCCTTGAACACCTGGGCAACATGTTCCAGTGCCTCACCACCCACACTGTTTGCTCAGTCAGGTTTGTTGTTTGAGTTTATTCTTAAATGTGGTTACTGTGGCTACTGTCATATGGAAGTTCAATGCTGGTTATTGGTAGCATTCCCATGTTTGCTGCTCAGAAACATATCATGCCCTGAAGAGGGGCACGCTGTGTTACACTTTATGGACATACTTGAAACGTAACGTTCTCTTCACTGTAATCCTATGAAGGACTGTGACAAATTCTCAAAAAGAGCTTCAAACAAGGATGCTGACTGACCCAAGTGGCTGTAAACGTTCATCTGAGAATGAATGTCAAGGTGCATGTTTACAGTGGTAGTGTTTTTTGGAAACACAGTTATTCTTCATACACTGGCCATCTGCTTACCAAAGCTTTGGTCAGGTAGACAGTAAGAAAATTCCATCTTTGCAGGATCTGTTTTTTATGTAAGAATGAAGTATTCAAATATCAAGTTTCTTGAAAATGTATTATTATTTTTTCTTTTGCCAGTGGCCTTGGAGAGAAATAGATATCTGAAAGGTTTTAAATTAGTTGCTTTTCTGACAAAAGATAGTAAATATGCTTGATGTGTTATACAGATCCATTACACTGAAAAGGAGCCTGTGTTACAACCTGGAGATAATTCTGAAGAAACTGAAGAATCACAGTGCTGTAGTCTTAAAATGTTTGCTGAAGAGGAAGGATATGAAGCAGATAGTGAAAGTAACCCTGACGACAGTGAAACCAAGGAAGAAGGTAAATGTGAACTTTCTAAGTATATGAAGCTGTCTTTATAATACAGCAAAGCTTGCTTTTTACAAAAAAATTTAAAAGTGTGCATCAGAGACCTTTAAAAGATAGAAGTAGTTAATTTTTTTTTTTTTTACATCCAGTGGAATGCAGCCACAGACAGACAGGTGTAGAATATTGTTCCTAAGTTTTACAGGAACTGTTCTCCCTTGGTTTTCTTGATTAATGTGGGTGCTCTGAAGTCCTGTTACTCAAATGTGTTATTGTGGTTCTGCAGCAGTTTTCTGCAGAAATGCTTATTAGTAGTTTATTTGAAACTCAATGCTGAATTGCATATTTAAAACATTTTGGTAGAAAGAAGTAGATAGTCTAAGTATATCATAGAAGGCATTACAGAATACTGGCATTGTAGACCAAAAGTTCTAGACAGCATAGTCTAGACAAGATGCCCCATCACCCTGTCCAGCTGTATTTCAAATGTCCAGTGTTGGGTCGTTCACTACCTCCCTGGGGAGATTATTTCAATAGCTGGTTGTTATTATTGTGGAAAACTTGCCTGTTGTGTTTCTTCAGAATCTCTCTAAGAGTAACTTGTACCCATTAGCTTTTGTCTTTTCCACGTGAGTCCTTGTAAAAAGGCTATATCCATCTTCTTTGTAGCCACCTTTTATATACTAGAACATGGTGATAAGGTATCTCATAAGCTGCCTTGTCTCAATGCTGAACAAATGCACTTCTCTCAACAGGCTTTATAGTCATTTTCACTTAAACGTAGGAAAAAACTTTAAGTGTGACAGAGCAATGGATGACAGAGAGGTTGCATAGTCTCCTTTTTCTGGAGCCTTTTGCAACCCACCTGGCTGTATTCTGTGCAACCTGATCTGGGTGGACTTTAGCAGAGGAGTTTGACTAGATGGTTTCTGTAGGTCACTTCCAACCTCTACTATTCTGTAATTCTTTGATCATCTAAGTAGCTTTTCTCTGAACTCCCTAGCATGTCCTTCTTTTTTTTTTTT
>VWZI01004144.1:65181-156084 GCA_013396835.1 Psilopogon haemacephalus
TGCTTTTCTCTGAACCCCCCATGTTTTTTTTTTTTTTTTTTTTTTTTTTTTTTTTTTTTTTTTTTTTTTTGTGTGTGTGTGTAGCATATCAAGGACTAAGCACAGAATTGCAGTCCAGCTGTGGCCTGGCAAATGCTGAGCACAGTGAGAATAATGACTTCTTAATCTCTCCTGGTGATGCCCTTGTTGATGGAACTTGCAACTTTTTTTTCTGCAGAAACACACTTTTCCATCATACTGAGTTTGGCCTCTAGGACCCTCAGGTCCCTTTCTGTAGCTGCTCCCTAGACTCCCTAAACAAGTAGATTACAGCCTGTGCTACACTTCTGTATTGTGCTTTCCTAGGTGCAAGACTTTATTCTTGTCCTTGTCAAACTTCATAAAGTTCTTGCTAGCCTACTCTTCCAACCTATGTAGATTTTCTTGCAGCATGGCTGGCCCTTGTAAAGTGTTCACTTCTGACTATTTGGTGTAATTGTCAGACTTCATCAGGGTACACTTGATCCCATCATTGAAATCACTTCTGAAGACATCATTGGGCACAGTATCAATCCCCTGACCGCACTTGTGACAGGTTACCAGATCCTCAACCACTGTGTGGACTGCTTGTGTAGTCTGTAACGCATGAGTTTCTCTAGGGGGAGGCTGTGGAAAACTGTATCAGAAGCCTTGGAGAGATCCAGGTAGTTGTCTGCCAGTTCACATCAGCTGAGCAGGTGACTTCATTGTAGATGATGATCAGGTTTGTAAAGCACAATTTGCCTTTGGTGAATCTGTGTTGGCTTTTTCCAATCATGTGCTTCATTTGACTTGTGTTTATTCAACAACTGATGTGCACACCTCCTGCTGTATGGCTCGTGCAATTCATTTTGAGTGTGGGTTTAATTTTTTCCTTTGTGATGAATATCTGGATACTTATGCTCTTGTATGAGGTCGGCATGGGCCTTTAATAGCACTTAATTCAACTGTTGCTCTTTACTTGTTTGACTAGGAAAACTTTTTTAAAGCATTTCTAAAGAGAGATTTTAACTTGAAATGTTTGCATAAAGCATATGTATGTACCAAATAATTTTTGTAACTGCTATTTTCAAGTCTTTCCAAGATGTAAGAAGTGGGGCTTAAATGGTTTAGATTTTTCTCTTTTTTTGACTGTCTTGCAGATATTCTGTCATATGCTATCATGTGCATTTTTTCAGTTAAATAAGCAGACAAGTGCATCCCCCAACGTTTTAACATAGAGGAAAGTTTAAATTTGCTTTTTTGTTTTCTTGGCAAGCTCAGAGTCCTGTGCAGAAGCCTGAGGCTCTGTTACAATCATTTTACAGTCATATTTCATTAATTGTATACTTCATTGTTACTATGTCTCTGGTTCCCACGAAATTAAGGCATATAATTTAAGAGCATGTAATGGGAGTAACTACATCCTTGCCCTTCTGTATCAGCATAAAAATATGAAAAATCCAAAGCAGAATAGAAGATTATACTAGCTCCTGAAAACTGCTTAGAAGCTAGTGGATGGTTTTGTTTAGTACCAGTGAGAAAGCTGAAGAAAGTATGTCCTTGGATATTCTACTTTAATCATGCTAACTGTATTCCGTTGAGTAAGTTTCACTGAGACAAGTGTCTTTTTCAGGAGCAGACATAAAAGAACCAGGATGTACTAGTCCTACAGGTTATTTTAACGACCCAGCTGAAAACATCAATCAAGGAGAATTAATGTATCCTGAAATCTGCATGCTGGAATTATACTTGCTTTCATCTGGTAATCCAAGTCTAGAGGTGCTTGCTCATGTCTTCCAAAGCTGCCTGGAAATCATCACCCAGAAGGAGAGAAATGCTACTCTACTTATAGAACAGGTAAGAATATTAAACAAAGTACACCTTATTTTCTTCAGTCTTAAGGTGCCAGTATACTTAAGAGAGTAATCTCAGAAATATTCTCACTTGGTATGGCCCTTGATGATAGGACCCCAAAAAATGTAAATAACTGGAAAATGCCACACAGCTGGCAATAAGCTACCAGAAATCAGTTCACTAATGTATTGAAAAATATCCGATCTGCAGAGCTTTTGAGTTTCACAATTACCTTATTTTATCAAGGCTGTCCAGTCACTAGATCTATAGACACAGATTTAAGGACCATTACGTCATTGGGAAAAACACCAATGAAACAGAACGGCAGCAGCCAAAAAACCTGAAATACACACACATCAAAAACTATACTCCAAAATCCCCAAACAACAGTTAAAACCCCTCTTCTTCTGTACGAATTTACACGTAAACATTCTAAATGTGCAGATATTCAATATGTACCTTTTAAAAACTAAGTGATGTACCTCAAAAGCATTTCATGGTTTTGTTCTTCCTAAGTGTATATTAGAAATTATTTATGCATCTGTTGATGTCCTCATCCTTTGGAATTTCTCATGGTTAGTATGTGGTTTTTTTTCTTCTTAATAATTGCATTTGCCTCTTTTGACAGAGAAAAATATGGTTAAGTTATCTAAGCTTAAGAGTCTTGTTTATACAGTTATTTGACTAAGAAGCAAAGTTAGTGTTTTGCAGCTTAAACCAAAGATAGGAAAGGAAAATGTTATTTTATGCTAGTACTTCAACTCTTTGTGTGAATTACTACCCTTAAATCACTACCCTTTCACATTTCCTTTTTTTTTTTTTTTTTTTTTTNTACAGCCAAAATCTTTTTCATTACTCTTTGGAATCATTTAGAAGGAGCATGGTATCAAACTAATCAATTAGAGATTTCTAATCTCTTTAATTGGATATTTCTCCAGTTACCCATATCTAAGATGTGTTTTTGAAGGGTTATCTTAAGTACACAGCTTTCCTTTTTTAATATTTTTCTGAATAGTTATTCTTTAAAGTAATCCTCCATAAAAAGGTAGAATTTTCTTTCAGTATTGCATCACTACATACCTACTTGCTGTGCTTTTTTTGTCACAACCTGTCAAATCCTGAAACTTTTATAAGGCAGAAGATAAGGGAGATCTCAGCTGCTGAACTGATAATGGCTCAAAGGTTTCTTTCTAGAATAATTTGGATTTCAAAGTCCCTTCTGCCATTGAATTGTACAGAACATGAAAGAATTAGCAAATACAGAAACATTTTTATAAGAATTGCCTGCAATACAATAGTTCTTGATTCTTTGAGATGGTGTATATTCTTCAGAGCATTTTTCTCTGTTTTTAACAGGGAGCTGTAAAACTTCTCTTGGGAGGATTTCTGAATATATTGACACGAGCAGAGTCTACTTATCATGGTGAGTTAAAAGTTTAAATAACTTAAACACTGGGTTTTATAACAATGTGCACTCAATGCTACGTGTGAATTTATGCAGCTGCTGCTTTAACCTGTAAGTTAGGCACTTGTCACGTGTAAATATGAGGTTATTTCTGAGCTAGTGGAAATCTGCTATTTAAACACATACTGTCAGATCTGAAAATTATATTTGAAATCATAAACCCTAGGGTGACAGTGTTAACAATCGCTGCTTAAAAATAGCAGTCATTTCACTGATAGCATCAGACTCCATCACAACCTAAGTTTCTATTTTTAATTTTTGTTTTATGATAGAGGTCTGAGTGATGTCTTCTTTCTAATTGAGAGAACTAATCCAAGAATGTGGAAGCAAATGAAAACTTGCCTTAAGCTTGCTCCACAGCAGATGATGTAAACCCATTCCAGGACTTTGATCTCTGACTTTGTGGGGAGACCCTTTGCAATGCAGATGCTAGGCTCCCAGACTTTCAGACTCCACTTTGCAAACCTAGGAGGCCATCTGGGTGCTTTCAAAGAAATTCTGAACTATAGTGTCAGGGTCTACTGTTGGATCTTTCTAGAGTTCATTTTGTAACTACTACTGCTTCCTGAATCTGCGATATTTTTGTAAATATTGAGTTCAAATTTAGTCTTTACATATTTTAAAGGTTTTAAACAATTATTTTAAAGATTATTATTTTTGTCTTCTTATTTTTAGCTTGTCAAATGGTGCTGGTAGACTTGTTAGTTTCGTTGATGAGTTCACAGACATGTTCAGAGGAGCTAACTCTTCTTCTGAGAATATTTTTGGAGAAGACACCTTGTACGGTATGTATGGAGTAGCACATAGGAAAATTCAGAGGCTTACTGAGAACTGAAACAAAACAAATCCTTCTGTATCCAAGTATTTGGGAAAATAAAGAGACTATAAGAACAACATTCTGACTGATCAAAACAAAGTTTTTTTTCTGAAATAATTCTAAAAATATAAGAAGAAATAGTAGATGAGAGGATTTTGAAGTATGTTTTAAAGTCCTGGGCACTTTTCAACACAAGAAAATAAGATTCCTATTGAGGAGACTGATATTGTGGCTGTGAATGACAGTACTGTAAAATTCTAAATCATTCCTTCATAGTTATAAGGCGTCTTGCTATTTCAGCAATGCTTTAGCAGCAAGTATTACTTCAGAACTCTAAGTTGATTCATGTCATTCTGGAATCTGCTGCTTGTGTGGGATATACTGCTGAAATATCTGTTGATTGCTGTGGAAGTCTGTAAGAAAGAAACAAACAGAACAAAGCAGGTGGAAGGAAGTAAAAAAATAATACTGTGGAGTCTGAAATAGTATCAAACCAAGCAAGGAGACCAAGTCAGTTTTTCAAAATATCTTGCAATAATTGGAAAAGTAACTAGAGAATTCTTAATTTCTTTAATTTCAAGGGTTCAGCTGGTTTTGTTACTGATAATTCCATAAAGTGTTGGCCTGTGTGCATTCTTCCCCTGTCTCAAACATGGTAGAAGGTGTAGTCTTCTGTTGAAGTATACATTTAATCTGTTGGCACATAACAAATGTGAGAGAGGATTGTGCAATGACCACTTGCTGTGTTTGAGCTGCTTCATAAAGGTAGTGATTTAAAGATCGATTTGTCCTGACTAACTCCCCAGAACTGTTAGGTTATGCCTGTTGCTGTTGCTACTTGGTACTTTGTAGTTGCATATGTGGAAGTCTGTTCACTTGTGAAAACATCCAGATGCAAGTGAAGGCTGGAGTTCTGTTTAGTTAGATGACATTCAACTATGTGGTGTAAACAGTTCGATTTATTTTATTCTCATTTATTTATTTCTTTTAGGAGATACTACTCAGGGGTGTATTGAAAATCATAGAAGCTAATGTTTGTATGAGCCCATTGCAGTACCTTGCCTTTCCTTTGCTACATGGCACAAATTTTAGTAGTTCTTCACAAAAAGCTGCCATCGCTTCCAACAGCAAAAATACTGGACTGCTAAAGAAACAAAAAAATTCACAAAGTAAGAAAGAGGCAGACGGTGAGAACTTGAGTCACCAGCTGCTTTCTTCTTGGCACGTAGCCCCAATTCACTTGCCTTTAGTTGGACAAAACTGTTGGCCGCACATGTCTGAAGGCTTCAGTGTCTCACTGTGGTTTCATCTGGAATATGCTCATGAAACAGAAAGTCCAACAGAAAAAGGGAAGAAAATCAAGAGAAGCAGCAGACTGGTAACTGTAAGAGACAACAGCTTTGACAGCACAGGTGAGGATACAGATGTTTCTGTTCAGGCAGCACTGAAGGATTCTGGTTACAAGCATTGGTAACTGATGAGCCATATGTGAAAGGGTGATTAATTTTTTTTTCTTAAAATAGATATTAAGCAGGAATTCTAATCTTTTTTCAAGATAATATTTTTTGACCTTTGTCATTGAGTTAGATTAATACCTGCTTCCTTGGCAATCTAGTATTCTAGATTTTATGGCAAATAAAATGCCTTTTTATGTTACTCCATCTATTGATGAAGAAAATATTAACTGCTGCAGCTGGAATATCATGGGGAAAGACTTCTCAAGTTTATTTGGTCTCATTTATTGATGAAAGAAGTGCTTTGTGTTCTTCCTCTTTAACAGAGGTTTAGTAAATCTCTGATTCAGGTTTTAAGTGTTGGAACTCTTAAAGATACTCTGAATCCACCAAGTCAGAGCCTGAGGCAGATGCTGTAAATCCTCTGGCTTTTCTTATGTGAGTGTCATTGTCGATGTCAATAGCTGTACATTTATCTTGCTTTTGTAGAGACCTACCTGCTCCCAAATTCTTCTGAGTAGAGTCTTTTGGATTATAATTTACAGGAGGGAAAATTTCTTGAATTATTTAAACTACCTCCTGGTGACAACAGTTGGAATACTTTTTACTGTACTTTTAATTATTTTTTTTTTACTGTGTTTGAATAAGAGGAGAGAAAACCTAACCCTGAATATTGGAGCTCACTAGAGCTACTTTTGTTAGAAGGTCTGTGTGTTTGCATGGTAAAGTCTTAAATGCATAATTATGCTTCAAGGCTAGCATGATCTGTGAAGGAAAATCTAAAGATTTCTTGGTGCACACTAAGAATGCCAGTTCAGCCCAGGGGTATGATATGACATGTTGAAACCATCTTTGCTAAGTGTATTCATGCTTCCTGGATTTACATGATTATAAACAAAAATGTGAAGTAGGAGATAATGTCAAGCTCCTTACCTTTAGTTTATAACAGACTTAAGTTTATGAAGGAAACGGGGCATTAGTCAACTCATTTGGAAAAGGACTATCAAACAAAAACCCAAAACACAAAAACCAACCATCCTCCTCCCCATTACAAAACAAACAAAACCCCCCAAACAACAAACCAACCCACAGCATCCCAACTAATAAGGAGCAATTCTCAAACAATACTCCTGCAGTACCTCAATTATTTATTTTTGTATCTGATAGCTGGTAGGACACACATTGTTATATTGGGTTGTAATTCTGTATAACATATTTATTTTTCTAGAAGAAATTAAGTCTCTAGGAATGGAATACCTAAGCCTGGGAGATAAACTCGTTGAAGATGGCTGTATTCATATAATTTCACTGGGTTCCAAAGCACTGATGATACAAGTCTGGGCAGACTTGAACACTGGAGCATTCATATTTCGGTATGTTGTATTAGTGCAAAAGCAGTCTTGTGAACTTAGGGAAATCGGGTTTTTTTCAGTTGGGTCATCTTTTACTAGATGTTGCCATCACTGTATCCTTATTACATACCAATCTACAGGATTACTTGCTTAAAATGTTAAAGTCTGGTCTTGTGTGTGTATATATAATTATTGCCTGAAGTAACATGAACGATCAGTCAAAAACATAATGCAATGCAGAGTACCAATTCAAGTGTTAATGAAATAACACACGTGTGAAGATAAACTTTTGTACCTGTAGTTTTTCTTCACTGCCCAGGTGTGAAAATTGCTGTTATTTAATATGTGACAATTTCAGTTTTAATCTTCTAAACATATTTAGCCCTGATTTTGTTCTCATAGGTAACATATCGTTAAAATGCAACTAAAGCTGCAACTTCAAAACACTTATTTCACAACATTTTTTCAATAAACTGAAAATTAACTCATAAAACAGAGATAGTATCCTTGTCTTAAATGTAAACAGATTCATGCAAACAAGTTAAATAAGATGAAACCATAACACAGGCAATTCCCTAGGTTATGCTGAGCACTCTACATATAGAATTGTGATAAAAAATATTGCCTATGAAAGTTAAAAACTGCAATTTTTGGTACAGATTTTTTTTTTTTAAATCAGATATGGAGCTTAAAATGCAAATTTGAGAACAATTATACACAAACTGTTTTTCCTTTTCTGTTGCTTTTGTAGCATGTGCATGGATCCAAATGATGAGATGAAAGCTGGTCTGCTAGCACAAGCTGAATCTCCAGAGAATGTTTTCCTTGTGGGTAGGTGGCAGCATTTGGCAGTAACCTATCTGCAGCAGCCAGAAGGCAAGAAAAATATCCATGGAAAACTGTTGCTATGGGTTTCTGGTCAGAGGTAAAGTATATGTTATTTGTACCTAGATACTTCTTTAAAAGATGTTCTCTGGTAGGAAAACATCTGCGCTGTTTTGGTGTGAGCTGAGCGGTCTACTGGGTGGGGGAGGAGAAAGGTTTTGCATTCTGATTGGAATTACCTAGAAATATCTACAGTTGTCTTGATGGCTTGGAGAACCTTCGGTTCATACATGAACTGGTGCAGACACTGGTGTGGGATTTTTTTTAATCACACATAAAGAGAATTTTTACAATGTTTTGAGTAACATCCAAACAAAGCTGGGGTATGAAATTAGCGGTAGGCATAATGTTTCCAGTTAAGAATCGGAATTACAGTATAGTTCAGATACTGGCCAGATTATTGAAAAGTGGGAAAGGAGAGGAGCTGGAGAGAAAGTAGGTATTTTGCTTCACCGAGAGAAGTTAAAATATTTTGGACAAAGTAGTACTTCATCTGCTGAAGACTTAAGGTCTGTGCTCTAAAATGAGGTACCTGATGCAAGGCTGGGCAGGCCTGTACCTGGCATGAAATACTCATTGGTTAGAGAAAGAGGAATTCATGCAATATCACAGTTTTTATCAGTTGTTCCTGGAGTCCAGACTAAGACTACCATTGTGTTCCAAATATGAAGTTGGTGGTTGAAATGCTATATTTTAAAATAACTAGATACAAGGCTCTTTACTATTCCTCTAGAATTTGGGCAGTAAATGAGCAATATTACTAAAAGCAGTCCTAAAGCTACATCTAGGGGGAAAAAAAAGCTGTTGTGCAGTTTTTGTTCCAGCAGTTAAACCTGGAATTCTGAAGTATAATACTTGCTTCACTTTGTTTTTGAAACTACATGGAGTTAGGTTTTAAGCAACTTCGGTTCCTCCCCACCTGTGCATGCTGATATGCAATAAAGTCCAAATATGGAAGTAGAACAGAAATTAACACTACTATAATGTTCTGCCTATATGCAGTTAATGAGGCCCCTTTATATGGAGAATTAGTTGCCCATTTGTGAAGTTAGACTCTTTCTGGAGTCTTCAATTAACTTTTACAGTACAATTTGTCTGTTTATGTAAATGTATATAAGGTTAACTGGATACTTTACTGGCTGTGGCTCTGCAGCATGCCAGCTCTGATAGTGTTCCCTCATATGAACAAGTCCTCAGCTTAGTATTTTCCAGCAGATGTGATGTGCGTTAGCATATTCAAAGGCTTTTAAGAAATAATAGAAATTCTTGAAAATTTATTATATTTTAGAAGGGTGCATAGTGTTATATACAGTTTCTTCTTTAAGGTCAGAGGAAGGATGAAGGAACTTCAGATCCAGAAAATCTTCACACTAGTTGTGACTCTATTCTTCTATGCAATATTTTAATACATACATCATTATGTAACTTGATTTTTAAGATGCCTAATACTTCAAGTTAACAGCATGGCCTCATATCTGGTACATGGAGAAATATATCTTAAGCCTAAGGTAACTACCTTAGCACTTTTGATTTGCTTTTTGAACTTGTTTATTTGTGTATTTTTAGGAAATGTGAGATAAATTTAGATTACTCACTACCAAGGAAATCAAGCTTATCATCTGACAGCAATAAAACCTTTTGTATGATTGGCCATTGTACATCATCTCAAGAAGAGCTGCTTCGATTATCGGGTAGATGGGATCTTGGAAATCTGCTTCTATTTAATGGTACTTTTGTATGCTTTTTTTCCTTGACTAAATCTTCATTTACTCTTTCATCTCCACAACCAAACGTTGATTTTACTGTAATAGCTTGGCATATTTAAAAACTAAAAGCAACAGCACACCCTTGACCAGCGTAATATAGGGAGAAAGTGTCAATATTTGGTGCTTCTTGAGTGTGTCACTCCTGCTTTCCTAGTGCTGTAATTGGCACTTCCAGTTATTTCAGTGTTTTTGATTTATTAAAAATATCTTAGGGTAGAGAATGGAGAAATAGTGGTACTTGTTCTGTTTTTTTCCTTAAGGACTTAATCTCTCCTAGTTGAAAAAATGTATTTCATATATTTGCCTCTAAACTACTAGTTTCAAATTACTTAAAGTATATTTTAAAGTATACAAAATTTAAACTACTGAATAAGCATGCATATTCCTGAAACTGTTGGAGCTCCTTTGGTGTTTTCTTAGATGCATAGTTCTCCCTCCTTGGAAAGCTTTGTCCAGGACTTCTGGGTGTTTGCTAAGTGCTGAAGGCTGGAACCATGCTGGTTATCACCTTATATTTCTCCGTGTGTTGTGGTCCAGTCAGCACTACTACACAAATGAAATTATTTTGCAAGGATGTGGTGCATGCAGACATTGTATGTGTAGATCCAGTGTATTTGTGCAGGCTATAGGTGAGATGCTTATCGTGAACGTAAGCTCCACCTGGTGAATTTACATGGTCTGACTGCCATGTGCCTACAACCAGCATAATTGATATGTCCAGAGGGCACAGGATTTACTTGTCATATGCCTGTGCAACACAGATTTGGGTCCTTCTGCATGCTTCTTTTGAATTTGCATTCCCACAAACAGGTAACCTGAGATGTGCTATCCAGGAAGGTTCATCTGGCTTCTACTAAAGTGTTTTTTTGTTTTTTTTTTTTTTTTTCTGCTCTCTTGTAGCTGTAGTGAGCTTTTACTGTTGCCTCCTTTTGTTATTCTACCCTTCTGTCTATGGTGTTGTAGTGTGTTGTTGCTGTCTGTAATTTTACCATGCTTTGAAAACATCGAGCAGGCTTGTGTAGATGACTTTTTAGTTATAAAATTGCTTATTCAGAACTGTTAGTATTCAGTTGGTGTGGATAATTCTTCTACCTTGATTTCAGTTGCCACTGAATTGATCTGGCCTGTGATATGTAAGAAGTCACTTATCTACAGCAGCTAACAGAAAATACTGGGTAGTACTGACTGTTTTCCAGCAGGGACTATGAAAAACGGCCAGTGATCTCTGAGCTCTACTAGCCAGTTGTGTGTTTTTTTAATTTTTTTTTTTTTTTAATTCTGTTGCACCACAGTTAATAGGTTCTTTGCTGGCTTTTAGGTGCAAAGATTGGACCAGAGGAAGCATTTTACTTGTACACATGTGGGCCGGACTTCACATCTGTAATGCCTTGTAAATATGGCAAAACATCGACTGATTGTTCTAAGTACATAAGTAAAGAGATTCTACAATGTGAACAAATTAAGGAGCTCTTCATGGCAAAAAAGGAAGTGGATGTTGGGTCTTTGATTGTAAGCTTCCACTTTTAAAAATGTTTTTTAATGTCTTAGAACTAAGAAACTGTGAACACATTTCCTGTTGTCTTCCAAAGTTCTTCACGTCCTCAAACTGAGTGGGAGAAAATCCAGTTCTCATTAAAATCATTGCAGGGTTCTTCCCACTTATTTCAGTGGGAGTTGAACTCCACCCAGGGTGGCCATTTCAATTTGCTCTGTTTGGATTCTGGACAACTTCTATGTATTTAAACATGCTCCATGTTTAATCCATCAGATAAGCAGAAACATCCAAATGCTGTAGGGTGAATATATAACTCTTTTCTGCATTACTGTAAGGATAGGCAAGGACAGTTTAATTAACCTTTTAATGTTAAAACTGAGAGGAGAAGGGTTTTATCTAGCTTTAACAAAGCAAAAGACTTCATTCTCATTCTTTGAGGGTTTTGAGGGAGTTAGCTTCCATCAAGTTTTATTGAAAAGTAATTTTCCAGTTGGCAGATCTTACCTTTTCTCGTCATTCCTGACTGAAATAGCCATGCTAGATGCAGGTGTAAATATAGTTACATGAAAAAAAAGGGCTAAATAAATCTCTCATTATCAGTGGAGCCTGCTGTATTTGGGGAATTGTCTTCATACACTGATAAATCCTACTGTATGAGTTGTTTCCACTAGAGACATCTTGTCCTACAGCAGTTCTGTAGCTGTAGGCAAAGGATCGTTCTGTCTGGGTGTGATCCATATAAACAATGGAAATAAATTTTGAGTAGGTTAAGGAGGGAAGGAGTAGAAATAAGTGAAAAGCCTAACAAATTAACCATGCAACACTTTTAAGCTTATTTTGCTTTAGAAAGCACCAATTAACCGGAGAGAATTCTGGGCTTGAGTGATGAATTAATCTTTGCACTTTTGTATAGCGTGCAAGTGCCTTCTAAATAGAATAATGTCTCTATTTGAAATAACTTTCCAAATATTATTATTTTACATTTTTTCTGTGAAAATAAGCATCTTAGAAGCTTTGATTTTGATCTAGATGAGCCCCTTTATCAGTAATCAAACTTTTATTGTGTTCCTCATATGGCAAAACTGATTAACCGTTAGACCTAGAGAAATCTGTTTTGGATTTGACACTTAGAAAGAGAAACAATTAGTCCAAGGCCTCATTTTCTTTCAAATTTGTCTGTAACTCTGTTTTAACTCATAATAGTTGCAGCTCTTAAGGAGATAAGAGGGAGGTCCTTGGTGGAGTTTTTTTATTTTTTTCTTAACATTCTGTCCTGTAGCTATTGCATAATTTGCTAAAAATCAGGCCTCTTTTTGCATTTCAGTTCACGTGCATCCACATGAAACTTATGAGCATGCTGGTGGTGAAGTAGGATTGAACTGCCAAAGCGGCTGCTATTTGCTGTTGGGTGGCTCTTGTTTGAGGCCTTTAGGCTTTTGCAGTGGGGGTGTTGTTCTGTATGCAACTTTTTTGAAAAAAAAAATTAAACTTCTCTTGTTTCAGGAGAATCTTGCTGTCGTTTATACCACATGCTGCCCTGGTCATTACACCATATATGAACCTGTAATTAGGCTGAAAGGTCAAGTTAAAACTGTACCTTCTCAAAGACCCTTCAGTTCAAAAGAAATTCAGAGCAATGTACTGGACTCGCATCACCTGAAAACACTTCAGCCTGTTGAATGTAAAACTCTCCAGGGCATACTACATGAAATAGGAGGAACTGGTGCATTTGTTTTCCTCTTTGCTAGGGTAAGGCGGCTCAACAAAGAGGGGTATGACCATGTTCTCCCATGTAATGTTTTCCTTGGATCTTGGGTATGAAATCACATGTTCTGACTGCCTGGCTGTAGTCTGCATGTGTTGTCTTTTTTCTTAAAGAAAATTTATGGAAAATACCTGTGTCATAACATAGAATAAATTTTGAACTTAATTACGATTCTAATGCAAGCTGCATGATTCAGTCTATCATGTTTTTAATAATATTGCTATTATATAAGGTATGGTGTTATGTTCTGATTTATAGATGGGGCTTCTAAATGTCAAAAGATTATTTTTAGGGGCATTGTATATCATTATGTATCTAACACATTAAATGGCAGATATTCACAATATGAGTATGAATAAATGTAAAGTTACATAGTCTGTAATAAATAATGAGAGCTTTTTCAAGTGAAATACTCAGTTATGTTTAAAGGCTTATTCTGTCTAAGGAAAATTGTAATTTAAAAAATATTAAGGCTATGAGTTAGTTACTATGTACCTGTGACCTTTACATGGAGAGGCTACTGTTTGTGCTAGGAGTCTCTGGAGTACTACAGTTAATTCAAAATACTAACGTATTGGTAAGCCTAAGATTTGTTTGGTTTGTATGCCTCTGGCAATAGTAGTCTTCTGAAAGGTGCGTGGAACTAGAGAGAGCCCAGTGTACAAACTTCTGGTTATGAAGACACTGTCTGCTGTAATTTTAATTTTGCAAGTGAGATCTGAGGAGAAAATCCTAATTTATGTGACTGTGTTATGTAAATTTGTGCCAAGTATGTGCTACAGATCACGCTATGGACTCTTTACATCAGTATAGCAAGCAAGCAACAGAACAGATGTAAGAAAACACAGGTACACATGTTAATTCTGCTGCACTCAGTTCTACACCAGGGCACAGTATGCAAACCTATAGGAACTGAAAGTCCATTAATGTGAGATTTCCTTCTCGTACATTTTGGATAAAAATACCATTTGCCTTTTTTTTTTTTTTAATCAAGAATATTAGGAAGGAAAGAATGAAGAACCATCCATGGTCTTCATCTAGCAAATTGCTTCTCTCTTTAAAGAAAAAAATAAAACTTTTAACAGTTGATGCTTACAGGTAGAGATAGTCTAGACCCTCAGGGACCTTAATTTAAAGCTCCCTTAAACATTACAGGAAACATTTTTCCAGGGTAGACAACAGAGTTTGTTCTTACTAGTGGTTTATGTACATTATGGACATGTGTCTTCATAGTATAGAAAGAGTAAACAGGTGCGTTCTACTTAGAGTTTACTTATAACAGCTTTGTAGTTTTCTTCTTATAAAGAGATTCCTGTAATTGAACTTTTATTTTCTTAGCATAGTAGGAATTATAATTTTAGACATAATATCTGAATGTACACCATTTGGCAAAATTGAGGTTATGTCCATAGTCTCAGAATTTTAAAAATAGTTTTAATCCAGAAGTTTCAATTTAAGACTGTAACAAAGTATTTTTAAGGCTTTTTAAATGTAAACTGTTAAATTTTCCTTTTCTTCAGGTTGTAGAGATTAGTAGCTGTGAAGACACTCAAGCTTTAGCATTACAGCTTATACTGTCTTTAACAAAATACAATCAACAGAGAATACAGGAGATGGGCAATTGTAATGGTTATTCTATGATTCATCGAGTCTTGGTCAAACCAAAATGCATTGTTGGATTTTGCATGCTAAAGGTAATACTCTTTTTAAACCTGATAGTTTGTTCTAAGTTAGCATAAATGTAGAAACTTTTCTGTAATTTTAATTCTACATTTGAATCTGCCTTCAGAAAGGTGGAAAAGTGATTTGGAGCAAATTTGGTGTATTTTGCCTTGAACTACAAATTCTTGATAGGTAAGCGAGAAAAAGAAAAAGTCAATAGATCCTGATTTCATTGGAGAGTCAGAAAGGAGCACCTTTGTTTCTCTGGGAGAAAGATCTTCAACTAAGCTTAAACTTGTAAACAAGTAGTAAAAATATTTGAGTGTGCTTGAACACCTTTTCAAAAAAACTTTTGTACTGGTGTTACAAGAATGAAGTATCTCAAATGCTTCCAGTGGGGTTACTAAACTCAGTAGCTACTTGAAGTTGACCAAATAGGTATCTGTGTCTTCCATCCATGCCTCTTTAAAGATTTTTTGGTAGGACAACTACACTACTTTGAACATATGACCTTAAATATTTTCCCCCTTCCTTTTAAGACTCTCCTTGAAGGGTGCTGCAGCAATGAGATTCTCTATATAAATGAAAATGGGCATTTCATGCTTGACACAGATTCTACTGCAGTTATCCAAGATGTCCAGTTGTTAGAAAAGCTGCTGCTTGACTGGAAGATTTGGTCTAAAGCAAAGGTAATAACTTTCGTGTTGGATTTTAAGTTGACTAGTAAAATACTTTATTTTTTAGAAAGTGATAAAGTATGAGGTCTGAAATTTATTTTTTCCATTTAGGTCAATAATTAGCTGCTAGTAGCATCAAGCTGCCAGTATGTACATTATGTATGCCATTATGTGGCCTTAGTGTCTTATCTTATGTAAATTTACATAAAGGATTTGTTAGTTGAAGAGAGTTGTTTTTTTTTAATGGGAACTTCTTAAGACTGAGGAAGATTTGCTTCCCTCTGGCATTGAACTCTGGATAATATCTGTCCAGTGTTAATATAGCAAAGAGTAGACAAAACTAGTTTTAGATAAGTAGTAATATTTTTGGGGGTAGATTAATTATTTTAAAAATATACTTCATTCTGAATAAGCATAACTTGTGTCTGATGGTTTTTAGTTCTGATATGACTATTTGCAGTCACTTAGTCCAAAGCTAACTTGCTTATGTTCCTAAAGAGTTTGGGATTTTTTTGTCACTATGTAGACTCAGAAATATAGTTTTGAAGCCTTGCTTCTGTTCTGCTTTGTTTTTCAGCAAGGTGTTTGGGAAACACTCTTAGCAGCTCTAGAAATCCTTATCAGAGCTAACCATCCGCAGCAGATGTTTAACATAAAGCAGCTACTGAAAGCTCAAGTGGTACATCATTTCCTGTTAACTTGTCAGGTTCTGCAGGTAACTTCGTTTTGAAACACTGTGTGTGGCAAATACTCAGTTCTTCCCTATAGCATTTAGTCTCTTCCCCACCCCAAACAAAACTACTTCAGTAGACATTGTCCTCTGCACTTCCAGAGGCCTTTCATCTTCAGCAGGCATTGCTGCTGTAAACAGCTTTCTACTGGATGGTCTATTTATTGCTGGACAGAAGGAATAAGAGATTTTAGCCATCTGGTACTACTTGAAAACGTAGGCACTAGGTTAGGTTACTTGCACAATCTATATGTGGGTAGAAACTGAAATGAATGCAGTGTGACCCTCTTATTTAAGACCTGATCTGTCTGTTACCAGTTCAGGTCTTCAGTACTGAAAAACAGATACTGTGAAAATAGCAGAAAATGTCATTTATGTCATTAGAGCTACGAGGGCAGCTTCAGCCATTTGACACACACTTCTTGGGAACATTACTTCAAAATAATTTCATGCTTGTAGTACATATGTTTGTGACAATAGGTGTTGCTTGTACATTGTTTTTTATTTGAGGTTTTTCACTCTAAAGGACAGAAAAGTATCTGTGTTAATTTTTTAAAAAGTTTTGATAATTCTCATTGCTGTGAACTTTTGATTTCTTCAGTATCAGCAGCTATTGTAATTTATCTCTAAATATGTAGTACAATACAGTAAACTAAGGTTTCAATGGTGATTTGTATCCAAAGACTCCAAAATCTCAAGTCAGACTGATATAGGTAATTTTCTAAATGTAAATTGCATAACATCTGCATTATTTGGTCTGTGCTTGAATTGGTCTGTGCTGGACTTGGGTAGCATGGAATGGATACAATAGGTCCTCTCAATATAGGCTTTATTACTCAGGCTTTTTTCTTATTTGTTCTGCTATAGCATGACAGTTTGGGGGGAAAAAAAAAAGAAAGGTAAAAATAGAAGCAAGTTCTGTCAAATCAGAAATACAAATAATTTACAGTTGTACTGCTCTTCCTTTCTAGGAGCATAAGGAAGGGTACTTTGCATCCCTGTCTCAGGAGGTTTGCACGTCATTTGTGAAAATAATTGAAGAAGTACTTGGATCTCCTCCAGACCTGGAATTGCTGACACTGGTCTTCAATTTCCTCCTAGCAGTTCACCCACCCATTAATACCTATGTCTGTCACAATCCTACCAATTTCTACTTTTCCCTGCACATAGGTACATACGTCACATTTAACAAGAAGTAAATATAGTAATTTAATTAAAAATTAATATTAAAACCCACTCTTTTGCTCTTGTAAATTACTATTCCATCAATATAGTCTTTGATATGTTGTGATAACTAGACATAAATTATTGATCTATTGGGACTTAGTAAAGTAAAAGTGGTTTACAATGTTGAGAGAGATGATAGCTAGACTTTGTTTGCTTGTCTGGCTTGGAGAGCTTTGTTCTGTTTACAGCCGTAGATAATCTCTATTTAAAGCTTGCTGCTGCTAAGTGGAATACATAACATGAGCTGCCTCTATGGCAGATTTAGGCTGGGTGTTAGGAAGAAGTTCTTCATGGAAGGAGTGACTGGTGATTGGAATGGGCTGTCCTGAGAGGTGATGGAGTCACCATCCATGGAGGTGTTTAAGAGGAGCCTGGCTGTGGCAATTAGTGCCATGGTTTAGTTAATTAGAAGGTTTAGGTGATAGGTTGCACTCAATGATCTTAGAGGTCTGTTCCAACCTGGTTAATTCTGTGATTCTATGGACACATTTGCTTACAGGCAAATCTTAGAGAAAATTCCTAGATTACCTATAAATGAAACTTCAGAAGTGTGTATGTTATTCTTCTGTTGCTTTCTTGTTTCCTGTTACTGAATTACTAGAAAAATGAAAGACCTGAGGAACACTATTAGCAAATGATCAGTTGCGCTGCAAGATGCCTGTTGGCAAGAACCATCAGTGCATTGCATGCAAGTTACTGAAAGTGCCTATGTGCTTTGAGGAGTGAAGTTCTAGGACAGCTGTCTTTAATACATGTGTACTAGCTGATCACTTTGGCAAAGTGAATGCTATGGGCTTTATTTTTTTTTCTAGCTCTTCTAAAAAAATAAGAAAATGGTAGGTATATAGTTCATGCTTTAATACTAGCATTGTAAAACTTTAGCCATAACTTATGGACATGAAAAGCATCATCCAAGTCTGATGGCAATGGGCATACAGTGTATCTGTATCTGTCCTCTCAAACCATCAAATGTAAAATTATACATAAGAGTAGAATGAACTTTTTCATACTTTGAGCCTTATTAGGTTAATTTGAGAACAGTCACCTGTCTTTGACATGGCAAAAAGTCCAAGTTGCCACTGCTTGTATGCCTGAAGGGAAGGACTATCTTTGAATATAATTGCTTCAGAACATCGTAATATTTTCAGTGTTCTGAAATACATTTTAAAGATTTGTCACTAAAAAATTGTTCACAAGTATTTTTTTTTTCTCATGTGCTTCTGAGTCAAGTGTTTCTCATTAGCCTCCAGCCATCATCTTGAAATGTAACTTGGCTTTGGTGAATCTAAATATGTCAAGAATGCAGACTTAAGCTTTTATAAAACTTATTTTCTTATATTTTTTTCCTAGATGGCAAAATTTTTCAAGAGAAAGTTGAATCGCTTAAATACCTGAGAAATTCTAGCAGTGGTGGGAAGTCGGTAGACAGCTCTGCATTTGTGGTTACAACTCCAACTGGATTCACAGCTTTACCACTGGGAGGTAAAACAATGCTGGAAAAAAACAAAGACCTTAAGACACAGACAGCTGAATAGAGTGCTGTAAAGTTATTTTCCCACAGACGTTTCTTACAAATCTCTCCCTGCCCCTTGGAGCTTGATCCCTGAACAGCAGAGTAAGAAGGATGGAATTGAACATGCTATGTTAATTGCTCTTTATGCTCAGGTTGGGGTGAATTTCCACACTGATGGCTCGGGCAGTTAAGTGGACCAGATAGTTGAACAACGGCATTTGTTGACAGACCTGCTAGAGATGTATGAGGATGCCTAGTTAAGGCAATAGTTCAAATAGCATAGCTGCTTATGGCTCGTTATCTGTGCATTAATCTGATGCTTTTCTTTATTTATGCATACTCTTAAGATCCATCTGAAAATAGCTTTGAAATATTGACATTTAGTTATACTGCAGATACACACGCTGTTCCTGCATGATAGAAGATAGGAAAGTATATCTTACAAAGAACAGTTTAGATACTTTTGTTATATAAGTTAAAATTAAGTAGCTTTCTACAGTCTCATTGTATAGTGTCCTAAAAAAGTTGAGGACTATAAAGATGATTGCTTTAATAAATTTTTAAATCCTCTGCTGTAGATGCTAAAATGCTGTGAAATTATTTCAAACTGGTAACTTTTTTCAGCTGACATGCTGCAAGTGTTAAGTGTTTTGAATCATTACCAAATTAGATTTTTAATCATACTTTTTACACAGGTTTGCATAGGCAATCAACAAATACCACCTGCAAGACAAAATCTAAAACTTAACTTATGCCTAACTCTTTATTTAAGCAGATAGGCAGTAAGAAATAAAAGCTAAATAAAAATGCATGATCTAAACAAGTTAACCAATATATACAAAATTGGAGTGGAAACCAATTACTCTCATCTATAGCTGAAATGTTGTGTATTTCAGACCATATTCAGACCATATAGGACTTGGCTATATTCTGTGTATCACCAGTGTACTGCCACTTACAATTAACATCTTGTTCCTACTCTTATTAGGAAAGGCAAATTGAGTCTTCAGTTACTACTTCAGTTGAATTGGTGTTATTTCAAGTACCTTTTAGAGTAGCAGTCATGTGAAAAACAGACCACAGTAGTAAACTGTTTATGAAATTAGTAATTTTCCCACATGGATTCCTCAGTTTGAAAAAATAACGTTTTACACATATTTTTTTAATATCAAGAATGTAAAACTGTTCTTGATTAAAGATGATTCATGTATGCCAGAGGAATAATTATATTTTTTTGGTAAAAATAGATAATTGAATATCATGGTTCTGAACTTGAACTTCTAAATTGAGATAAAGATTTTAAATTACATACTCATTAGGTAACTTGCTACCTGTATGTGGGTTTGCGCTTTTTTTTCCTACTTTCTAATATGTGTGCAAGCATGGCTGTAAGGTGGTTGCAGCAATATGGGTTCTTCCTGTTGTCCAAAGGCCAGCTTAGTATGGCTGTGTATGCAAATTGAAGGGGCAGGGGGTGTATCGCATGTGTGTGTGTATATATGTTTTGTACATATCTCATTAAAAAATATATATATATATTCCTGATGCATTATCATTGCATTAGTACTGACTGGCACATAGTTTTCAAAATACTTCTGAATGAACAAAGTCTCCTTTTCCTGGACTAACAGAAGGCTTCTTCTACCAGTTTGTTATGCAGATGCTTTCCCTCTTAAGAGTCGGTTTTATGTATGACATCTGTAATGTGCTATGGAAGTTTGACTGGTTTGGGTCAAAGCTGTGCATAAAAGGAAGCCTTGTTATGTAAGATATGCAGTGATTTGTTACACATCTGAAGCACACGCAAAAGGGTTGGTGAGAAGAGTATTTCAATATTCACTGAAGGTAGATAGGACCTCTTACAGAAACATGCCAAGCAGGGCAACCAAATCTATTTGGCCATGCTTTGAACAAGATGGTTGGGCTAGTCGGTCTCCAGAGGTGCTTTCCACCCTCAGTGATTTTATGATTCTCTACAAATTCCTGGTCAGGGTTACATGAGAGGCTCATAATGTATGTCTAGAAACTCCAATATATTTACAAAAAATATTTTGCATTTTCCTATCTTTTAGATTTGTGACTTGCTAAATATTTGGCTGTACAATAGTTTATTACCTCTTAGTTGGCTTAGTCTGAGCTATTGCAGGTGTTGAATCAGTTTTGCCACAAAATTAGCTTCAGTCATCACTGTGTTAAATGTATGTGGAGTGTAGCATTGAGGGGAAAAATTTGTTTCTAGTGTGAAAGGAGTGATAAAGATATCCTTATTTCTCTAGGGAATGTTTCCAGGGCTACTGTGCAGCAGAAGTTAACCTCTCAGACACCTAAAAGGCTTTGCAAAAGTTTACCAACATCTCCAACTTCCTCACCTGAAGTTCATCGCAAAAGACTAAGTGAAAGAATAGGAACAAGTGTTGATGACCTGCAAATTATTGGCAAGCCTGACTGTATTACTTTTCACAGTAAAATTGGTTTTGTAGGAAGTTCTGAAACCATGAAGAGAGTACAAGAAGAGACATTCCTTAGCAGTTGTGAGTCAGCAAAAACAGTTTGTGACTCAGAGTTAACATCTGCTGAAACGTTTGAAGAAATTGTAAAAGAGGAGTTATCTGAAAATACATTTGAGCATAAGGAAGCAGATGTAGACCTGAAATGTAGTGAAGGTGGTGGTGCTGCAGCTGAGCCGTCACTACGTCGTCCAGACAATTTGAGAGGAGTACCTTCATTTCAGAAGAGTCAGAGTAATTTTGCAGGGTTGGGCCTGGCATTTTCCATTCATGGAGGATCATCTGCCATTGCTCGCTGGCCAAGCTTTGCTGATAAGAATGTACTTCCTGAAGACTGGGAGAATCTTGCTTTTTCTTCAGTTGATGAGAATCCTCAAAAAACATTAGAAAGCCCTGATGACAGGTAAACAGATAAATAAAATCATAGAATCATAAAATGGTTTAGGTTGGAAGGGACCTCAAAGATCATCCAGTTCCAACCCGCTGCCATAGGCACAAACACCTCCCACTAGAACAGGTCACTCAAGGCCTCATCCAACCCAGCCTTGACCATCTCCAGGGTGGGAGCATCCACAACCTTCCTGGGCAACCTGTTCCACTGTCTCACCACCGTTTCTGTAAGGAACTTTCTCCTAACATCCCATTTAAATCTCCCCTCTGCCAGCTTAAACTCATTAGCCCTCATCCTGTCATAACAACTCCTTGTGAGTAATCCCTCCCCAGCCCTCCTGTAGGCCCCTTTCAGATATTGGAAGGCTACTATAAGGTCTCCTCGAAGCCTTCTCTTCTCCAGGCTGAAAAGTCCCAACTCCCTCAGCCTGTCGTCATAGCAGAGGTGCTCCAGCCCTCTGATCATCTTCGTGGCTCTCCTCTGGACTTGCTCCAACAGTTCCATGTTTTTCTTGTGTTGGGGGCTCCAGAACTGCACACAGTACTTAAGATGGGGTAGTAAAGGGTGAGAATCCTCTCCCTTGCCCTGCTGGCCACACTTCTCTTGATGCAACCCAGGACACAGTTGCTGTCTGGGCTGCGTGTGCACACTGTCGGCTCATGTTGAGCTTTTCATCAACCCACACCACCAGGTCCTTTTCCTCAGGGCTGCTCTCCAACCATTTGCCACCCAGCCTGGATTTGTGCTTGGGATTGTGCTGTACAGTAGCTAAGTATGAGCTTTAATTTCAGTTCTTTGTCTTAATTGCTATTTTACAAGAATTGGAAGTCTGAAAATTAAGTTGTCTTTGGCTGTTGTAAAATTGTTATGGTAGCTCATAAATTACATCATAAGCAAGTAGATCTGGTCAAATTGTTTGGTAATCCAGCATCCACAAGCAACTGTTAATGAAGAGTGGTAATAAGAGTCTTGGAGAAATATTTGGCAGATTTCCTCTTCCTCCCACCGCCAAAAGAAATTTTGGAAATTTTTTTTAACAGATCCTGCTTTAGACATAAAACTGCAGTAAAATATTCCTCTGTTTTCAGACATACAGAAGACTATCTTGTGCTTATCTGTTGTGGGTTATATGACCTTTTGCGTGGAGTTCTTCTAATCTTACCAGATACCATGCTAGAAGATGTGATGGACAAACTTATTCAACCTGATTATCTTATAGTTCTTGTGAACCACCCATCTCCTCTTATACAACAAGGAGTCATTAAAGTAAGGCTGTAGAAAGTATTTTCAGCTAAAAAACTCTGAACTAGCATAGTTAATGTATGGGAAACATGAAGTATTGGTGATGTTTTTTTATTTTGCTTTCTTCAGTTTTCTAGGTTTACTTCTGGGTTTTAAGATGTTTCCACTCCCTCAGACTCAAAAAAAACCTCCACCAAACATCAGCACAAAAATGTAGAATCTTTCAGCAGATAAATGTAGTCTGTGCTCTAAGACAGAGGCCTTAGGAACATATAGCAGCATTGCTGATATGAACAGAGACAACTGTACATGAAGTTGGTACCCACATCTTCAGTGTTAAACACACAATGCACTGTCTTTTGACTTCAGTATGGCCGACTTTCAGTTATTCTGGGCAGCCATTCCCATATTCATGGCCTGAGCATGAACTTGACGCTTCAAAATGTTTTCAGAGACAGTGTTACTTGATGATAACATTATGGAGGTGAAAAGCTATGGGAAACTGATCCAAAAATAGTCATACATGCACCTGCTTACACAGTGTGCAGAATTAAGCAAGTATAAAATCAAATGTATTTATCTATTCATACTGATGTGTGTGTTTTTATCTACACCAAACTTGACTAAAAACCTGAGTCTTCACATTAAAAGGGTGAAGTCAGCTGTTGGTTATAACAAGGGCAGTGTAGATAACAGTTTCAATATTGCAATTGATATTTTTAATATAAAATGTAAAAATGTTGCAGATTGTTCAAATCACACACATGAACTTAGAGGAGTTAAATGTTTAAATCTCACATCATAATTATGGGGTGTTTTTTTTAGCTGTTGGATGCATATTTCAACAGAGCAAGGAGGGAGCAGAAGGAGAGATTCTTGAAGAATCGTGGCTTCTCCTTGCTAGCCAACCAACTATACCTTCACCAGGGCACTCAGGAAGTTGTAGAGTGCTTTTTGGAAATGCTCTTTGGCCGCTCTGTTGGCTTGGATGAAGAGTGAGTAATGATCTGCTTTTACATCCTGTACCTAAATATTGGAGCTGCAGGCAGTGCACTTTGCTGGAGGCAAGGATGTAATACCTTCCTAATTCTATTATCTTCCGAGTACTCAACAAGCATAAAGATAGTGCTTTCCAAACTATTTTGATTGTAGCTTTGACATTTAAACATATTGAACTTCTCAGGACTATTGTACAGCCATTAAGTTGAAAGGGTCATCTGATGGCTTCTTTTAAGTCCTCAGCTCTTCTGAGGGCCTTAAAGACCTTTGCATTTCAAATATGAATTTAACTCTTTGCAGGTTCTTTTTGATACTGCATGAAACTCTGTTGTATAATTTTGAAGTTTTCAGTAGCAGTCACTAGTCTTCTGTTACTGGATTTTGGTAGATGATTAAGAAAAAAGTTTAATGCCACAGCTGCTTCTTCAGCTTGGCCATGAGTTCAAGTTCCTATTTGCAGATACATCCTTGAACCAAAGAGCCACCTCATATTGACAGGAAGGGAGATTGTTTAAACAATTATCCAAGTAAATGGTATTTTAAAGTAGTAATGTGACTACTTAAGTTGTACAGGGAGAAGAGGCAGTGAAGTATAGTCACCAGTGCAAAACACTTGCAAAAATCTCCTCCTAAATTGCTGCCTCTGCAGGATTTGTATTCAGATTACTTTTCCTGTTGACCTATCATCATCCCCTCAAAAAATATTCCTGTTTAACTGCAGGACTTAAACCAGGTTGCTTAACTAGTCCCAAAGCCAGGAACTGTTGCTACTTCAGGACTGATTTGTGGGTCTGGAAAGGAAATTATGATGTTTTGGGTTTTTTGGGATTGTGTATAATCAACATGTTAGGAGCCAGTAATCTTTTAATAGTAATTAATTATCCTAATCTATAAGTAATACAAGGTCTGAAGCATTGCCCTGAATTCAGCAATTGCAATGTCAGAAATTGGCGAGCTTAAGCTTCAGCAGTAGTGGGTGTAGAATATAAAATCTTTTGTCAGTCGTTATATTATTAGACTGCTGCCAGCTGTATCTGGTTTATTGATAGTGTCTGTGCTAGTTGCAATACTTATTACAGGAAAGATTGTCATATGTTTTCGATACTTATTGAAAAAAAAAAAACCCTTATTTTAAAATGAAATCTATAATAGAGACAGCTGCTATTTATCTGAAGCTCCAGATAGCCTAAAAGAAATTAAGTGCCTGAAGTATATTGGGGGTGTTTATTTTGCCCATATTTCCTGAGTAGACGGACATTGTACTACAGCAAAACATGGGAAATTGCCATCTATGTCTCTGCCAAAATACTAGCATAGACTAATATTGCAGTTACATGTACCAAGTTGCTATTTTAAAGATGTCACTCACTTATGTTTATGTTAATAGATTTGATCTGGAAGATGTCAAGAATGTTGGACTCTTTAAAAAATGGTGTATCATTCCTGTTCTGGGTCTTATAGAGAACTCTCTGTATGATAATGTTCTGCTTCATAATTGCTTCTGTCTCCTGCTGCAAGTCATAAACTCCTGCTCCAAAGTTGCAGATCTGCTACTTGATAATGGTTTGCTCTACGTGTTGTGTAATACGCTGGCGGCTCTCAATGGGCTGGAAACAAAGTGAGTATCTTATCAATTGCTATGCAATAATTCAGCCACTACCTTAGATCTAATGAGAGTAATTGCATTGAATTTATTTGCTCTACTTTTCTGAAGTTATCAAAGAGAATGTACATAATGCTGTTCTTGGGAGTTTTCAGCTTTAATTGTACTTGTAAGTGAAATAACAGTTTAAAATACAAGTTTTTCACATTGTGCACTCTGAATGCTTTTCTAATAAAGCTCACTAGAACTATAAGATAAAGGTCCAGGACCGTGGTCTTTCCTCTACTGTCTGTGACTTATTATTTGAGATTTTGAGTAACTTGAAAGACTTAGTTACAGGTATTCTGTGCTTTAAGAAATGTTACATAATGAAGGAAGGAGAGATGGAGGTTTGTCAATTTATTTAATCAGCTGACATCTCAAAGAAATAGTTTTCCTGTTTACACCAGTATTGTTTTAGCTCAGCAGGGCTACAAAATTATATTATCCTGAGGTTGGTTTTTTTTTTTGAGCAATACAGGATTTTAGCCTTCAGCAGTAATGTTTTTTTTCTATATTAAGTAAAATATTACATTACATAGGGTTAACAGAATTATAAAGGGGAATGGAAATGGGTCTTATTATGGATTGCAATCTGCAAGAGTTGTCATGTTTCTGGTAACTAAAACTTTGTTTGCAGCATTCCCTTGAATGACTACAAGTTACTTGCATGCGATATACAACAGCTGCTGGTAGCAGTTGCAATTCATGCCTGCAGCTCCTCAGGTTCTCAATATTTTCGTGTTATTGAAGATCTCATTGTGCTGCTGGGTCATCTTCAAAATAGTAAAAATGCAAGGATGCAAAGTAAGTCATCTGCTTATTTTTGGGGTCACGGGACTGGAGGACTAAGTTCCATTACCACTGTTTTTTGTTTAAATTAATATTCCTGCCAAGGGAGAAGGGGGAGTTTTTTGGTGGTAGATCTTCTTTCTCTAAATGATTCTCAAGGTAGTTTTTCTCAGGAGTCTGCCTTATGGTAAGGAATTGTGTACTGCCAGTTTGCAACAGTGACTATGAAAGATCATTAAGGACATGTAAATGGAAATGTTCTCTGCAGTTCCATTTAGCATGTTTTAGAATCATCAAATCCAGTGACTTTCTCATGAGAACTCAACTTGTGTACTTCTGTCTGTGGAATAGTGAGGTGACTCTCTATGTGACTACTTTGGAATTGAGAGTAAATATAAGCTTTCGACACACTTCCTGTTTGACTCTTTACAAAGACCTGGTAAAACGTTCTTGAAGACCTGTAAAGAATGTCATGTATCCTTTGTATGCCTCTCCCTGTAGATATGGCAGTTGTTCTGCAGTTAAGAGTTCTTCAAGCAGCTATTGAACTAATAAAAACTACAGCAAATCAGGATGCTCAGGAACAGGCTAGTTCAGTCCCATCATCTGCATCACATCATGCAATGTTTCAGAAGCGAAAAGGCATTGCTGGTGAGTAGCAACTCTGCTGTGTGTTACTTAGAAAATAAGTCCTGATGCTTTGCTGTTTCTGTGGATTTGCTTTATTTGAACTTATGGGGCCGTAGAACTGCTTGAGAGAGTCCAGTGCAGAACCACAAAGATGATTAAGGGAATGGAACATCTCTCTTATAAGGAGAGGCTGAGTGAGCTGGGGCTCTTTAGTTTGGAGGAGTCTGAAGGGTGACCTCATCAATGTTTATAGCTGGTGAGTGCCAGGAGGATGGAGCCAGGCTCTTCTCAGCGATGCCCAATGACAGGACAAGGGGCAATGGGTGGAAACTGAAGCATAGGAAGTTTAATTTAAAGATGAGGAGGAATTTTTTCCCTGTGAGAGTGACAGAACACTGGAACAGGCTGCCCGGGGGCATTGTGGAGGCTCCCTCTCTGGAGATACCCAGAACCCACCTGGATACATTCCTGTGTGATCTGCTGTAGGTGGCTGGACTAGGTGATCTTTCGAGGTCACTGATTTTGTGTTGGGAGGAAGTAGGGTATTAAAATGACATCTCATTCCTGTAAAAACAGGAATAAAAATAACTTTCAAGGAATCTACACAAATATGTGGATTCTCAAGATCACATTTATTGTAGATGAACTTGTCTCATGGTATCACTTCTTAAATTTTTTATATGTATTTTCAAATAGGAAAAGCTTGAGGCAAGCTCTCCTATGAGGACAGGCTGTGAGGGAGTTGGGGCTGTTCAGTCTGGAGGGGAGAAGGCTCTGAGGTGACCTTATTGTGGCTTTTCAGTATCTTAAGGGGGGAGGGACTTTACAGGATCTTAGGTAGTGATAGGACTAGGGGGGATGGAACAAAGCTAGGAGTGGGTAGATTCAGGAAGAAGTTTTTCAGCATGAGGGTGCTGAGACCCTGGAACAGGTTGCTCAGAGAGGTGGTTGAAGTCCCATCCCTGGAGGTGTTTAAGGCCAGACTGGATGCGGCTCTAGACAGTCTGATCTAGTGTGAGGCTTCCCTGCCCCATGGCAGGGATTTTGGAACTAGATGATCCTTGTGGTCTCTTCCAACCCTGACTGATCCTATAATTCTATAAGCAGACAGATAATACTTATGTTCCCTTCAAGATGAATGTATTTAACATGTTTGATTTCCTTAAATGATGCAGACTCTTTGATGATTAATTTTTTTTTTTTTTGTACAATTTAGTAGTATGCTGTTAATACTTTTCTACTTAAAGGCTCCAGAAAGTTTTCACTTGCTCAATCTGATGCTCTGCTGATGAAGATGCGCTCACTAGCAACTGAGGAGTTCAACATGATGATGCAGCGGAGAATGAGCCAAGAAAATCCTGTCCAAGCCACTGAGGCAGAGTTTGTACAACGATTACAGCGGCTGACTGTTCTAGCTGTGAACAGGCTTATATATTTAGGTAGGCTTTTTTCGTTTGTTCCTGTTTTGATGAAGTCAGTGCAATGCTACACGAAAGATGGATTGTTGCTGTTAGTGAAGTGTTTGAGAGGAAAGTAATACCATTGACACTAGTTGAATAGGTTTAACCTTGAAGTGTCACTCTCTGGTTTGTCAGTCAATATTAGTAACTGAAAATCTGAATACAGTTTTTATCTGAACTGATCAAGATGTTTTAATTCTGTTAGTCCATTTGTCTGTTAACTGCCTGAATGATTACTTGAAGATTTAAGTCTGCCAAAGGGAACACCTTTCTCTTAAAATGCATCAGTTTACATGTTTCTGTGAAATGGCTACATTTGTTAGCAAGACATGATGATTTTGGAGGCTAGGTCAAATTCTACAGAAGCGAGAGAAAGTAGTAAGAAAGGCAGTATTTGATTTAATGCTAGGATTGTCTTGCTTGAGATTGTACTAATCCATATGTGCCTATTAAATTTCTAGTATCTAATGAAGAGTGCCTTGATGTACTGGGTATAACAGAACATGCAAGTCAAGGCAGGCTTTCAACATCACAGACAGATGTTCCTGAAGAGGAAAGCCAGCAAGAACTGCCTAGCAGAGGAAATCCTTTTCTTAAAGAAATGTTCAAAATGTTGGTGGAAGGAATCAAAGTATCCATTGTAAGTAATTAGTTGTCCACACTTAAAGCATGTTTCAAAAAACTCCTTTATTAGGTGGTTTTCATACATAATCATCTGTCCATAAATGCCTTTCTTACTGCATCTTGATTCAGCTGTGACATTAAGAAACTATTTTCAGCTTCCCAGTTATTCTGCAGTTGTAAACTAATAAATGCATGCGTTCTGATTTTTACCTTAACACTTAGCAAAATTTTGCTTCTTTAACAAGCAGACAAAGGTTAAATAGACTTCCATGCAGTCCACAAATTTGCTTTCTCTTAAATCTCAAGGTTTGTTTGGAGCTCATACAAACTACTGTGAATCTACAGGTGGAGAGTTTCAGGAATTTGTATCTGTAATTCAGAGTTGGGAAGGGGAACATTATCTGGTTTCAGTTGTTGCCACAGGGCTGAGAGCTTTCTTTTTTAGCATACAGGTATTAGCTTGTCAACTTCTCTAAGGTGATTAGGCTTCACTTGGGTGACTTCATATGGTTCTTACTGCTTCTTGCCTCTATTGCTCTTAGGTTGTCTTTATAGAAAGCAACTCAACCTAATTTCCTTTCTAGCTCTGGAAAGTTGAGTTTGTTAGATCTGTTATTTTTCCATTATGCCATGACTGAAGTAATTCTTAAAGATGGCAGGTTTATATGTGAGTCCAGTGCCATTCAGAAATACTGGCTAGGAGGGCTAGTCATTAAAATAAGCAAACAAAAAAACCTTTGGTTTTTAAACCCTCTGTATCACAATTTTCACTTTCTGGATTTTTGCATAGTCCCTCTAGCTGAATATGAAATTTATCCACAAGCAGATTGACAAAAATATTCTTATTTTGGTAGAATGAACAAACTCTTCTGTAATTTTTAGTAGGATGCCCTTTAAAATAATAATAAATAAACAAAATATAAGTCTGTCTTACATTTTAATCATGTTATTTGTGATTTATTTTGCAATGTGAAAAACTTGCTACAAGAAAGCCCCAACTCTGTATTATTTAAAGAATTGTTTCTCTCACTTAGGGCACCAGCAGAATGAACACACCCAGGCAGCAGTGGAAGAGAATCCTTGTATCATGTAAAGAGACATTTCGTACGCAACTTGGGAGGCTTCTTGTGCACAACTTGTCTCCAGCAAGGCCACTGCAAGATAGAAAGCAGGTTTTGGAGATGGTACCTGAAGTAAATCATCAAGAGATTATGCGTGACTGTCTTAGCCCAACTTTGCAAGTAAGCTTAAAAGTGTTTGAGAGAAGTTTGCAACACTTGTATTCAAACTTTCTGTTTAAAGTTTGCAATTATTTAGATCTGTGTGTGACTCAAGTTGTTCACTGCTGTTTTAAGTCTTTAATGACAAAGTTGTCATACTAAATGCCTGTGTGTAGCGCTACAATTGCCATATTATCCTGAAGGTAGAGAGGCAAGGTAAGATTATCTGGTATGCTGACTCTGTAGTACATCAAACATCACATCTTCCACGTAGTACAGAAGCAGAAGTTGGTACTAGTTTCAAAATGAAGAATTTTACCAAGAGTGTTAGATTAATGCCTCGTAACTCTAACTGCAGACTTCCTGAATCTTGGAAGGATTGATTGGCATTCAAGTCCTCAGTCAAGTAGTACTCTAACTTATTTAGCCTTTAACTCTTCAATTTGGCTTGTATGTTCTTACCTCAAGTAGCTGAACAGTTTCTGCTTTTTGGGCTTGTCAGACAAAATATTTTTTTTAATTGTGCAAGCTTGAGAGAAAGCATTTTTTTTTTTAAAGCCATGTCTGGAAATTGGGAAGGAATGTTGCTGTTTGATATCTTCAGGGAATGAAAAAATGACATGGATTATGTAAGATGTGCCACAGGCACTGTACACTAAGGAGAGAAAGCTCTTATTTGATGAACCCATGGCAGTTGTGTTTCTGATCACATATATTATGTACTTGAATTAGCACTTTCACCAGTAAGGAAGGAGCTGCTGCACTAGCAATTGCTTCTTTGGGTGAGTCTCATGCTAAGTACATTTATGGCCTATTTGCTTAACTTCATTATCTGTCTTGATTTGATTAATCAAACAAGGGGTAGCATTCTTGGCAGGCAAAATTAGTAATCTCTGACATGTGTTTCCTGAAATATAAACCAGGGCTGCAGGAGCTGAGTTCTTGTAGAAGAAATGTAGCTTTCTTGTAAGCCATTAAAAAAGTTAGATAAAACTTCCCTCAGTATCTTCTAGTGGAGGATTAAATTCAGAATATTCTTTCTAGTTTTATCAAAAGTCTATCTTAAAGCAACCATTTAGTTTTTTAAATCACAATAAAATTAATAGAAGAAATCTGTTTAGTTTGACAAGAAAAGGGAAATAAAGGTGGAGGGGGACAGGGGGAAACCTGCTCAATGTTGTGCTGTGGAAATGAGAATGACCATACATCTCTTTTTTNACTAATGCTCTACTTACATGACTTAATGCACAATCACGGTGATGAAATGACCAAAGAACAACAAACAGTAGCAGGAGACTTTGTGAATACATTGAAATGTTGTGGTTATAAATGCATTCCCCTGAGCCCACGACCAAAACCAGACCTAATAAAAGCTTTGAAAGAGGTTTGTGAATAAAAACTACTTCCAAAACTGTGTATTTCTGAGACAATTGTCTGTTTTATAGAGTCAGTGTTTTACTGCAAATAGCTTTTTTCTTTGCTTGGTGCATGGCTTATGCTTTTAAGGGGATGCTTTCTGGGTTCTGAGTATGTCACACTCAACACTTCACAGCAAGTTCATATATTAATGCTTCGTGGTTAAGCATATTACTTAACCCTGGCAAAGGTGAGAATTGGCAGTAAGCTTACTATGTTGCAGTGCTAGGAAAAGTAATTTATATGGTTCCTTGCAAAGAAAAATAAATCTGAAAATTATAAAACTGTTATAACTTGTTTCTTTGTGGTTTAAAATGCTGTGAAGATATCAACTGAGCAGTTTAGCTAGTCTTCCTTTTTTAAACTAGCATGTCATTTAGCCTCTGCTTCATTATTTTTTCTATCTGAAAAATAACATATAAAATTTACATTCAGGATCAGAAGAAATATGAAATGGAAGAAGGCGTAAACAAAACTGCATGGGAGAAGACAATGAGTAATAATCGCCAAAAGTAAGTGCCTTCTTAATGGGGCTGCAAAAACTCTTAAAGAATTACCTCTGTTTGGCACAGTTACCTCTGTTGTAAAATTGCCCATATTATAGATGCTTTTCCAATAACAGTACTACTAAGCTTTCAGGTTTTTTGGTTTGGTTTTTAAAATTTATTTTACCGTTTTAGAAACAGCTTGATGGCAGCTATATGCACTTGGACAAGTTGTATAATAAACAGCATCATGTGAACTTCAGAATACTGAATCATTTTTTGTGCACTTGCATTTCACATGTAGTTTTACAGATGTTGTATCTGGCCAGCCAACTCTTCTGTTGCTGTAGTCTGGGCAATTAAATGTAAGACAAATGTCCCTGCAACTAACTCTGCCATTCAACAAATAAAATACTATCTTCAGTGTAGTGTTTGAACATTTTGTGAGGTACTTGTGATTAGTGCTGCTTGGCATAATGTAAATTTCAGTAGCCTGTGGTAGATTAAGAGGTTCTTTCTATTAACTTATGTTTCAGGACTTGCCAAAAAAATAAAGTCTGAGATATGCAAACAGAGGCTGCTTCAGTGCAGGCAACTGTAGTAGTTGAAAAGGTTAATGTAGTCAAGTCTGTCCAGATAAGCAATATGTTGTTCCTATATGTTGAATAGCTTAAGACATTTGAGTACTGGTAAATTACTGTTCTTACTTCACAGTTTTGTTGTCACAAGTATTCAGTAATTAGTCAAGTATGCCAGTACATCTGATTGGCTTAGCTTGTCTTTGACCAGGAGTAATAACTTTTTTGAAGGGTAAGAAGCATAAGGTATTTATTAGTCTTGTGAAAATTGTTGGCTATGTTGCTCTGCATCTGTGATAACAAGAACTATGGATATCTACTGCCAAACATTTTATATAGATATTTAGTATTGCATTTTGTAGGGGTTTTGTGGTTTTGGTGTCTTGCCTTTCCTTCTCAGTGTGTTTATTGAACATTTTAAAACACAACTCTTTTTCAGTCTCTTTCAACGTCTGGATACAAAATCTAAAGACATCTCTAAAATAGCTGGAGACATCACGCAAGCTGTCTCTCTGTCACAAGGAATGGAAAGGAAGAAAGTAATCCAGCACATCAGGGGGCTGTATAAGGCAGAGCTAAGTGCCAGCAGACACTGGCAGGAACTTGTTCAGCAGCTTTCCCATGACCGGTAAGTTGTTCTGTCATCTCAGTGACCAAGCAGAGAGAGACTTGATGCCCTTCTCATCTGCTTACCCTCTACATTTCATGTGCCTCTTAAGATTAGAATTACTTAGTTTTGCTATTCATCCAATGGTTAAAAACAAGTAAAACTTTATTCTTGTATTTTCTAGAGTGACAATTCAAGTAATATTTCTATGCCTTCTTAGAGAGGTTTTTTTTTGTCAGCTGTGTTTTGCTGTGCCTAATAGAATGGGATGTGTTATGAAGTTTTAACTAGGTTTGTGTCATGTTTGCATCAATAGTTTACAGAACAATGCATATTGCCATTTTTGTCAGAATAACTTTAAGAGCAGTCTTACAGTAACATCTTTAAAGTGGCAGCTCATGAAAATAAACTACAGAATTCAGTCTTTTGATACAATGGGCAATTACTTCTTCAGAAGTACTACCATAAAACTTCCACCTTTCTATTTAAAGAAACCTGAATGAATAAGTATATGTACTACCTCTGCTACAAACTCTGCTGTCAACAGACCTATGTTGTGATTTTGGTTTCTGTTTTTTGGTTGTGGTTTTGTGGTGTTTTTTTTTTTTTTTTTCAGAGCACTCTGGTTTGATCCAGTCTATTACCCAACTTCTTGGCAGCTGGATCCGACAGAGGGTCCAAACAGAGAGAGGCGCCGCTTGCAGAGGTGCTACCTGACTATTCCAAATAAGTACCTTCTACCTGACAGGCAAAAACAGGAAGGTAATTATAACCTCTTCTAAGAGTATATCTGAATTGTAATGATGACTACTAGTGTATTAATTGTGTTTTTAATAGGTGTGATAAAAACTCCATTATCTTACCTATTTGAGGACAAAACACATTCTTCTCACTCTTCTACTGTAAAGGACAAAGCTGCAAGTGAACATATAAGGTAAGGTTTGATTAACACTTGCCTCCCTTTCTCACCTTTTCCCATTCCAATGAAACAATACTTGCATACCAAGTGAGATAAGAGACAAATGTAAAAAATGGTAGGCTTTTTGCTATACTCATAAGCAAAAATCAGAGCTACAAATATATGTTTTCTGAGTCTTCAAACAGTCTTGTCTCCGTGATGTCAAAAATGGGTAGAAGCAAGTACTGTCAGGTGTGATACAGAGATGGAACATCCAAAGGGTAACCTCTTTGTCATTGACACACCTAAGACAGTTATGCTAGACGGTAGGAATTTCCATCAGTGTTCAAAAGAAGATAGTGTTTTCATCCTCTCTGCACTTAACATTGTTTTACTTAACTCTGTGTTAATTTACCACCTACAACAGGTATCACTTAAAATAGCTGCAGAGAACACAAAGAAATCAATAAAATACACTGTGCGAGTTGAGAAAATTGAAGTTCTATATTCTTTCTTTTGGGATTTGGAACTTTGCAGTCATGGTGTTGAAAAGTCTTTCTTCATCTGCAGCCACCAAACAGCTGTTAGTTGTAGGTGTATGCTGAAAGGTACATAAATGCATAAGCAATAATACATTTCAAAATATTTCAGAGTTAACAGAAGATGTATAAGCGTTGCACCTTCTAGAGAGACTGCTGGTGAACTGTTGCTAGGTAAGTAGAATTCTCAGTCCCTATAAATATTTTTTTTAATATAAGATTTTGCAGTATATATAAATTTGGTTGGTGGGATTTAGGGGGGGTTTGTGTTTGTGGGGTTTTCAAGCAATTAAGCTGTTGCCTGACTTCTTAAGGGTTATATATTTTCTGTCTCAGTTTGCCTTTCTTCCCTGTTGTTTTCATGGGAGCTGTTTAGAATGTAGTTAAGTTTTAAAGTTGCAGACCACTTGCAAAAATACGTGGAAAGATAAATTCTATCAAGTAGTGCCTTCTCCAGGTACTAATCTTTGATATTCTTGGCTACTGGATGCTGTTGATATAACATTAAGACGGATTATACAAACAGCATTATCATGTACCTTTTTGCAACTATTTTTTCCTGCAGGAAAATGTGGCATGTATTTTGTTGAAGACAATGCTTCAGACACAATGGAAAATTCGGTAAGAATTAAAGCATTTTGTCCAAATTATGACCACGAGTAGCTTTTGTCTACTACCACTGAGATTTGCTAGAATGGCTGGTCTTGTCCAGAGACCTCTAAATGTGGTAAACTGATGAGTTTGGGTTCAGTTCTCTTCCCTCTGACTGTGGAATCTGTGGTCACAGCAGCAGACGGAAAGATAAGAGCCTGGAGCTGGGAGGGAATGAGGAGGGGGGTGATGTGGGGAGGCATCTGCACCTGCAGAGCTTGCTTTGGTCTGTACCAGAGATAACTTGCCTTACTGAATGCTGGAGCAGTAGGAAGCACAGAAACCCACGAGTGTATGAATTGTGCTGTACACTACAGAATCTGATTCTTGGATTTTCCATTATGTAAGATGTTCTAACTCCTCCCTTATGCTACAGAGGACTGTCTTGGGTGATGCTGAAACTGATCTAATCCTTCTGATATGTGAAGGTTCTGACATACTAACAAAGTTTATCCAGTCAAGAGACATTTAGAAAGAAATAACCAATATAAGGGTTATACTACTGAAACTTGTAAACTATTTTCAGGGAGTTCTTCCTTGCACACAATAAACACACAGTTGCTGTGTTTTAAGATGTTACCAGCTGTCTTGCTCCTTTGTCCTTCATTGAACTGTCACAATTAGAATTTATGGCAAAGCTGTGACTGCTTTGATTGGCTGTCCAGTATTTTAGCTGAAGAGACAGTGAAAGTATGGCATTGCTTGCTAGTGTAGCATGGGCAACTGGAGCAGCTGAGGAGCATGCAATGATATTCTGCCCACTGCTTTGAGGAGATATGGGGGGAAACGTGAAGAAAATCACACCATCTTAAAGACCCGATGTGGCCCTGGGCACCCTGATGAAGTTGGAGGTGTCCCTGCTTATTGCAGGGGGGTTGGACAAAATGACCTTTGAGGGTCCCTTCCAACCCAATCCAATCTGTGAATCACAGCATGGAAGGGTTTGTTTGGAAAATCTACTATTCAGAATAACTTTTTCAATTGCAAATTCTGCAGAGTTTTCATGGGGAAACTGAACCAGCATCATTTTCTTGGACCTATGAGGAAATCAAGGAAGTTCATAAACGCTGGTGGCAGTTAAGAGACAATGCTGTGGAAATATTTCTAACAAATGGCAGAACTTTACTCTTGGCTTTTGATAATGCAAAGGTAATGTGGTACTGAGTCATAACAGTATATCAAGTCATTTTGCTGTGTCTTCATAACATGTGAATTCATGTGTTAGTTTTTAAGGAGACTTGTTGCATGGACTAATTAGGTTCTGCCTAATACATTTGAAAAAACTTTGATCAGCTAGAGTTGTAGACAAACACAATCATATTGTAAAAGCACATCTCTCTGTTAATGCATTAAAGAATTAAAGAATTAAAGTGATGCTAAACACTTTTCCATTACAGCAGATATCTGGAAATTAGTAAAATGAGAGAAACTTACTGAGTCTTGGTAGCTTAAAGTTTTTAAATTACATGATTAAATCTATGATATTTTCTTTTAGGTCCGTGATGATGTGTACCACAACATCTTAACTAACAATTTGCCTAACCTTTTGGAATATGGAAACATTACTGCTTTGACGCACCTGTGGTGCACAGGACAGATTACTAACTTTGAATATTTGACTCATTTAAACAAACATGCGGGCCGTTCCTTCAATGACCTCATGCAATATCCAGTATTTCCTTTTATACTTTCTGACTACACCAGTGAAACGCTGGACCTAAATGATCCATCAGTCTATAGGTAATATGAAATGTTTAGAACTGGTTATTTCCAAATACTTGAACTGATCATTCAGTTTAGCTTTTTAACTTTATTCTACTAAACTGCATATAATACATGAATGGAACTATTCAAGGGCATTCCTTACCCATAATAACTTGGGCATTTTACAATAAGAAAGGCTGCTTCACCTCAGATGTTCAAATAAAATGCTGGTGCTGAGTGTATATATTCAAAGAATGCTAGGAATTGGACTCTTATGCGTAGTCCATGTGTATGTTTAGATTCACATGATTAAAGATGTTCGGGCCAATTAGTGAAAACTAAATTGGGAAGAAAATAGTATTGTTAATTATTTTTCCAGTTACGAATTGTATTTTCTTCATTGTGAACAGATCCAAGTGACTTGCCCCACCCTAATAAATTTCTGTTGAGCCAGTTTAACATCTGTGTGTATAAAGTGTCTGACAGAAGCATTTTGCATTGGCTCACCTGTTGCTGTGCTGGAGTAGCCTGTGGATTTGAGCTTGCCTTTAGAACTAACTAAAAGTGGCCTTTATTTTCTAAACTCTCTTGCAAAGTGTTAAGTTTTCATTACATTAAAAGCATTATTCTTAGTAATGCATTATTAAATGGTGCGAAGCAGTACCTTTTATAAAAATGACAAGCTGTCAGTACTACTTCTGTTACAGAAATTTGGTCAAACCAATAGCTGTGCAGTCTAAGGAAAAAGAAGATCGTTATGTGGATACTTATAAGGTAAGTTGGATACCATTTTTGCTTCTTGTCTTTTTCCTGTGTGTAAAGGATCGGGAGGCTTTAATTTCTTTAACATGTATTGGTAGGGGCAGTGGTAAAGGAAACCACAAATTCCAATATGCTATGTTTCCTGGGAATTTTGTAACGTGCTTAAAACATGTTTGTCTTTAGAATGTTTTAAAGGTTATAGGAAATAGCAACATGTTGGTGAATTAATGCATTTGTATCTGGACCTTCAAACTTATGTCTGTATTGTCATGATCTAGTAGTGTTATTATTTACAAATACTGGGTTTGGTAGTTTGTTGGGTTTTGGGTTTTAAATTTTTTTTATTTGGTATTGAAAAGGCAATGCAATGACTCTCATTTGAATGACTTAAAATGATACCTAACTAGATTGTAAAAGTGATCACATGTCTTTAGACACCTAAGGTGTGTTTGATTCCAAATTGCTTTTAAATTTATGTTCTTCTAAAAGCTTTAGGCTTTGTTCCTAAGCAACTTAGGCAAGCTCTCATTTTCATTATTGGAATGCTATCTTTGTTTTTGTTTTCCCTCTACTACTTTTCTAGTATTTGGAAGAAGAGTACCGTAAAGGAGCACGAGAAGATGATCCAATGCCCCCTGTACAACCATATCACTATGGATCTCATTATTCCAACAGTGGAACTGTGCTTCATTTCCTAGTTAGGCTGCCACCTTTTACTAAAATGTTTTTAGCCTACCAAGGTAAGGTTACATTTGCTTGCATTTGCCTTTCACATCTGGGCTTTGTCCCAATGTTACTGTTTATCATAACTTATCCATTAAAAATAGTTAAGTTCAGTAAAATTAAATCTGGTGTGCTTTTCACGGTAGACCCATTCTGAAATTATAAAGTGAGATGTATTTATACCTTAGTTTGCATAGAATAAAAAGCTGACCTATACTTGCAGTCCATGCATAGTAATTGAGATAAAAGAAATCTAAATGTTCTCAGCTGACTGGAGAGCAGTTAACTACTTGAAGGTACGGCTGTGCAACTGTTATTGTGACCATCATCTAGGTAACAAATTCAGTTTGTATTTCTTTTCAGATCAGAGTTTTGACATCCCAGACAGAACTTTTCACTCTACCAATACAACCTGGCGACTCTCTTCGTATGAATCAATGACTGATGTAAAGGAGCTTATCCCAGAATTTTTCTACCTTCCTGACTTTCTAGTCAACAGAGAAGGTATACTAAGAGGATAACTATGTCCAAAAGATATGTGTGGTTGAATATATGGCTCGAAAGTGAGAACATTTTATATTCCTTGACTGAATATGTTGAACTAGTAGATGTATGAGAGAAATTTGGCATGAATTTGTAGGAGGTGCTAAAAAAGCTATATTCTAGCTCTTAAGGTGTGGTGGTTTAGCAGTTACTTGCCCCCCCCCCCTCCCCACTTTGAAATAACCCAGGCTAGGACTCAGTTGGCTGGAAGTTAAGGAATGAAGCTTTATATTTACAGTTTTGCACAATATACAAGAAAATATTTACAATATATAACAAATATTTACATATATATACAGTGAAAAGGTAATACAGAAACACCACACCCCTCCCAGAGATCAAAATCCCTAAGAGGGGGTTTTTAACCACCCCACCACCGTCCCCCCTTCCCCAATCTTATCTCATCATCTGTTTTATGCAGGCGAAGGTAGATTGGCCAGGGGGATTAGCAGCAGGAAAGAAGTTAGTGGAATTATTCAGATCCAGCTACGAAAAGCAGGGAGAAAGAGCCATGCAGTAGCAGCCACAGCCCAAAGAGGTCTGACTTATCTATGTTTGGGTTACAACTCTTACAATTTTTTTTTCTTTCTCAGTAAAGCTATGAGTGAAGTAGCATCATCAGCGTTTTCCTCTTCTCAGCCTATAGTCTAATTTCTTATTCAAATCCTCCAATTAGTTCAAACCAGCACATACGGGAAGGTTTTCCATAATTACATCAAAGGTGCAAAGGAGCTTCCTGTGATCTGATTTTTCCATTAAAATGAGTATGTGCGGCTTGAATGTATCTGGGGGGAACTTCCTAATGGTACTACTCTGTTCATTGGCAGTCACTGTACTTAGTGATTCACTTTCATGGAACTGTATATAATCTTTCTTTGAAGTTACTGTCAACTAAAATGTTGGAATGTTTACTCTCCTGTTTTCCAGGTTTTGATTTTGGAGTACGTCAAAATGGTGACAGAGTTAACCATGTCAATCTTCCACCTTGGGCCCGCAATGATCCTCGTCTGTTCATCTTGATTCATCGTCAGGCTTTGGAGTCTGACCATGTTTCCCAGACAATTTGTCACTGGATTGACTTAGTGTTTGGTTATAAGCAAAAAGGCAAGGCCTCTGTTCAGGCTATTAATGTCTTCCATCCTGCAGTAAGTATTTAAGCAGTACATTTGTTCAACATACTTAGTAACTGAATAGGGGAAAGTCCAGTCTAACTTGCTTGGAAAACATCCAGCATGAAGCAAGATCCTTTACTCATGAAGACTGTAGCCATTTTGATGCAGAGTTGGTAAGTTCCCAGGGACTGGACTGTTGTGAAAGTTAATGAATTTGTTTCTTTCTTCCTTTGACACAGGGATGAGGGATGATCAGCAATGTGGTTTACTTTCTGGGTAGTTTCAGTAGTGTTATGGATACTGCATTTGCGTATACTTGCTTCCATCTTATTTAAAAGAAACCTTTCCTTTAGATTTTCTTGCAGCTATTAATAGGACAAACAACTATTGTAATCACGAGCTCATTATTTATATTCTTCCATTCATATAGATCTTGTTTTGTCCCTCTAATAGGCATTTTCTCTTACAATGAATTTAATTTCAAGTCTTTGTTAAACATAAAGACTTTGGAGTTTGACTACTTGATTATAACATGGATATCTCTGATTGTATTCTTTAGCTTTGATTCTTACTGTCATAAGGCTTGCTCAGACACAGTCCTGGTTTCAAATGTGTTCTGTGTGTTTAGTGTTCATTCTGTGGCTAGAAGAGCTAATAGAGCAGTGTTTGGCAGTGATGCCTTTTTCTTTTCAAGAGGTCATCCAAATACTTTCTTTTTTCTTTCTTTGTGCTTCAGTATTGATTTAGTTAATATCTTAAATTTCAATTATTAAATTTGTCTTAATTTTTTTTTTGTTTTTGTAAATGAGAAGTCCAAGGCCACATTCAGTGTAACTGAGGAAATGTGTGGTATACAATTAGAGAGTCATGAAAAGGATAAGTAGAGAAAGGAAAGAATTTACATCCTCCTGAAACATGAAGGTTCCTCTTTCTCCATTGCAAACCAGAGCTTTAATATGTTAATTAAAAAGAGGTAAATAAAGCAAACTTTTTCCATTCTGCTTTTGCACAGATTAGTAAAGGTTTACTAAGGAAAACTCTTTGACAGAAATTAGTAATGGTATACATGTAGGAATAGCTCACATGATAAATTCTAGTCAAAATTTATCACAATTGAAGAAGTGGTGATAAAGTTACTGGTCTCAGTGACTCTTGTGGGATGGCTTCTGGTTCAAGCCTTAACCAAACTGAAGAGTTTACCTCTGAATTTGTGTGTGCATGTTGAGAGATCTTACCCAAACATAAATTGTACAAGCTTACTCTTGCCTGTCCTCCTTTCTTTTTTAAAAAAATCTTTCTTCTCTGTAGACTTATTTTGGAATGGATGTTTCTGCTGTTGAGGATCCTGTTCAGAGAAGAGCTCTTGAAACAATGATAAAAACCTATGGGCAAACACCTCGACAACTGTTCCATGCAGCACATGTTAGCAGACCAGGATCTAGGCTTATCATGGAAGGAGAACTTCCTGCTGCCATGGGATTACTAGTGCAGTTTGCATTCAGAGAAACCAGAGAACACACTAAAGAAATAATGTATCCAGTAAGTATTTTTGAATTTCAGAATAGTCTATTAATGTTCATATGCTGTAATTACTGTACCATTATCCCTATAGTTTTCTTCCTAAAACTAAACTTACTACCCACATTGTAATAAAAAAAAAATAAAGTGGTAGTAAAATTAAATTTTGTAGTTTCACTATCACTCTAAGTGAAAGTGACAGTGATAGATATATCTGGTTATAGCAAATAGGTTTTGAAAGGCATTTCATCTAGCCAGTTTTATACATTCAGTAATGAATTCTGGCATTTGTGTGAAAACTTATAGTAGGTAAACACATAGTATGCTTTCTTTCATTCTCAACTTTTTCATTGTCTGTAGGACAGATCAACTTTCTTAACTTCAAGCAATTGTTTTTCCCTAAAGTGCAGTGAAAAACTAGATTATTGCGTTTAAGAAAAAAATCAGTGTTTTTCACTAAACCACCTGAACTACAAGCTTATCTCAACCCATAAAGTGTGAGAACTCCCTTAAATCTGATTGTTTAGCTGATAATACTACAGTGCTTATTACTTGCTTGTGTTTTTAGGATGTTTCAGCAGTCTTCACCATGTGATTCCTCATAGGACTGATATGAATGAGTTTCCCTTACTAATGAGATTATACCTTCTGAAAAGTGTTTTCCACCTTCTAATCTGAGCCTTATCTGTGCTTTTTTAGAGTCCATTACCATGGATAAAAGGATTGAAGTGGGGGGAATATGTTGGCTCCCCAAGTGCCCCAGATCCTGTTGTCTGCTTTAGCCAGCCTCATGGAGAAAGGTTTGGCTCTCTCCAGGCTTTACCAACTAGAGCTATCTGTGGTTTGTCTCGCAAGTTTTGCCTTTTGATGATATATAGCAAGGAGCAAGGTATGAATTTGTGCTTATTCTGTACATGCACAATGTATGTGAAAAAGTCTAAATCAAATACAACAGTTATTCTCCAGCAAACTTGCCACCTTCAGTCATTTTGCTAAAGATTGTTTTGTAAATCCAGTAGCAGCTTCTACAAGTGTGGTATCTTTACTGGCACTTGGATTTTATGTACTTCGAAAATCATCTTGTAATTAAGTCGATACATTTCATTAAAGTGACTGAAGCATGAGGATGTAATTTTAGAATTTGCCAGCGGTTTCAGTCCAAGAGGAACCTAAGAACAGATGAAAAGAACATGTGGCAACAAAAAGAAAAATCAACAGAACTATTTTTAGAGGCAAAAAATGAGGGAAGTTATCAGTAAGAAGCAGAGGTAGAAGGATCTGCTTTCAGATAAATGTCTGAAAGATTCATATTGATAATATGGAAGCAGGTTCTCATATTCCTGGGTTGTTTATAATGTGAGTGCTAGTGAAAGTTTTTACAAAATAAATGGCTTCACTTTGTCAACAAAAACAAGTAAAACTCTCCTTGAAGTCATGAACAGTCATTTCTCTAGCTGGGATATATTGTCAGCCTCTTCCCTTTCTCTCCATTCCCAACAGATGGAACATTTTTTAAGAAGCTTGTCCAGTCTGCAAACTCTTTGAAGAACACTGGATTCTTACATAATCTTAAAACTGTTCATAATAGGTTACAGCTTAATCTGTAATATAACAGAAAACACCCTCTTTTTGAAAGTTTGGGGCATTTTATGTAATAGCTTATGCTAAAATGTGGACCTGAGATTTTTATTGTTGACTGCTGAAATGATCATCTCTTTGGTTGCGTATGTGACACAGTATTATATGCCTTCCTTCAGGTGTGAGAAGCATGCACAGTACTGACATTCAGTGGTCAGCTATCCTGAGCTGGGGATATGCCGATAACATTTTACGACTGAAAAGCAAGCAGAGTGAACCTCCAGTAAATTTTATACAGAGTTCTCAATTCCATCAGGTGAAAAAAAAAATCAATCTCTTGGTTTTCAATTTAATATTATTAGTTTAAGTGGTGGACTGACTTTGCAGTATGCACCATCTTGGACATGAGCATCCAAACACAACTGGGTTTAATTTCTTTGATTCTCCTTTGGAAGGTGTCCCTTATTGCTTCAATGTATCTTGATCCTGGTTGTTTTCCTCTACCAGGTTAACACCCCAACTACTAAATGTATTTGACTTTCTAAAAGTTTATATTCTGGGCCAAGAAAAATGAATACCTGAAAAAATTCTAGATGCCTAGCATAATAAGCAGAACTGCACTCTAGTTTAGGATTCATCTGAAGAAGATTGCCTAAAAGATTGTTAGGGAGCACTACATAATCTCCATGACTCTCCAGTAGCTAGTGATCTTTTATCAAAAAGATTTTGACTAGTGATGTGGCTGTAGATCTAGAAGGCTGCAGTAGTTTGCTTCTCTTTAGTTCTGAATTCTGTACTGCACTGAATTTCTCCCTTTACTTTGTTTCTTAAGAAATAGCAAATATGACCTAAGGCAGGTATATTTTGACTCTTGGATTTCCTTAGCTTTAGGTATTTTACATGGCTTTTTCTTAGGATAACCTATAAAGAGTTGGTTCAACCAAATGCACTGACGTAATCATAGGAATTTCTAATTTTTTTCCTGTCTTTGTCTTTCCAAGGTAACAAGTTGTGCTTGGGTGCCAGACAGTTGTCAGCTGTTCACAGGGAGTAAATCTGGTGTCATCACAGCATATATGAACAGATTCACTAGCAGTACGGTAAGTGCCATTGGTTAGTACTTATATTTAAGGATTTGGCTGTACTTACTATTAGTCTTTAAACAGGAAATGTGAGAGAAGGAGGTTATGTGGTTATGTTAGATTTAGGACAATTCCTAAAAAGATCAAGTTCCTGTTTATCTATTTTTGAAGGATTCTCTTTGACGTCAAGTAGATTTGTCACCATGTTTATTTGTATGTTATTAAGCTGCTAGCCTGTAGTCAGCCCTCATAATTTTGGTGCATAGAATTACTGCTGTATTCAGGTAGTGCCTGGAACTGAAGCTTTCTGGCACAAAGAAGCTCTCTCCATTAAGGAGTAACTTTCTCTGATAAGCCAGCCTTTCAAATCCTTAACTGAATCTGTGGAATGTATTTCATCAAGTAAATAACTTTTCAAATGCAGAAGGCACTTACACTGAAGAGAACCAGGATGAAATCTCCCACAGTATGCATATTAACACCTAAGCCTCTTTGCTTTGTGGTATTTCTCAAGGGGAAGAGTTGTGAGGAAGGAAGGGAGAAAAGAAAGATGTATTTATTTAATGCATGAGTGAAAGATACTGAGATACTAGTAGAAACTGCCCTGATGTTATGTGGTAATGTCCATGGTATAAAAGCATAAATAGAACTTCATTATTTGGTTTAGACTGAATTTCAAGGCTTCAGTCTGACTTTCTCCAGCAGTAACTTCTGCTTTTCAAAGTTTGCAACTTTCTTAACAATTCATCCTGTGTATCTACAGGGTTACCTATAGCAACAACTGAACTAAACTGATTTCTCAAATTTAGCTTGATTACAGATACAGGCATTTGAAATGTATTTCTAGTATTGCACTGCTTGATGCTCTTGAATCACTACATTATCAGGGGGTAGAGGTATGACCTGCTGTGCCTGCCCTGTTTCCTGCTTTCAGCAGACAGTGGCAGACAGCTGGTGCTTGGACTGGAAATACTACAAACATACAGTGATTTCTTCCTTGGCTTTCTTCCAGTTTCTGATACTCAATTCTTGAACTCAACAGTACTTGGAGTAGAGCCTGAGGCCTGCAAGATTCTGTCAGATGAATCTTAGGTCAGGCACTTAACTGCTACCCAGCATAGTGAACTTTTAAATAACCTATACTGAGATTTGGAGTCCAGTTAAATTTTGTTGAGATACTAAGATACAAACACGATATACTTGCTTTCTGCAGAGCTTAAAAAAACTCTAGTAGTGGGGCTATGATTCTTAAGTTCCCTGAATTTCCTAGATACAAGTGGGCTTTTTTGTTTGGGGCTTTTTTTTTTTTTCCCAGCTGCACAGATGTTGTCTTTGAGACTGCACTGAATTTCTCAGCAGTGACAGTTTTACATGCCCCAGGCAGACTGACCTTATGCCAATTTTTGTAGCTTCTGTTGAGTCAGTTACCCAAGTAAGGGCTGTAGGGAATGCAAATGTGCTTCCTAGCATCTGTTCTGTATGCATCTTAACAGCTGTTTGGTGATAAAGTGAGCAGTTTGTTATAATGCTGTATTTGAAACATGAGTATTTTGCCTCATTTCACATTTATGTAAATTCAGTGCATAGGCATAACAGATACCATGTCGTTGGCATGCTATCAGAATTCAAAAATACCTCGATGTTGTACTTCAGATGCGCTGTTTTTCCTAGTCTTTATTTAAGATGGTAAAAACATTAAAAGTACTGCTTTGAAGCTGTGATCTGTCTTGAAAAATAAGTCATACTGTTGTGAAAACTTCAGCCAAGCATTTCTGACTGTAAAAATTACTCTAGCCTTCACTTGCTGACTACCAGATTTGTCTTAGAAAAGAAAGAGCACTGTAATGATTTGAGTATAAACTGGACAATAATTATAAATTTCCCACTCAAATGCTGTAGGCAATGATTTGGAGTAGCCAATAGAAAGAACTACTTTAGAAGGTAGATACATACCTGTGTGATTTTCCACATCTACATACTGGTTTAGTGGCTGTCATCTAAAAATAAGCGGGAAGTAAAAAGAGGAAGATGATATTTTAGTCACATGGTAATTATATCATAGCTTGTTAGACCTGAATACAATTGGTGCTAAAGTTCTAGTTTGTCTTATTACAATCACACAGTGAAAAATCAATAAACCATTGCTATTAATGCTATTAAGAGAGGCTATTAAAGGTGAATTGTACTTTCAGTTCAAGTGTTGAAATGTTTAGCAGCAAGAACAAAGCAGCAGGTCTTCCTGTTTCCAAAAAGTGTAGTGACATTTGCAATATTACAGAGATTATATTGTCCTTTTTAGTACAAGAAAGCATGTAAACTTTTGACAAAGAATTAAGCATATGTATATTTTTATCTTCTGTTTCTACTTCCAAATGTTTGGTAGACCTGCTCTGTGCACCCTGTACCCTCATACAAAAATGCAGACAACATGATCTGACGTGTGTGGAAATAAGCAGAAAACCTTTCCTTTCCTTTTACAAAGATTATTCTAATCTCTGTACAGTGAGTTGTCTTAGTTAAGGCATCAGTGTCTCATTAAGTGGCTGCTCTGACTTAGCAGTTTTCAAGACCTCAGTCATTTCAAGTACCATTTGCTGCTTTCATTTTTATCTAGCATTTTCTACATTTAAACTTCCTGCATATTTTTCTGACTTGATATCACCAAAAGACTTGACATGAACTTGATTTATTGTACACAGTGATTACTGCTGAGCTGAGTTTTCCTTCTGTGTTTCCAAGAGCTTCCTCTAGATGCCAAAATATTGAGGACTGTCAATTTGATGTCATGTGGAAATAGCAGTCTTGCAGAAAACAAATCAGCTGATTTCAGGATATGTAACTGAGACAGAAGTACAAAGCTCTTCTTCATTTCGATTCACTGGACCACATCAAAATGTTTGCTTAGATTAAAGCACTGGGTGAAAAAAGATGAACGTTAATGATATGCATGGCTTATTGCATTATAAAGCATTAAACATAATAAGCACTGCTAAACTGATTATATTAAAAGCATTGGTAACCATTTATTTGAATCTAAGAATTAAACTTCATGTTTGGTCTTGCTGTTTTTCAGCCTTCAGAGATAGAAATGGAGTCTCAAGTTCATCTCTATGGTCATACAGCAGAAATAACAAGTTTGTTTGTGTGCAAACCATACAGCACAATGATAAGTGTCAGCAAAGATGGAACTTGCATCATATGGGATTTAAACAGGTACTAGTATATATGTAACAGGTACAAATATTTTTCCAATGGCTTTCTTTTTAAGTACATGTTTTCCAACTTTCAGGTATCTTTATACAACCTCTTAAAGTTGACAGAATTTGTTCCATATATGTCTTAATGTGAAGTCAAACCCTTACTGCATTTTTTCCATGAAGGGTGCTGAAATTCCACAATGAATATGAAGAATACCATAATCATGCAAAACGTTATTGAAGTCAATAAAACTCTTAAAGAGTTTCTTCCAGAAACTTTTATGTTTGAGTCTGAACTTCAAACATCTTTCTATTTTTTTCAGGCTGTGCTATGTCCAAAGCCTGGCTGGACACAAGAGTCCTGTTACTGCAGTTTCAGCTAGCGAAACAACTGGTGATATTGCAACAGTCTGTGATTCAGGTATATTTGGCAGTCAAGAAAGGTGTTTTGACCTGCAAACCAAATAAACCGTGAGACTTGCTATTAAACTAGTTACTGAGTGCATGCTGATAATCTGAGTGTGTTTGGTCAATGTTCTTACCTAGCAACATAAACATTTCTCTGGAAGTGATTAGGCAGATGTTTGAGTAAAGTGTAGAGATATAAAAGCTAATAGCTTGGATCTCTTGATAAAGACTTGAACTTTCATCGAGTTCCTCAGAGACCTAAATTCTGTGAAGCTGGCTGCTTTCACTTTAACAGAAATTTGTTGGAGCTACAGTGCATCAAGGGAGTGCAGTATATTACAGGGCAACAGAATTTTTGTTGCTGGCTCTATCATTTTAAATGCTTCCATATCCCCAAGAGGCAAACTGGTCCTCCTCCATCTTAACTTTAAAACAAATGTTGGTGTTGTCTTGTTTTCCACATAGTAATGTTTTTGCATGAGACCATAAAGACCTATTTGAGCAGTGGAATTTGGAGCATTTCAGAATGCTCTGAAATACTCAAAAGGACCAGACTGACTGCTACAAAACAATGCATTGGTAAAGCAAGGCCAAGTCAGTCCTCAGCACCTTTTGCTGTCTGTAAGAATACCTGCATATATTGTGTCAACTTGAGCTTGGGGAGGGGAGAATAGGCTCTAAATGACAGGATACTGTTTCAAGGAGACATAGAATAAGAAGGAAGAGAGCTTAACTTTGTTTATGCACGTTGTTATGGACCAAATCTATGCTTTGGGCCTATTTTCCTTCTCTTTTGCCTTGAATGCATTAGGTCTCACATTCTGAAGTATCTTTTAGCCATCTTTTCTTGTAGTGCTCCATACACTGAAACTGATACTGTTCCAAGTCTGGGGGTAGAGAAAAAATCACAGCCAAAAAGCAAAATAGCACAGTCTATAATATTAAAGGGGTAAATCATTCTGGCAATTTCAGAAATGTAATGTTTAGGTTTTAAACTGACATGGAGATTTGCACTTTTTAAGTTTAAAGAAAGTATGTTCTTGGTGAAGAATGAGTTTTAGAGCAGTAGATGGGTTATTAGTTCTTTGACAGAATCTAATAATCCTAGAAAATTGAGTAAGGTTAGCTGTTTCCTACTTAAAATATTTTGCTTTAAATGCAAGCCAGAGTACAAGAACTATCTGTTTAAAGTATATAGTATTAATTCCCTCTTAGTGCTTCTCTGTCAGTGCATGAAAATGGTTATTGAAGAGTAAATTCCTATAGCATTTTGGAAGTATAATGTTCCATAACTTTGTGTCTTCTAAATTGCAGCAGTGGCTTGGTGGTTTCCATGTTCCCTGTCACGGAAGGAGGGAAGAAGTTAATTGTTTCCTAGGGCACACATCACTCAGTTATTTAAACCTTCTGATGTTTTAAGAAGCGATACTCTTTAACACTGAAAGATTCTGTTGCATAGACCTAGTTGTGGTCTAGGTTTGTTTTAATGTTCCCATACTGTCTTCTGTTACAGTTGGAGGGGGTAGTGATTTGAGACTCTGGACCGTTAATGGTGATCTCGTGGGACATGTACACTGCAGGGAAAGTATTTGCTCTGTTGCTTTCTCTAACCAGCCTGAAGGAGTGTCTGTCAACGTGATTGCAGGGGGACTTGAAAATGGAATTGTAAGGTCAGTATTTTGAAACTTTTATTTACTGAAATGCTTTATAAGGTAGGCTCACTGTTTGAAAGCATGTAGCCATATACAATGAGATTCGGTTTTACAGAAGGTGGAACAACTGTTGTTCAGTTTCCGATCTTAGTTGGCAAATAGGTTATGTTTATCACAGAAATATTTATAAAATTAAATTTGAAGAAAAATGTCTTTTTCTTTCAGACTATGGAGTACGTGGGACTTGAAACCAGTACGAGAAATAACATTTTCTAAGTCATCCAAACCTATTATAAGGTAAAAAGATCTGAAGTTCTCAATAAATTAATTTTTCATTTTGGGGGAGTGGGGAACCACAAACAAAACCAAACAACAAAACCCCCACCAAACAAAGAAAGAAAGGGAAAAAAAGGAAATAAAAAGAAAAAAAACAACCACCAAACCAACAACAGAACACACAAACCAAACAACAAAACCAAAGTCACAACAAAATAGCTTTGTGTTGAATGTGGATTTGACATGAGAACAGGAGGTAAACACCCACATCTAAAAACAGAAATGCAATCCTACTAATTATTCATGAAAGCAAAATGAGCACAAGGGTACTGTATTTGGAATGACAGTAATAACTAGATTCTGCTGCTGGCAGATAGAAATTAACAGGGTTCCCTTGAAATAAACAGTAGCTACTTTTCTTAATATTTTTCCCCAGAGTCTGTGAGAAAAGATCATGAGATAATCTTAACCTTGCCAAACTCAAATAGTTTTTTCCTCCCTCAGAAATAAATGACAACACTGCATTTTCCCTGACTTGTTTTCTGCTGCTGGAGGGAAACTGGAGAAGGAAGTAAAGGGGACTTCAGAGGAGCCTGGAAGCTCCTGTTTTGGAGTGCTTGTCTAATGTTCTGAATCCCCATGATTTATATGCAGATATGCCAAGATTTTATCTTAATGTTAGCATAATAGCAAATCACTCTGAAAATTTCTTTGACGAAATATAATTTAACATCCAAGCCACTAATCACCATTTTTAGAACTGAAAAGCATTCTCAGATAGCAGGTTTTGTCTCTAACTCCTTTAAGAAACATGTTGCACAAAGCTTGTTGATAATGATTTTGTAGCTATTGAATAATTTAAAGTTTCCAGCTTAAATGAGACAGAAAGTGGATGCTGACCTTCATGCTATCTAGTATTATCCATGATATAACTGAAGGGCTCTACTACTATTAAAACTTAAAAAAATTCTGGCAGAATGTAAGTTGTCTGATGAGCTCTGAAATGTGATGGATTTAGTTTCTGCCATTGTTAGCAAGCAAGTTCAGAAGGCACTGAGTTGCGTTGCTGGAAAGTCTTCCTTTCAGAAGAGGCAGCTCATGCTGGTACTGGTCCTACCCTTTTCTTGAAAGCAGCAGGAAATGATTACTCAAGTGCACAGCACTCAACGTGCTGGACAAAGCTGTAGATAAGCCTCTTTTGTTACAAAAATGAGTAAGCAGGTATATGCAAACACATGACTATGTTAATGTACTCACTGGGGCTCACCAGAGAGCTAATCTTTGTTGGCTAGGCTCTTAAGGGGTTTGAATATTCTCTAGCATTTGAAATAACCAAATCCAATATAAAAATAGATTGTCATCTTCTTGTTTTTCAGCCTTACATTTTCCTGTGATGGTCATCACTTGTTCACAGCTAATAGTGATGGAAATGTTATAGCTTGGTGTCGCAAGGACCAGCAGCGCCTGAAGTTACCCATGTTCTATTCATTCCTTAGCAGCTATGCAGCTGGGTGACTATTTTTGCTGCTAACTGATATCTCTGATGCACTTTAAATCCAATAAATTATAGAATCTTTATTTAACTGGATTTTTAAGTAGTTTGTCTCTAGAATGACTGAAAGATTTTTTTTTCCCCCCTTTTTATTTTAAAGAGCAGTTTAAGGTGGTTGTAAAATTGTGTATGTGCATGCACAAACTTGAAGCATATACAGTTCACCAGGAAGCTCTGGTTATATAGTCCAGTACCAGCAAAGTGACTCATAGATGCTCTAACACACAGGTCAAAATGCTGTAATATAAAACATAATCATTCTTTTCAAATATACTTCTTGGACTGAAATATATTTTTTTTAAATGGATGTATCATGCTTATTCCCCCTCTTGTGTTGTAAACTATCAACAACATGAAGTTCTGTAAATATGTACTGAAAAGTCATCATGTGTATATCTGATGTGTTAAGCATGAAGCAGTTAGCTCTGGGATAAGTGACCCAAAATGTAAAAATCCAAGACCACTTAAAATTGCTTTTTTTGAGAAGCAAAGAACTTAGTAGGTGCTTTTTGCACCAATTTATGGTATTGTAATGCTAAAAATTGAATTTATCTATCTTTATATTTGTAACTTTTCCCATCTTCTTGTACTATAAGCCTTTACAACAGGCAAAAATGAAATATTTGTCTTAGTGATGATTGAACACCTCATGGCATTGTGAAGCAAATTAGATCATGTTTCAGTTTTGTTTTCAACGTGGTGTTAACTCCTAACTTTGTATCATCTAGCTGTCGCAATTTCATATCGCAATAGATGTTACATACACACACAACTTATCTTCCAGAGCTCTAAAAAAAGCTGATAAAGCAAACGCAGATGTTCTCATGTTCTAGTGGCATTGATGTTCAATACACTGTGAAATGCTGGAATCTAACTGCTTGAATAATCAGTTTACAGGCATCAGATGATTTTGAAGAGTTTGCACAGATATGCATTGTGAATTATTTACTCCTAGATGCTATTTTGAAGGGGGGATAAACAGCCTCCATTGCGGAAGGCTTACATCCAAATTAATTCTTAGGCCAGATTAAAAATCTAGCCTGACACCATGAGTGAGTGCCTACTAGTCATGTGAATGGTCAAAAAAGGATGCTACACAAACAAGATGCAGTTACATTTTTCTTCTAAATTGCTTTGTTTTTTTCATCTTGGATGTGTTCTGCTATTGCCATGCAAACTGCTGTATTTTCTCGTGTTTAAGGTTCATCTGCCTTCAGAATACTATACACAAAATGGTAATGTGATGAAGCTGACACACTCATAAGAAATATTTATACCTCCTTTGAAAACTGCAAGCAGTTTTCAGAAATTCTTCAAACTTCCTGATTGGAGAACTTTTCAAAATAGAAAAAACTTTTTAAAGATATGTTCATACTCCATGACACAAAGGCTGATCTTTGGTTAAATTAAGCAAGTGGCTACAACTACATGACTTCTAAATTGCATATAATGTAGCAGCATTGTATAGGATGGCTTTAATCATATTTTCATTGTCCAAATGTTAATGTAAGATTCAGATACAACCTGAAAGCTTCCTGGTTCACGTTTATGTGCTTGGAGAGACAAAAGAAAAATATTGTGGGTGTGGGGTGCTTTTGTGCTCCCTGGTTTAAGGTGTTGCCCGAAAAGTCTTATTTTTATAAAGTAGAATTCCACTTGTTACAAACCAATATGCAAAGTTGCTGGCCTTGTAAAGAGTGCAATATTATATTTTTAAGTAAAAGATTTTTTTTGAGGCAAGGAGTATTTATTCAGCTTAACTTTCTGGAACTACTAAAATAATGTTGCAGTAGTATCTGTGCATGATGTACTGAAATTTCATGTAGATGTCACATTCCACACTATCTTTGTATATACATTGTCACATTGTTGGATAATAAACAAATCTTTGTACCAAACTGGGATGACTATAAACATGTATTTGACTTAATTTCATCTCTCTTCTTTGTAGAGATCTTGTATACTTTGCTCCAGATGGTTTTGTCCTGGTTCTTTTGCCTTTTAAATCAGGAAGTGAGGAAGTTCTGTGTATGGACTACAGCAGGTGCCTGTCAAACTGAAAGGGGTGGAAATATAAGATTGAAAGTGGGAAACTGTAGGCATACCACTGTCCATATGTCCTTCTTTCACGTAGGATGTGAGACTACAGCTGCCTCCTCACTGAAGTCAGGGCAAGTGAAAGGTCAAAATGTAGCAGGCACAAACTTGAACATAGAAAGCTCCACTCGCCCAGGAGGAGAAACTTCTTTACTTTGAGGGTGGTGGAACACTGGAATGGGTTACCCGAAGAGGTGGTGGAATCTCCATATCTGGAGTCATTCAAAACCTGCCTGGACACAGTCCCCTGCAACTTGTTCTAGGTAAACCTGCTCTGGTGGAGGAGTTGGACTAGATGATCTCCGAAGGTCCCTTTTGCCTACCCTTGTGTGAAAACTTGACTAATATGGGGAAACTATAGTTTCTGTGAAGGAAGAAAAAAAGGAGCTGGGTGGTAATTGGGTGAATGGCATTGCTGGGAGCCATCTGATACACAGCTCTTCCTCTTAGATGTCAGGGTTTGGGAGACATTCTTGGGTGAATTCATACCACTTGCAGGATTTTGTAAAAACCCAGATTATGTTCTGGTTGTAGAGATGAGTGGTAAGAAAGGAGTCTTCAAATCCTTACTGAAAAAGGGAACTCTGATCTCCGTTTAGAGATCCATGACAGTGACTAGAAGAAAAAAAAAGCAGTAGAGAACTATTAAGTAGACACCTGCACACCTGCAAGAGAATTTGCATTTTGCAGGGAAAATTACATCTGAGACGAAATAAAAATACCCTTCAACTTTTACTGTGAAACATCAACTTTTAATGATAATCTTTGAATTTAACCCACATTGGAGAAAAAGTTCCTTCATGCTCAGCAAGAACCTTTATCCCTTCTGCTATTTCCTAATTTCCTATGACTGCACTCTTCATAATATGCATAGTAGAGAGAATGGGAGTGAGCAGAGCAGTGAGGGAATAGGTCACCTGGTTTGTTGCCAATGAACTTTTAGTTTTATTTAAGCACAAAAATATAAAACAATTAATATGCAGAAGCACTGCTTGCCTTGAAAACATCCAGTAGTTAGAAGCATCATTAGCGCTGATGCTATTAGTAAGTTACAAACTACTGATGAATGACCACTCTGTAGAGGTTTACTTGCCATTAATGCTCTGAAGTGGAGTCATCTGGATTTCTGTAATGGGCTGTGTTCCATATTTCAGAATTTGGGCAGGTCACTTTTGAAAAACGATTAAGAACTACGTGTCTAATCAGACTCTGAAACTATCCTGAGCTGCCCAGCAGAACTTACTATTTCCAGCTTTTATCTAGCATGCCTAAAAAACCCAACCCAACCAGAATAAAAAAAAAAAACCAAACCCCAAAACCCACCACCACAAACAATAAAACCAACAACAAACCTAACCACAACAAAGCTTCTCTGAAGCAGTTGAATAAAGCCCATAAAAGCCTCTGTAGTGTGTTTGCAGTGACCTGCCCCCCCACCTTTTTAAACCCCAGCTAAAACTCAGAAAAACACACTGGAAGTTAATAAATGAAGCTTTTTTTTTCTCTGTCTCAGTGAAACTTGGTGAAGTGACGCTGTGTTGTTTAACTCTCAGCCAATAGTCTAATTTCTCACTCAAATTCTCCAATTAGCTCAAACCAACACAGCCTCATTTTGGACTAGTTCATGTGGATTCAAGGAATAAAAATCCATGCTAGTTATTGGAGGTATCACATTCAGAGCATATAGGCCAAAGCTGGTAGGAAACTGCTGGTTGTGGTAGAATATGTGACTGCAGATTTAGAAAAAAAAAAAGTTTATATAATGCATGATAAAAATACATTTTGACACATCCATTTCCCCCTTATATTTTAAAGAATAAAAATGAAGTAGTTAAAAGCCAGTGGTATGAATATTGTGTAAATCAAGGATAGCTGTAGGATTATTTGAAGCATATAGACCATGCTCTTTATGTAGTAGCATGTAAATGCTTTGTTTGGTAAATAGAGCCTCTTGTAAAATGATGATGCAATCAAATGTGAATGAAAACAGCAGCAAGGTGGGCCAGGTGAGTTTCCAGTCAGTTTCTGGAATTTGGGTGAAAGTGACCATTTATATTCAGCAATGGTCACCTACTAAATGCTACATTTTCTTCTCTCTAGCAACCACCTCGAAAGCCATTGACTCAGTTTTTGAAGTGGCTGCCCTTGCTCCACAGCACTTTTAAAATGGGACTCTTCCCTCTTCTCTTTCGGTAGCAAAGAAAGGTGATGTGGAAGTACTTCTGTTAAGATGGAATGCACAGAAGTGCTGAGAACAGGGTAACAGGGTAATATTCTCCATAGGGAGTAACCACCTTACTGGAGTACAAAATAAATGAAATTGTGGTGAAGCCCACATTAATTACTGGGGCAAACTTTTTTTTTTTCTTTTTTTTTTTTTTTCAGTTAAAACCAGCAGTTGGCACTTTATTCATTGCTTACCTTCATGGCTGACTCTCAAATTTGTAACGGATAAGTAAATATAAAAATCGATCTATTGTAAATAATTGATATAGAAAAATCAATCTGTTCTGGCGTACTGCCTTTGACGAGGTGAACAAATCCTAGCGATCCTCTTTCAGCAGGGGCTCCTTTTTTCATGGAGATCTCTGTTTTCTTTCACCCTTCACTTGTCTGATGTGAGGAAGGGCCAGGTACTGTGGGCTCTTACTCGAAATCCCTGTTCCGCACAGGCTTTGCCGGTTCTATATTTTAGAAATTTCCCGTCTGCTGGAACTGGGAAAGCAGGTGGCTGCCGCAGTAAGAACGACGCAGCTGCCAGGTGCCGCACCCGGGACGGAGGAGGGTGAAGCTCGAAGGCAGGAGGGGATGGTGCCTCCAGCGGCCCTCACGGCCATTAGGGGCCCCGTCCGCCGCGAGGGGCGGGCCGCCGGCGCGAGTCGCGCCGCGGGAGGCGCGAGGGCGGTGGTAGCCGTTAGCCGTGGCCTCCCCTCCCGTCAGCGCGGCCGCGGCGTGTGCTGCTGCCGGGCGGGGCTGCCGACAGACGCCCTCCCTGCCCGTCGCTGCGCTGCGAGTGCTCCGGAGGCGCCGGCTAGACCCCGCCTCTGAACAGGAGGCGGGAGAAGGTGTCGGGTGCCGGGATGAGGGCCGTTGAAACGGCAGCGGCTACGCACACCACGAGGCAGCCAGCGTCGGGGTGGCTCTGGCCGGGGCGTTAGCCCGGCCGGTGGGCTGGTAACGACGCCTCTGCACCGGGGTTTTCTCTGTGGCTGCGGCGGCTCCGGTGTCCTGGGAAACTCGCGGCTGCTTCCGCCCGCTCGGCTGCCGGCTCGCCGCCCGGTCGGTCCCATCAGCCGTTGGTAAACAACGGAGCTCTCATACGCCGGTGGCCACGCGTCGTGAAGCTACCTGAGAATTCGCAAAAGTCAGTGTTGGGCTTTCGTTGTTGTTGGCTTCGAGGTGATCGCCTTCCTCCGGAACACCTGCTTTAACCCCAGGTATCCCTTCTTGCGGGCGGCTTATTCATCCTTTCTCAGCAGGCTGGTGCGGAGGAGCGAGAAAGTGGCTTCTTCCGTGGCTTCTTCCTGCTGACTGGTTTGCACTGTGAGAATAATAAATCCTACTGCCCAGCTGCTGCTGGCGATAGTTTTCAATGTGCGGTGCTGTAGACTGCTGCACAGCTAAACAAGTAAGGTAGCACAGTGAGACCGAAAGCTCAGAATAGTACCTTCAAAAATGTTGCTGGCCTGCAGGTAAAGAAGTACCAAGATTCTCAGAAGCATTGTCTAGATTTTTTGTTACAGTTCAGTTCAAATACACTTAAAATGAAATTTAAGTGGGATAATCGAACTTCCCTATATATTTCTCTGAGAGGTCACAACTATTTTTTTAAGTCGGAGTAAGTAGGAATCACCTTTCCGTTTCAAACTTTCTGGGTATGTTATGGCTTGCTGGACTGTAAGTGCACTTAACCTGTATGCTGGTGATAAATATATTACATACAAAAATTGTCCTTGCATAATGTCACACTGGTTGAAACATTGTTTCCTGAGATTTTTAGATGTGGAGAAGGAAGATTATATTCTTTGATTAAAAAGATTTGGACATGGTGGCAAGAATTTTTGGAACTTTATAGTTGGACTAGGTGTAGAACATGATGAAAACTGAACTGTAAATTGGCCTGTTTTGCATTTACATGATCAGTTATTTTTGAGGTCGCTACATTTATGGAATGAAAATTACACTGTTTCCTTACCATGGACAATAGTCTTCTCTTTAATAATTTCTTCTCATATCACTAAGCTTCTCCTTAGTGAATGGAATATAAAACTCTGGTAGTTTTCTATTGTTTTGTTTTTGCAGCCATGGGTTACAGAAAGCAAAAGGATTCCTCTGTTTACAGTGCTATCTCAGGTGTGTTAAATCTCAGAGTAAGAGCTGAGATAGCAGGGCCAGTTGTTCCTCTCCCCCTCATGCCTTGCAGACACAAATGTTAGCTCAGATATCTACTGCTCTTAGTGCAAGGGTGTTTCTTAAGTATCTCTTACATCAAGAGCAACTGAAGAATTTTTTAATTAAAAAAAAAAAATTCAGTTCACATGAAATTCCTTTGATATGCCTGTTTGACATCAAACATCTGTGAGGTTGTCAGTTTTGCTGTTTATATTTGAGATGTGCTGGCAAGCAGATAATGAAATGTGGGGATATTTCCACAACTTAGAACTTGATATGCAGGTCATTATCCAGGGATGATTTTTTATCATGTTTCTAGATCCTAATTTTGTGACTGGGTTAAACTTCTATTTTGTGCTAGCTTGTGTGGAAGATGTTCTTCAGGGTTGGGAATGTCAGGTTCCCTAGTCTAGTAATTTCAGGCCTATTACTTTAGTTTGCTGAAATAAAATAGATAGCAACAACTGAGAGGATTTTAGACTGAGTTCCACAAATCAGTCTTTTGCTACAGCATTTCAAGTTTGTGTGGCAGTGGAGCAGAAAAATTGCAGTGCAGCTTTTCATCCCTCCTGCTTGTAGAAATCTGGATTGAAGAGTTTGAAAAATATATTTGGCTTCTACATTACTTAAGTTTTCAGATTTTTTTTCTGCATTTGACTAAGATATATTTATAAAGTTTAGTACATGGAGGTTGCAATTAACCCTATGCAAGGTCAAACTGTACCTGCACATATTTATGCAACTTTCTGGGTTATCATAAGTTGGCCTTTGAAGTGCGGTTGGGTACAATCTAATCTGTCTTAAAAGCAAATAATGTTGCTCTTGATGAGCATTTTATGAGCCTGGGGCATTAAGATCATTGGCACAAATGATTAACTGCACCCAGAAAAAAGGTGCAGCGGGCTAGGAGGCTGTCGCTGCCCAATGCTTTAGGAAACGGCTGTGCCAGTCAGCAGAAACTATGTGGCCGAAAAATGCCATGTAGCTGCTGTCACTATTTTATAATGTGATTGGCCTTCCCCTTAAAGAAGAGAGTCACAGACACTAGCTCACTGCACTGCATAAAAATACATTGGATAAATGAGCTCCTATACAATCCAGGTCTGCTGGTATGTATCAGTAATATGTAAACTGCATGTAGTCTGATCATTGTTACTGTACCAGTGACGGCTATCAGGACCTCTGCACATCTTTTTCAACCTAACTTAATAGGGGAATGCTGGAAACACAACCAGGAGTGAATATTATCAAACACATCAAAGTAATTTCTGATTTAAGGCTTAGAAGTTACTCGTTTGGAGTATAAAAAAGTTTTGCCAGCAGTTCCACACTGTAAGTCCCCAGCTGGAGTACTGTGTCTGTCTGGAGTTCTCAGCACAAGGAAGACCTGGATCTGTTGGAGCAGATCCAGTGGAGAGCCTCTACAATGATGAGAGGACTGGAACACCTTTCCTGTGAAGACAGGCTGAGAGAATTAGGATTGTTCAGCCTGGAGAAGAGAAGGCTCCAGGGAGACCTTATTGGGGCCTTTCCATACTTAAAGGGGACATATGAGAAAGATGGGGACAATCTTTTTGGTAGGGCCTTTTGTCACAGAACAAGGAGTAATGTTTTTAAATTAAAATATTTAGAATAGGTATAAGGAAGAAATTTTTTTTATGGTGAAGGTGAAACATGGAAGCAGGTTGCCCAGAGGGGTGGTAGATGCCTCCCACCCTGGAAACATTCAAGGTGAGGTTGGACAGGGCTCTGCACACGTTGATCTCATTAATGGTGGCCTTGTTTGTTGCAGGGGATTTGGACTAGATGATATTTAAAGGTCCCTTCCAACCAAGTTTATTCTATGATTCTGTCATTCTATGACCCTGTAGGCCACCCCCGCAGATACAGTACAAAGCTAATTCTGCCTTCGTGGAAGCCTTGAAGGCCTTTAGAGTACTTGACTGTTTAAAATGAGCTGTCTTAGGAGAATGAGTTGGAACCATTTGCCAGGTTACAGCCCCAAAGGAGACATTGGAGAGAGATCCCCCCAAGAGGATGTTTGAGGAAGACAACATTCTAGGGAATGCTTGTTCAGGGAGAATATGTAATAGATTCTCTTATTAATTTTTTTTTTCCTCCAGCACTGTATTTCTAAATAACAGTATTATTTCACTAAAGAATATTAAGATTATTAAACAGTATTACAGGTCCTAAGGAGAGCAGAAATAGGTCTCAACCAAAGCATTGTTTTCAAAGAGGAATAGGTCCTCGCAGCCTAGTTTGAAATGGAGTATGATTCTCATTGTCAGCATTACTGCCTAGGTAGAAGGGCCTTAACAGATGTGCAAATACATACTATATTTGCAGAGAATGAGAGAAGGCAAAGATATATGTAGTTTAGGAAGTGAAACGTGTAACAGGAGAAATCTGTCTTAGAATGTTCTGGAACTAGGCCTGCCAATATGAAAAAAACTTACTTAAATGGATGCTAAGTGCTTTCAGAAATATGGTAGTTAGATACTACACAGAATTTGGAAGAGGACAAATATTTGTGCTTCAGAGTATAAACAAATCTCTTACTGCAGATAAGTTGGAATTTTCTCCAGTGGCTGAAACACCTAGTGCCAGGCTTTTTTAAAAAGTTGTGGGTTTTTTTTTTTTTTTTTTTTTTTTTTTGTGAAGCCTCTTATTATTGTGTTTTTTCTGATACATTAGACAAGTTCACCAGAGAAGAACACCACATATATCTTTATTCCCTGTTCACATTTTCAGAATATAGGTAAGGACATACTGTGTTTGCAACATTTTTAAAACTTTTTCCTTATTTTTAATACTTTTTAAAAGCATTTTTGTGCCTAATAACCTTTTCAGAACTCCATTATGATCTTAACTCTTCTTCAGTAGATACTTGAAAACAAGCTGGAAGTGATAGAAAAGATATTCTTGCCAACTTGATGCAGCCAGTGATGGTTCAAATTGTCCATCTACAATATTTACAGCTTTTATGGTTTGAGTGAATTAATCACTGAAAAAGCTTGGGTGATCTGGGATTCTCTGTACAGTTTATGAAGTTTCAGTTGCTTAATTCAGTTTAGTTTAAATGTATTATTCAAAATTAGATTTCTAATTTGCCTCTGGACTTGGGTTGTGGCAAATGTAAAAATGACTCTGTGATTTCATTTAGCTTTGACTTTTTTGGCTTTGTGGTCATTCTAGCTGTGGACACAATAACAAAATTTACGTAATTAATACTTGTGCGGATATCTTTATGTAAAAGTCAAAGACAAAGGTGTTTATTCTTGTCTTTATAAATAGGTCAAAACTTAAAAATAAGGGGTTGAGTTAACAAAATGTCCAGAGACGAGCTGTGATTCAGAACCTCCTGCTTTTGTGAATGCCTTTTATCCTTTACACTTGTTCACTGCAAGTCAAAGCACATCTGAAAATTGTTTGGAGCCTTTTGGTTGCTTGTGGGTTTTTGTACCACACATGGCATTTTACAAAAGCCACTTCCTCCATATGTATATAATCCTGTCCCTTGTGAGGATTATGAGTTAAAAGATTGTAAACAAAGACCGAGACAAAAAAGAAAAGCCACTGTGTTCTGACATGATTTTAATTAGTCAGAGAGTATGCAAGAGGGAGATTTGTATTCCATTCAAATGACACACACATACAGAAAACTTTTTATTTGTCTTGGCATATATTAAAGCTCTTGCTTTATTTGTGTGGTGGTTTGGCAGTTACCTGCCCCCCCCACCTCCCATCCTTGCCCTCCCCCCACACTTTGAAATAACCCAGGCTAGAACTCAGTTGGCACCACCCTACCACCTTCCCCCACTTCCCAATCTTATCTCACTATCTGTCTTATGTGCCAGGTAAGTGAGGGTAGATCAGCCAGGGGGGTAAGCAGCAGGAAAGTAGTTAGTGAAGTTAAACAGATCCAGCTAAGAAGCTGGGAGAGAGATGCGGCAGCCAGAACGGCTCAAAACAGTCTGTCTTATCTTTGTTTGGGTTCTAACTTTTAACATGTTTCAGTAACCTGTGAGTGAGTTAGGATCATCAATGTTTCCCTTTCTCAGCCTATAACCTATTTTCTCATTAAAATTCTCCAATTAGTTCAAACCAGCACAATTTGGCAGAACTAATATTTTACGGTAGCATTTCCACTGCCTACACTTCAAGTGCTGAAAAAGTTAAGTTTGTTTTTTCAAATTGGTGTTGAGCATGGTTCACTATTGTATTTGTATTCCACCATCCCATTTTACAGCACAGGTTACCAGTTTTATGAAGGAGAAGAAATAGCTGTCTTTGCTTTTCCTTGAACATCAGCATTTTTTTTAAATCAAAGTGATGGGAAAGTTACTCCTTCATCCTTTTTATGCCCTGGATTGCGAACTTCTATTGACTCTAATATGCTTAACAAACATGGTATATATATTTCTTTAATGTTGGGATTTTTTTTACATCCTACCAGATTTATCGTTTGTATTTCATGCTCCAGGAATTTGATCAGGTAAGCTACTGAGGTTCAAAAAATGAAATCTATGTAGTTCAAGATATTCACTTCTTGTCCGGAAATAAGCTGGAATATTAATTTTGAAAGACTTGGACCTAAAACTTTGGTAACAATAAAAAATGCCTACTTTGTGTGTTTTATTCTGCATCCCATCTGCATCTCACACCCTGTGTCATTTGCATTGCCTAACTGTTGGTTTGAGCTAATTGGAGAATTTGAGTGAGAAATTAGACTGTTGGCTGAGAGAGGTAAACATAATGTGTCACTTCACCAAAATTTTACTGAGAAAGAAAAAAAAAAAAGTTGTTTTTAAGAACTGTTCTGAAAACAACCAGATATCAGACGGATTCTGTCTGTGCTGCGCTGCGGCTGCTTCTCTTGCATGGTCTCCTTTGTCTCTTTGTCTTGGTAGCTAATTCAGAGTAATTCTACTAAATACTTTCCTGCTACTAATATCCCTGGCCGATCTACTTCAGCTTATCTGCAGCATCAATAGGTGGTGAGATAAGACTGGGGAAGGGGGGAAGGTGGTAGGGGGTGCTTGGTTACCCCTCTCTTGGGGATTTTGGTCTCTGGGAGGGGTGTGGTGTCTGTATTACCTTTTCATTGTATATATCTATAAATGCCTGTTATATCTTGTAAATATTTGCTTGTATATTGTGCATTGCTGTAAATATAAAGCTTCATCTATTAACTTCCAATGTTTTTGAGTCCTAGCCAGGATTTATAAAAGGTGGGGGCGGGCAGTTAACTGCTAAACCACTACACTAACTTTGGTTTCTAACACTCTGTACTACACCAATGATGCTTCAGGTGGTACTTGTTGCATAGCAGATATACAGAATCATAGACCAATGTTTTGGCTGACCAGAACTTCAGCACCTACCTTATTAGGTAGTATAACTAGTCCAGGACCTCTGGGTCTTATTTTCTCTTTTTTTACACATAGCCTTAGCCCAGCTTCCACCAACTTCAAAACATCAACTCTTATTTGTGTTAGACCAGCACTGCATATACATTTAAAGTTTATTCAAGGTTTGAATGTAATCATCTTGACTGATCTGGTAACGGTGCTGAGAAGTGCATGATAATGAGTTGATGTGCCCTTAAGACCTCCAGGAGTAGCAATACAAGAAAACCAAACACTGACGTATCTTAACTAGATGTCCTTTCCCAAGAGCTGCAGATCTTTAAAATAATAATGCATTCCTATAGTGTATAGTATACTGTACTGAGTTTCAGTCATCTTTAGACTTCACTGGGGATGCATAAGCAAAAGCATTATTTCTTCTTAATTAATGACTTCTTTTCTAAACTCCTTAAATATGTACTGAGAATTTTGACTCATTTTCTGTCTTAAAAAGTCTCTCTTTCTGATGCCTGGTGAGTGCAGCATAGCATTCATTGTGCACATTTCTGTACTTGTTTCAGTATTACTAGGTGTAACTGGGGTATGGAACCAAACTGTGTAACGGCTTCAAGGTCTGGTTGTGAACATTGTTCTGCATTGGCAATACGAACCAGGACAACCAGTTCACTCTGAAATAATGGCCACGTGCTCTTCATTTGTATGTTGCCTGCAGAAATTATGTTGAATACTGGCATTGGAGGGTGCAAATGTCTGATACAGTAAGATGCTGTTGAACAACAGAACAGAAATAAGTGGTGTCTGGTTTGTATTTGTGGCCTACAGCCTGGCAATGTCAATCTTAGATTTCAAATAACTGTTCTCTCACTGACTGCTGTATTTGCTACCTGTACTTGTAAATTGTCTCAACTTTGTCTCTTTTAGGAAAAAGAAAATGAAGGAACTTGTGTCAAACAGTACAACCAATATATCTCAAGCCAGAAAAGCTGTGGAGCAATTGAAAATGGAAGCATACATGGATAGGATGAAGGTAAACTTAGATTTATTGTTGATATTTTCAGTTCACTCACTGATTTGTGGTACAACCTCTCTTTAATGTTGTGGAAAGAGTTGATCAGTGGAAATGAAAAATCCATGTTGAGCTATAAAACAGTATTCAGTACTGTGAGTTAGTTACATGCTAACTGCTTGATTCTAGTGTAGCAATTTCAAAGGCTGACCTAGTCTGGTTCTATACTGCCTTTTACATCTGTCAAAAGTGGTATTTTGCGAAATATTTTAAGTGGTATGGCAAACCCACAGGTATTCTTCTTTGTCACATGTAGTTGAATAAAAGTGCAGCTAAGGTTTCTTGATTCTTCTGTAGGACTGGAATAAGTCTTTAAGATATTACATTACTTTTGACTGTAGTGATGACAAAACAAGCTGATTTGCTTTGATTTGTTTTGGTTTAGAATTTAAAAGTATGGCTGCAACATTTAGTTATGATTCTTCACACTTGGTAGTCTGTTCTGTGTGACATTTTGTGTTTATCATTCCTATGTGGATTAAATATTTTATCTAGAGTCACTATTAAACAGAAGTTCTCAACATTTTTAACTAGAAAAGCTTGTGGATTATTCTTACCTGTCATTCTGCCTTCTAGACTAAAATTCTGTGAATAAATCTCATAGCTAAAAACTAATAATGTAACAAAAAGTTTTAAGAGAGCAATGCTTATCTCATTTGCATGCTTTCTCTCTGCCTCTAAAACAGAGAATAATTATTTGGAGTTTAGAGATAGAAAGACTAGAAAAAGGAGCCCATTTAAATAAGCCATTTTTATGCAAACAGCTGTAACTGGTTGTTACAAATTCAGTAAGACAGTTTAGAAATATTGTACATTAAATTTTTCCTGTAGTCTCAAAGTCTTTTTGTCCAGTCTGTGCTGAAATTCTGTCTATAGTCAGCATGATGGCAATAGGATACAATTATAATTTAAAAATAATATTAAAAACTTGCTAAACACAGTATTTATAAATCAGAAACATTACTGAAATTCACATGAATAGTCTTACTTTGCTACATGAAAACAGCCAATTCAGTTGCTCCTTTTTGTTGCAGTATTTAGCAACATCTTGTAAGACCACTGAATTTGCTAAACTGTAGTTTCTGTCTTGTACAGTGTCTTGACAAATTCACTACATAATATACGCCTTTTTACAGGGACAGGTATTTCCTTCAGTAAAGGAAGGTCTGCCTTTTCAGTGTATCACACAGTCCCCTGATATAAATAAGTCTGCAGCTGCATGAACAGAACTGACAAGAATGAGCAGGCATGCATGAGTGGCAAAGGAAATGGTTGGGAAGAGAAGTTTCCCAGTTTATTATTACTTGAGATTGTTATTACTTTATAGATTACTTTTATATAAGCAGCAGTAACTTCCACATACCACATTATTAACTCAATTATGCAGATCATTTTGTTAGTTAGATGTCTTTCTCTAATTAAGAATGTTATACATAAGTTAGTAATTAAGGGCATGGGTTATTATTATAGTTAGTTCACTTAAAAGGAACAAAGATATGAGCAAGTATGGCAGACCTAAAAGCCAGATAGCTTGAAAGTGCAATTGTTTAACTTTTCAAAACAGCTTGGGATCAAAAACACACTAAAGAATGTCTAATGTGTTCTAGTATTTTGAAGGTTCCTATACAAACATAAACCAGATACAATCTGCAAAATGTTTATGTCTAGATTTCTAGAATTTCTTTGAACAAGTATATGAGGGATTGCAAGTTTAGTGGGCTTTTTGTTCCCTTCTAATCTTGAAGCAGTTAAGTGTGTCTTTCAGTATAGTCAGATTTTACCAAGAAACTTCTCAGTGGTTTCAACTGGAGAGTTTGACTTCTTGGTTCATAATTGCAGAGGCAGAAAACTTATTTTGTTTCTTTTTCTGATGTCTTGCATCTGCCAAAACCAGCTAATTAAACCAAAGATCAGCACTTTCCAAAGAATTTAATTAAACAACTTTGCAAATAGCTATAGCCAAGTGATTATTCTTAAAACAAGACAAGGCCATGTTTTTAACACTGAAATAGTACCTTACTTATTGACTAGGGAATTGGAAATTCCAGCTCATTTTTCCACTACAGAGGTGCTTTGTTTTCTGTGCATGGTAGCTGCTGTAACCATCAGGAGTTTGGTCTGCTCAATTAAAAATTTGTAGTTAGAAGTATGTTGATAGCTGTGCATTCTCCACTGCATTCTCAATTTTTCAACTGAATTAAAGTCCTGTAACTAGATAGAGCAGCAAGCAGTGTAGTGTTCCACAAAGACAGCTACTTGTTGAGTTGTGAAAGAAACAGTAAAAGGGGAGGACAAAGTTATTGATATATTGATCAGTAGTTGGAAGGAGTATTATTGCAGTGCATTTTTGTAAACAATTCCAGAAGGATTGTAAACTGAACCTGACATACTCTGTTGCAGAACAGCTAGTATTATAATGGAGAGGTAAGTAGAAAGCAAAATGTGCAGATTCAAAGTTTAAAAACATTAAATGAAATGAAACAATGGCCTCATGACTAGTAAAATAATGCATCTCCTAAAGATGCTAGCTGTAAACTCAAGAAAGCAAAAATAATGCTATATCAGCGTTCTCCCCAGAATGAAGCACTACTTCATCTTCTCTTTGCAAGCAGAAAAGCAAGGACTATTCTCACATTTAAGAGTTTTGGTATATTAGTTATTTAATTTTCTTTTTTTCATAAGAAGGTAGAAAATATTCCTGAGTTCTGAATAGTATTGAGAGATAAGCAGTGGGATTGCAAATAAACATGTGTGAATCTCTTTGTTTTAGATGTAAAGGATAAGCAGAGTGGGTGATGTAGCAAGGATGGTAATTAGTCACAATCCCTGACAAGACAGATGACATAGTAATTGCAGCATTTTGCCCTGTCATTGAAGCTTATAATTATTAGTGCAGGTATCAGGATTATATTCTTACTTTGGGTGTTTTAATCACTTTTGTTATCCTGAAATGTAGTGGCAAAATTCCACAGTCCTCCTAAGTTGAGAAGCTCAGACTTTTTTGTTTAATTGGTTTGGGTTTTGTTGATTTTATGTATGTGTGTTTGGTTTAGGTTTTGTTTATCTGTTTGTTTCATTTTGGTAATTTGACAACCAGATGTATATTTTACAGAACAAAAATGCCGGATTGCTGTGATACTTGCACATTCCGTCCCCTCTATGCACTTTAAAAGATTTTTTTTTTTAAAAGCAAATTTAACTTTCTGATAGAATTCATCAATCAAACTGGAATCTGATTATTTTTTTCCTTCAGCCACTTCTGCAGTATGTATATGTTACTTTGAATCTGCAGAGCAAGCCGTATTGCATAAGAGATATGAAATGATAAATGTTTGCTTTATTTGAATATTCAAATTACATACGCTTATTCTATTTCTTAATAAAAGCTATTATGAAACTGTCCAGCAGCATTCACCTACAGATAAATCTGAGTGAAAGCCATGGTAGAGTGACCTTCATTTAACTTTATCCATGACACAAAGAGGATGGTCAGTAGGTTACTTTGTATAGTAACAAACCACAGTGTGGGCTAGGAGGCATCCTCTCCATGCTGACAGGCTAAAGCAGCCATCTCTGCTGTAACCTTAATGTGATGCTCAATGCAGAGGTCTTCACGCTGCTGTTCTGAATAATAACATTGAGCAGAAAACTTGCTGGAGGCAACATTGTATTTTGCTCTTTTTGTGGCCACATCTCTGACTTTGCCAACAGTGCTCACAGCCCAGGGGAACCAATGTTTTCATTGCTTCTGGAATGTGATCAGACTGAGCTCCCCTTAGTAAATGGTCAGCGTTCTACTGCACAAGACTGAGCTACTTTCAGTTTAAGTGCAAAAATGGCTGTAATTCAGTTTTATAACTACTGTAATATTAATGGAAGGCTTTCTCATCCCCAGACCTTGTTGCAGGTTTATTTCCTATTAAATTGTACTATGGTTTGTCTAAAAGCAAACTAATTTATGATTCAAGCACTGTGACTTTGAAAAAAGTGCTTGTTCTGCTTCATGATATTCCTACCTGCATTAAAGGACAAATTAGATTAAAATGCTGTTGTGCTTTTGCTAGTGAAAATACTTTTTCTTATTACATGATTTCAAAGCATAGTAATATGTAGAGAAACAGAAAGTTAGCGAATTTACCCCTTCTAAGAATGATGATTGCAATTGTACTTCTCTCTCATGCAATAAAAAGCAACCTACCTGAGCTTATCCATATGTGGAACAAACAAGATAGTTATGGAAAGGTTGGTCTGCTCCTATAGAGTCAGTCTACTAAAAAAATGTTACTTTCATTAATAAAATGCTTCTTTTCATAAACCTAGTAATTGAAGATGGAATATGCAGGACATCTTTAATGAACTCTTTCTCTGGGACACAGATAATTAGATTAGCTCTCCATTAGGTTTTATGGCAGTAATGTTTATTATGACATAGCACTGAAAATGTCGTCAAGCTTTTTGTATGCACTTGTGGCTCTGACTTTGACTCACTATTTGAATTGAAGAGTTCAGAAGCAAGTAATAAATTAATTAAAGCATATAACTACCTTAATTTGAGCTTGAAGGACAACAGAAAAGTGTTACATAACTCATTGTACTAGTGACTGTCATTACTTGAAAATCCTTTGCCAAAATGCTGTGGTGGAACATTCCTACTAACATTACTGGAAATATGATAACCTCTTAAGTGGATACATTTTCTGCTAGTTTATACTTCACTGTGTTACAGCATAGGTCATTAGGAAAAATACCTTTATTTCCTCTGCTCAGAAAACAGGCTATACTGGGGTTTCAACCATAAGTACTTTATGCATTTAAACATTCTACAAAGACATATTTTGCTGGATGATAAAAAATTAGAAGTTAATTATCTTCTTCTAGAACTTAAATTTTGAATCCTGACCCAGCACCCACTGACTTCAGAGGTCTAACCTGAAGCCTACTACAGTTTGGACTCATGCCAAATCAAGCAGGGTGCGGGTAAGCTAAAGCAAACACACCTGCTAGAAAAAAAATACCAGAAAACAGATTTGTTTTTCCTCTTCAGTATAGTTGTTCAAACATGCTGACCTCAGTGTTTGGCTGTCATGGTTCTCAGAAAAAAATATTTTTTTGCAAAGACTTCTTATTTAATGTTCCTAACTATAATACTGAAAACAGAAAAACAAAAAGCAAAAAATACAGGTAGTTGTAAATACCTTTCTAACTGAGCAGAACAGAAGTATTTCATATATACCATCTAAATTCTTTGAAAAATAAATAAGTCATAGTGACCTAATATCAGCAATATTCTTAGGGCACAAAGCTGCAAAGGTTACAAGGTTTCAGCTGCAGCTGAAATGATTTAGGGTTTTTTGTTGTTGTTTTGTGCAGAATATCTTCTATGCCAACACACTGTTGCATTTTTGTAGGACTTTTTAGTAAGCATAAACCAACATTCTGATTTTGGAAACTTCAGAATTGTTTATTTTAGAAGTATAATAATAAGATAAGTACTAAGGTAGTGTTCAAGTTTAATGCTATGAATAAAGTACTACTTACAGTAATTAATATGCAAAAGATATTACTCTGCCTTCAGTTTAGCTTTAATGAGATCTATGATACACGATGATTAAGTTTGGATCCTTATTTATTTCTTTATAATCTCATTGTCATGTGCCTAAAGAAATTTTGTTTGTTTCCTTTGCATCCAGAAGAGCAAAAGGTAGAGTGTGGAAAAACCTCACAATAAACCTCACTGGGAATAAGAGGTGAAGCAGACAGCCTCTACAGAGTCCCTATTGCTTGTGGGCCATTAGCAGTCCTCATGGAGAGGAAAAGCTGAACCTGAATCATATAAATTGAAATCATGTCATGTCACTGTTAGGTAACATGTATACAGGTATTAGTAGGCCTAGTAAGAGTAAATTTAAAGTTTTAGTCTTCAGTGATTCAAAGGTTAAACCAATCTACTCCTATTTTATGATGGCCTCCATTATCATATGTTATATGAAGAATACTTGTACAATGCTGATTCATTTGGAATGAAGTGTTGTAGTTAATTCTCCCTATTCTCTTCTATTAGGTATCCAAGGCTGCAGCAGATTTATTGGCTTATTGTGATGCTCATATTGCAGAAGATCCCCTTATTATTCCAGTGCCTGCATCTGAAAATCCCTTTAGGGAGAAGAAACTCTTTTGCACTATCCTTTGAGTCGTTTTTTGATTAAAAATGTCTTCTGCTAAAATTTTGTATCGGTGTTGCATGTTTTTGGTTCAAGTGCTTTTTGTTCGGATACAAATACTTAATCTATAAGCACAATATTTTTAGAAGTTAATGCATTTTCTGTTTTTTGGGGTTTTTTTATATCCTAAAAAAAAAAAATTAAAAATCAAGGTAATCCTAATCTTTCAGACCAATGTACAATAATTTCAGTTCTTCATAAAGCTTGCTTTGCTCTTAATGAAAGTATTGAGTACAGTATTAAATTCTAGATCTCTTTGCCAGTCATAGATTTTTCTGAGACCTAAATGAGTTCTACTGATTCTGAAACTAATTTTAGCATTCTTTTTTTTTCTTTGGAAGGTTAATTACATTTGTTTGTCTTTACAAATTTATATCTAAAAAGAATAGTGGGACCTTTCCTCAACTAGCATTATTTAGGAAGACGTGCCAGTGATTTAAGGTGTTTGGAATGATCAGTCATACAGTAAGTGATGTTTATAAATGTTTTGTGAAGACTGTAATAAACTTGAATACAAAGCCAGTCTTTGTAAAGCAGCATTGTAACTGCAAGCAAAGGGAAGATGTGTAGTTAAACAGCAGGACTGCATCAATAAAACTAGAAAAACATGGCTGCTTGTATCTTACTTTGAATCATAATGACTTAAATTATTTTGGAAAGTAAACTGAATTGGAACCTGTCTGCTGTTCTTTAGAGTCTTAGTTGAGGGTATAAATCTGCCCTGATCAGTAGAGAGGGGTATTACATTTTCTAAGCTGCTCTTTACATGTTTTTGCCCATGAGAACAAGAGTTTTTGGTGATGGAGGGAAATGGTAAACTAATGATGCAACAAGACTACTGTGCCATTGAAAGTGACTGACTTGGTACTATTGTGTAGCCACAGAATCATGGAATGTTAGGGGTTGGAAGGGACCTTGAACAATTAAGTCCAAAACTCTGCCAGAGAAGGATCACATAAAGTAAGTCACAAAGGAAACCATCCAGCATGTCTCCAGAGGACAAGACTTCACAACTTCTCTGGGCAGCTTGTAACCCTCACAGTGAAAAAGCTTTTCCTTATGTTCATATGGAACCTCCTATGCTCTGACTTGCACCCACTGCCCCTTGTCCTACCACTGGACATCACTGAGAAGAGCCTCGTGACACTCACACTTTTCATATGTATAAACATTAATGAGGTCACCCATTGCTATCCTCCAAGCTAAAGAGAGACAGCTCCCTCAGGCTTTCTTCATAAGGGAGGTGTTCCACCCCCTTAATCATCCTTATGGCTTTGTGCAGGACTCAAGCAGTTCCCTGTCCCTGAACCAAGGGGCCAAGAACTGTACGTGGTATTCCAGATGTGGTCTTGCCATGGCAGAGCAGAGGGGGAGGAGAACTCTCAACCTACTGACCACACCCCTTCTAATTCACCCCAAGATGCCATTGACCTTCACGTTCACAAAGGTACATTGCTGGCTTATAGTAATCTTTCTGTCCACCGGGAACCCCAGGTCCCTTTTCCCTATGTTGCTCTTCAACAGGTCAGTCTCCTGGTACACGGAGTTTTTCTTTCCCAGATGCAAGACTCTATGCTTGCCCTTATGGTATTTCATTACAATTCTCCCTGCCCAACTCTCCAGCCCATCTAGGTGTCACTGAATGGCAGCACAGCCTTCTGGTGTGCCAGCTACTCCTCCAGTTCTGTATCATTAACAAACTTGCTGACAGTGCACTCTCTGTGTTCATCCAGGTTGTTGATGAATATATTGAATAGTACTGGTCCCAGTACCAATCCCTGAGGGACTCCACTAGATGCAGGCATCCAGCTAGACTCTGTCTCATTGACCACAATTCTGACTTCTTTCCTTCAGCCAGTTCACAATCCACTTCACTACCCAAATACCCAGGCCACACTTCCTCAGCTGCAAGGATGTTGTGGGAGAAGGTGTCAGATGCTTTCTTGAGATAAACAAAATCCACTGTCCTACCATCATCTATCCACTAGCTTATGTACTCATAATAGGCTATCAAGTTGGTTAAAGAAGACTTCCTCTTGGTAAAATGACTTTTGCTCCTATTGCTCTTGTTATGCCTACAATGCCAAGGATAAGTTGCTTGAGCACCTTTCTAGGGTTGGAGGCCAGTCTTTACTTACCTTCTCACCCTTTTTGAAGAGTGGAGGCAGATTTGCTTTCCACCAGTCCTCAGGCACCTCTGCTGTTCCCCACAACTTAACATGTTGGAAAGCAGCCTAGCAATGACTTATGCTATCTCCCTCAGCATCCAAGGGTACATCCCATCAGGACCCATGGATTTATGGATGTTGTATTGGGTTTACACTAGCTATCTTGAGCCCAAAAGCCCAATAAATACTCAATCTGGTTTGGAAGTAAAAAACAATATAAAACTTTAACAATAAATAAGAGGGAAAAGGTTTTTTTACAGAAGGTGGGAGGAAAGGGGAACCAAAATGCAAGGTAGGGAAAATAAGGGAAAAAAAAATACAGAATCTGGGGAGAAAAGGAAAAAGGGGAATCAAAATACAAATACAACCCATAGAAGGCAATTGAGTCCCAAGGCTAAGGTGGACAGTTTTGATGTAGGATGAAGGCAAGATGCAGGAGTTTGATAGTGAAAAGCAGTTAGTGTTCCAAGTAAAAATGGTAGTGCTCTCCACAGGGAGCATGTGGTCTGGCAGCAGAGAGCAGGGGAGTAGTTCCTCCAGGCAGAGCAGGAACCAAGAGAGAGAAAACAACATGGGTTCCCCTATTTATAGCAAAGTCCTAGCAGGAAGTGGGAATGGCTAATGATGACACCTGGGAAAAGGTCAGACCACCCCTTGGGAGGAGTCAGGGGGTTTCAAGGTGGGCTTAACCCTTTACAGATGTCCACATGACTTAACTGGTCCCTAACCCAGTCCTCATCAACCAAGGCAAACTCCTCCTTTATTTTTACTTGCTCTGGGGCTTCAGAGGTCTGAGGCTGCTGAGGACAGTATCCAGCAGTATTGACAAAGAAGGCACTCAGTAGCTCTGCCTTCTTATCCTCTGTCACCAGGGCACCCACCTCATTCAGCAGTGGGCCTACATTGCCTCTAGTGTTTGTTTTGTCTGCAATGTATTTGAAGAAGCCCTTTCTGTTCTTGACCTCTGTTGCAAGGTTTAATTCCAAGGAGGTTTTCTTTTCTTTGCCAGTCAACTTGGATAATATGCCACATCCAGCTGCATTTAGTTACCAGTGTGGTCATGCGAGACAGGCAGCTTTGAACTGTGGTACTGCTGCTGGCCAGATTATTCACCACATGTGCCTAATAGAACCTTTGTGTTAATTTTCTTCTTGTAATGCTGTTATAAGAACTCAGTACTACTTCTAACAGACTTTTGAGTTGTCTTTCAGTTAAAGATTTGAATTCTAATTTGGCAGCTGATGATACCAGTAGTTTAGTAGGCACAGGAATGCTGTGAAAAGCATTCAAATGCCTTGCCCGGGCCTTGTTTTGGTTAGGTTTCTATTTGGTTCCTTAGTTCCTATTTCAAAGTTTTCAGCTTAATATTCCCATCCCTTACAATAATATTCCTTAATGCATGGTGCGTTCAGCATTATTTTGCAGGTGGCAAAATACGCTTTAGCTAACTGGGTAGCTATTTTACTGACAGTGAAATAAAAATGGCTTTCTGAAAATATTTGTTAAAAAGGAGCAACAAAATGCTTAATAAGGTTCTTTAGGGAATCCTTCCTACTGTACATGATTTGGTAGCTGCTCTGGTCACCATGGCAACACCTGCATTTGTTCTTCCGCATTTATGGTTTTAACTGGAATGGCAAGGGAGGAGAATATAGGGCATACAGCTTTATTCTCAAAGGCTTTGTAACAACTTGCATTTGTGGCTCATCATTAGCATTCCCATCCAAAAATACCAACATTGTCACAGCTTACTACAGTACTGTGAACAGCTTGCTTTCTGTTTCAAATTAGCATCTGAGGTCCTCAGACTGAAACATTTCATAGAAGTTTTAAGCATCTTTAGTTACAAGAGCTGTAGTTACAAAAACCAGGTGTTCAGAAGAGGGGGATGTCATTGTTTTGGACTTAAGGTCTTTCTCCAAAGTTTTACTTTGGTAGTTGTGAATGTGTTGGACTTGTGTTTTCAATAGTGGGTTTCTGTGCTTGTGATTTCTTTCATCACTTCATAACTTTCATCAGGTAAAAACTTTTTTGCCTACTAAGATGTTTTCATGCTTCTAACTAAAAAAAAAACAAACACATGGAGTTGTACTGTAAATTGCATATTGTTTTGGCAGCTGTCTGTAATCTATATAAAGAGGTTAAAATGCCTAAGCATAACTCCTTGGTGGAAAACAGGACAGTTTTATCTAATATCAGTGGGCCTTATTTACCACAAATGAACATTTAAAATAATGCCCTTTAACCTCTTCAAATCATAAAATGTCACTGTATTTTTTTTGCAGCTTTGACTTTTGAGACAGCCTAAATAATCTGCTATTGATAGTTGAGTTTTATGCTCAAACATTTTGCCTCAAACTCTACACAGAAAAAAACATCTGAAAATTCTTGGCCATCTTTCTAAAAATAAATTCATTTTCTGTCATGAAGTATATAGCATGATGTAAAACAAACAAACAAAACCAACCTAAACAAAGTAAACCAAGAAACTCAAATGTGGTTTTGTCTCACAGTAAGGTTTACTGTAGGCTAAAGCAGTAAATTTTGTTGCCTGATTTGATTCCCACTAACTTCAATGGGAACAAAATCAGGCCTGTTGCCTTCCTAGCACTGCGCTCTTCTCTCAGCTTTATTTTACATCATTAAGCTTGCCCTTCTTTATTTCAGGCCCAGAAAATAACAGCTGCTCACTGCTAGCAGTGTGAGTTGGGGCTGCCATCTCATGGGATGAGGACTTTAGAACAAAGGTTGGATTCAAGAAATTTTTGACTTATTATCAGTAAGCCTTTCTTCATATCCTAATGTTTGAAATTATAATTTACCAGTAGCACTTGTGGTGCTGGCTGGTTTGCATTCATCAGACTAACCACCTTGCTTTACCTTAATTTAAAATATTATGGTAAATGCTAAAAATTATTCTTCTCTCTCTACTAGGTACCAAATTTCCCTTTTTTTTTGCTTTCTATGTCGTGTTAAATTAATAACAGGGTGCTTGGTTGGTGCTGGTAGGCAAGATTTGTAAGCTAGCCTCTGTGAAATTAGAGGGGGGAAATTGAGGGAATTTTAAATTAAGCTATTCTAGGTCACATCATAGATTAAAATAAATACAAACTTTTCTGTCCATGACATAAAGGCAAACACAGGAGGTGTTGTCAGCTGCTTTGGAGGGACATTGTAACAAAGCTTTTTTGCAGTGACTTAGAGCAAGTTTGGCTCCAGCAGAATGAAAGTGCACTTCCAGAACAATGGTCTCTAAAGATACATATTAAAGCCTGGAACTTTAATATAACAGTAATTTATCCAGTTGAATTTCTGATTGCAAATAAGTAACAAAATATGTACTTTGGGAGTACATGATTATATAACTTTTCCTATCTCATTGTATAGAGGTAAGGCATACATAATTATCCTAGAAAATGCCATAGTTATGGCACTTCTTTGGGTTTTGCACCAAGGAGATTAAAGAAAATTTGAGGAGTAGCTCCTAAGAAATGGATATTTCCTGTACTGAAAAATAGTTTTACTTAAAGTCATTAGACTGACTTACATAGTACTGTAATGTGTGAAAAATAGTGGGAAAAATAAGTACTATATGAAGTATTATAGTTGCATATTTAATCTTCAGAGACAATGATATTTGGAATAAATATTGTACATTTGCATCTAACTGGATTCAGTCTTTTATAGCACTATTAAGTACAGCCATAAATATCAGAACCAGTACAGTAATAACATTTTTGTCTTTAGAGGAAGATACACACCTAGGTTTGTCAAGTACATTTGCATCACTCACACTTGTGAATAAACTGAGGCAGCTTTACCTTAAAATAGCTTATTTCCTTTCCCAAATTCCTATTACAGGTTGCACAGGATCATCTGGTGCTGCCATCTACTGATAAACTGATGAACACTTGACTGAAACAGAAAAATGTCATCTAGAAATTACCTTCAAGTGAGGATTTTAAATTAATACACATACTCTCAGAAACACAAAACCAACACTTCTGTTTTTATGGCTTGCATTGTGTAAGATATTGCTGATCACTGTGGTTACTGCTGGGGTGTGGTTCAACCTCATGCTTTAGTTCCAGACTTGTCAGTTTAGACTGTATATTAGTCTAAAGTATATTAGAAGAAATATACATGATTTGATTAATCTAATTTTTCCCTTTTGCTTTTTTGATCATGTAATGTGACCACAAATGGCAGTAAGGCATGGCTCTAGGGATGAGCAGGCCTTGCATTAGTGATGGGAAAATCTGTAGAATGTAAATGTTAAAGATGGGAAAACTCCGTAGATGTAACAATGGTCTTATGATCTGTAGATGTAACTGATGCACAGAGACTCTGTTGTATTGTAACTATTTTTTATCTGTAGATGTGACTGCTGGACAAGGCTTTATTCTTGTGACTACATGCAGTGTAATAACTGAAGGTTAGAGATTAGAGGAAGCAAGTAGCAAAATGGATCTCTACCCACATGTGAAACTGGGCTATGTGTCGCTGGACCTTGGAGGGTGGAGGTAAAGCCATTGTGTAAGTGATGAAGTGACTGTGCAGGGGATGAAGAAGAGGGAGGACAAAGTTACAACCCTCAGGGGTCTCCGACAACTACCTGTTCTGTTACAATGCAAGTGCAGTGGTGCTTTTGCATTACATCATTCAGGGCATGCTTTGCCCACCTCTTGGCATGCACTGGTGCTATGTGACAGGATGCATAATATATATAAGTAACCCAGAGCTGTGATGGGGTGTGGCAACCATTCAACCACTGTTGTCATTGTGGAGTGTGGCCTGCTAAGAGTTGGTGCTTTGCTGTCTTGAAGCTTGGAATATGCTCCACTGTGTACCAGTCTATCTATTGGGGTTAATGGCATGTGTGCAAGCTTTTCTTCTGCTCAGTGCTAGGTAGTAAATTGCTTTTGTTATTATAGTATAGTTAATCAATTACTTACATATATATATATATATATATATACACACCCATATATATCAGCGTATATATTTTATCCATTGCTGCACTCCAATCCTTTTTTGAACCTTTAATGGTAACAGGCCTCTGGCACAGTAAGCTGCTAATAATTTCTCCTGTTTGCCTTCCTCCCTGCAGAACTGTGTAACAGCTGTAAACTGTGTTTGCAGTAGTAAACTACTGACTATTCCTTCTCGTCCAAACTTTGCTCCTGCCTGATTTTTATTTTTTTTTTTCAAGTGGAGATTTTTTTACCTAGGAGTCTAGGCCAAATAATACTTCCTTATATGCCACAGTGTAGGTATACTGCTAGAGCAGGGCTTATACCACCACTTACACTTAGAATAGCCTTTTACAAAAATGCACTAGCCATAGTATTAAGGGTGTGCCTCAAAACAGCACCTGTTCCACATTGTGCATAGCCTCTCACTACTCTCACATTCCACTCTTTGTGCATAGCTGCTCGCTACTTTCATGTCCTGTTGTGCATTTGAGCTTTAGGTTGCGTACTTGAGCCCTTCATTCTTTCTACAGCATGGTGTGAAAGGACAGGAATGAGCTAAATGTTATAGAAATGAACCACTGTGACTTTGTGGTGGTTTGGCAGTTACCTGCCCCCCTCCCCCCCACACTTTGAAATAACCCAGGCTAGACTCAGCCGGATGTAAGTTAATAAATGAAGCTTTATGTTACAGCTTTGCACAATCTGCAAGCAGATATTTACAATATATTACAGATATCTGCATATATATACAATGAAAAGGTAATACAGAAACACCACACCCCTCCCAGAGGCCTGAGTTCCCAAGAGGGGGTTCCAACCACCATAACACCTTCCCCCCACTACCCAATGTTTTCCCACTTATGTACTAGGTAAGAGAAGAAGATTGGCCAGGGGAGTTAAGAAGTAGGAAACTGGTTAGTGGAGTTAGACAGATCCAGCTACAAGGAAGAGAGAGAGTGATGCAACAGCAAGAGTGGCTCAAACAGCTCTGTCTTACCTATGTTATGGTTCTAACTCTTACACATTTTCAGTAAACCTATGAGTGAAGGAGACACCACAAATGTTTTCCTTTCTCAGCCTATAACCTAATTTCTCATTAAAATCCTCCAATTAGTTCAAACCAGCACAGACTTTGTAAAAAACTTTCAAGTAGCAGTAACTTTAAAGATCTTTACAGTGTACCAGCCTCTCTGGCAAGTGTGGCTCACATGACTTTTGACTGTAAAATTATGCTTAACTTTCTTGTTCCAAAGATTGTTCATTGATGTGGTTCCTGTACTGATTGTTGTCTGAGAGACTTTCCCCTGGAAAGCACACCAGCTTCTATCCGACTAATCAGAACACAACACATAGATTTCTAATATATATCTGCAGTACTGATATATATATGTATGTATATCCTTAGAAGATAAAATTAACAAACTTCAGATGCGAAGATTACAATGAAAAAAAACCTCATCAGAGGCCTGAGAATATAAAGAATGTTCTAGATAACAGCTTCTTTGAGGTCTTGTCTTTTTTTTCTTGGACAACACATGCATGTTTTGTTCTGGAAGTTTGGTTCAGACTCTGGAAAATAACTATAGAAAGCTACTATGAAATAACTATTCACAAGAAATTAAAAGATTATAAAAGTGATTATATTTCTTTACAGTTCTGTCAATAACTGATATACAAATACTTGCAACAAGGATAAGAATGCATTTGAGCATATTTAAACAGAATCTGAATAAATTTTAAAAACACATTAAAATACCATTAATGAAACTAAGTTAAGTGCTCATTTAAGAAATGTCAGAGTTGAATTTGCTTATGCATCTTCTCTTTGCCTCTCTCATTTGTATGCACTACTATTCTGGATTGCCACTGCAGGAATTCCCACAAGGCACAGTATAGGCAATGCTCAGTTAATGAGCAGTTACTTGATACTATTTTGGTATCTTGATTCATTGTGTAGCCCCAGGCCTGATTTATGCTCAAATTCTGCTTTTGGTGTAGAACTGTTCCCTGATGAGCTCTCCGTGGTGCTCATCATGGATTGCTTCACGAAGCATCTCTACAGTATCTTGGAGGAATGTGAGGGTGGAACTATTGCCATCTTAGAGTGGGAAGCTGAGGCACAGCCAAAACAGAACAGGTGAAATTGTCAGTACCTGCCTCTTCAGAGTAGTTAGCACTTTCAACATCTCAAACAATGTTCCCATTTGCTCAGGCTTTAGTTTTGAATCCTCAGGTCTTGAAATTGCAGTGACTTTCATCAGTCAAAAACAATCAGGTAAAAAAGGCAATGTGAAATGTTTGGTTTCCTGCTTTCTCTGGTATCACACAGAGGCAATAACAGAGCTTGTTTCTCCCAAGCAACGGGCCTTAGCCTTGCAACACTATTTTTGTCCCACCTCATCCACATCACATCTTTTGCAACAACTGAAGCTGTCATCCAGTGCCTTCTCTGGCAGAGCACATCCATCCTAGAGCCAGTAAGCACCATGAGGGGAAAACAGCCTCAAGTCATGTAATTAAAAAAAAAATAATTAAATATAGCCTGAAATTTATCTATCCAGTGATAGATAATAATGAAATGATAAATAATATCTGGCCATTCTGCTTTGTAATCCCCCTTAACAGCTTAACTCTTTACCAGACATATGATTACAAAGTGTATTTGCATTCATAGTTCTCAGCAGGACTTCTCAATCTTACTCTCTTCCGCACCCATATTTTGAAGTCTTTGTGCCACTTATAGCTGTACACTAGCTGCATGTGATGTAGCTAACCTCACCAGCTGGCTACTGCCTAATTGTTGGATATTTGGTGGTGTTTCTCATTTCAGCAAGCCATTCCCCTGTTTGCTCTTTGAGATGTGCCTGTCAATATTTAGCTGCTACCATACAGGAGGTTTTGAGACCATTTTTTATTATCATAAGCATAACAAGGAGTCAGCTAAGACTGTGAAATTTATTGTTGCTATATTGACGTTTGCAAAGCTGTGATGTCCTGCAAGTCAATTTTGTATGGTAGCTATCAACTTGTGCAGCTTAGGCAGAGTTTGGTTTTAAAAGAAAAGTCCAACTGAACAACACGTTCTTTCCAGAAAATGGCAAGAATATTCTAATTTCCCCTCTCCAAAATCTACCAGGATGCTGAAGTAACCATGCTGTGAGAGGACAGGAAACTTCAAGTTCCACATTTCTGTGAAGTGATTTGAGGAAAGTTGAGCTATCCTTATCTGGATATGATGTTGGAGCTGTTCTGGTTGCTAGGTTTTTTCAATGCCAGTGAAAAGAACACACTACAGAATATTCTTTGGCCTCAGAGAAGTCAGTCTAAACTGTGGCTTCTGCCACAAATAAGAGCCAAAACCACTGAAACTTCTGCACAGAAAATATGAAGGAAGAGCAAGTTACAACACTTTTGCTGATCTGATTCATCAAAACTTAAAGCCACTGCTCCCTCTGGACATGAGGATGCAAAAACTTCATTTTAAAGTCAGCAAAATAATAGACTAGTAATTTTTGACAAAACACCTTTTTTTTTTCTTTATGTTCATTAACTGAAAGTGGGAAAAATAGCTTGAAATATGGAGAAGATTATACTGTGTATTAATGAAAGTCACAGTCAACATGGGTATACAAAAGGAGAGTCTTAACTGATTTGATACCCTTCTATAATAAGGTTACCCACCTAGCAGATGAGTGGAAGGCAGTGGATGTAGTTTTTTGTAGTTCCATTGCAACCATGCCCTGAAGCATTTGATCACTGTGATGGAAACAGTCAAATCAGTGTGGTTTGTCTAAAGTAAATACTGCCTCCTTGACCTTTTTAGTTCCTGAATTTAGTTCCTGAATTTAGTTCCTGAATAAAGAAGAACATAGAATAGAATTGTATCTGATTTTTTTTCGTGTAAGACTCCCTTAAGAGACCATTAAGGAAGATGGCCATGGGCAAAATCTTGTTAGATTCTTGCCTCCATTCAGTGTACAAATGAGCATAGGCCTGGTGCCACGCTGGCTGCATGCTGTGTACTGCCCAAAGATTTCTAATAGCATCTCTCTTCCTGCCTGTCCATCGTGGTTCTTAGAGCTGACTGGTCACATACCATTGACTTTTCTTTGCTGCTGTTAATGATATGAGCTGGCAGGCCTGTCAGCAAGACAACCTGTTTTACAGAGATCAGTTTACACAAGACTCTTTTGTCTGTCCTCAGGAGATCCCAGCAACACTGATGACATTATGCACTTAGCCATTAATAGCCCAAGCTGAAGAGTCTGGGAACTCCTTTTGGAAAGACAAAGGGGGAGGCAGAGGTATCTCTTCTGTTTGGGAAAATAAGCAAAATCTATTTCTTCCTTACTTTTCCCAGGGAAAGTAAGGAAATAATTTACAAATAAAAAAACCCCACACTCTTGGGATGCAAATTTACAACACTTTAGTAAGATCCTTTGTGCTCTGACTTGTAATAATTTTTAATATTTGTGTTTCAGTAACTGAAGGCACACTGCAAAATGTAATCTATAAGTATTACTGCAAGATGTGGAGAAAGTTAAGCCCCAAATCCCTAAATTCGCGTCTCTCACCAGACCTTCCTGCTTTCAGATGGAGCAGACAGAGATCAATAAAACACACAATTCTCTGGGGATGAAGTCTTCTACAACACATGCAGCTCTGGCATGCTTCTTGCTCTTTTCATCTGCTGCTAGTGTCCTAGAAAAAATCTGTCATCCACTTGGGACAAAAATGAAGCAAACACATTATAAAACCTGAATGCTACAGACTGGCTAGCGGTGGTACATGACTACAACTGGTATCCATCATTATCTTCTTGGTGTCAGACAGGAGATGATTATTCAAAGGCATTTTGCAAATTTTACAGAAGCATCTTAAGTTTGCAAGCAGCCTGGGGGCTAAAATTTCTGTCCTTTCCATCTCCAGCTCTTGTGCCCAACATGTTGTACCTGTACAATATGTTCATGTGCCAGAGGTACCACCTGAGCCTGTAATGTCAGAAGACTAAATCTGCTTGGAAAGCACAGAATGAAAGTCATGTATTTTGGAACAAATTATACCTAGAATAGGCATAAGCCACATCAATTTTTCCTGTCTTCCAGGAAAGTAATTTATCTAGAAGTCATATTCCAGATCCATTTTTCTTTGCATAGTATACATGTCCAATATTCTCAAATCCCTAGGAAAAAAAAATTCTCTCATTTTTATACAAGCCAAGACTTTTCAAAAAGCATCCCTAAAACTCCATGTTGCAAATCCATTAGCCCTGGTAGCAGCTTGCTTCCCCAAAAAACTAGCTCTCGTAAAAGCCCTCAAGAATGCAAACTGAAACTGCCTTGCTAATGGGAACTTGTGAAAACCAGGTTAGTGTTTGGGTATGACCATCTCACAGTTTATACATGGGTTCACGTTTTCAGTGTCTTACACAACATGAGAAGTATCACTGCTTCCATCTTTTACGGAGTATTACTTTTGGATTTAAAAATCTTGCAGAAACCGTAAGAGAAAATGGATGCCACTGTGTTCTTGGCAGGTCAGTCTGTAAGTACCAAACTTCTCAAAGGGGCTGCCGTAGGAAAGATGCAAAGCTGATCTTGGATTATTTTCTGTACGACACTTATGCAATGTCTGGAATGCTACTGTCGATTCTTGGCCGTGATAGTGGCAGTTAAGGACACTTTGCCTAAAATCCCTCCCTTACGTTCTTTGCTGCCATTACAGTTCTTTGCCAAAGCGAAGCACTCTCCTCTCCTTACTGGATCAGCAAAGGATCGTTCCGGGAAGCTGTTTTGTTACTGTACAACGACTTTTCAGAAGGGGTCTTCAGCAGATAATCGCAGCATTGCACAGAGAAAGAGTTTCCCCCACGCTGGTGCCCCGGCGCAGCTCCGCGCTTCAGCCTTCAGCCAGACCACGCTGCACAGTAGCGAGAGCCGCGGACACGGCCAACCCAGCAGGAGGCGAGACCTGCGGCAGCCATGTGGGCAACCCGGGCCCTTACGAAAGCCCCGCGGCTCCCCAGGAGGGGCGCAAACGTGCTGGTACAGCCCTCGGCAGCTCTCCGCCAGGGTCTGCACTTCCCTGCCATGTAAAACGTAAGGTAAAGCCGTGGTTCCTCGGCTTTTCCCGCCGCCGGAGGATGCCCGCTTAGCTCTCCCCGCCGAACAGCCCCCACCGTGCACGGCCCCGCTCGCCTCAACCTCCCGGGGCTGCGCCGCCCCGCAGCATTGTGGGGGTTGTAGGCAGCTGGTGCCGCCGCCCGCACCGTTGCTGCCCGCCGGGGCTGGGGCGGGACTGCAGTTCCCGGCGGCCGCGGTTCAGAGGAGCCCGGGCTGGCCGAGCGGCGGCGGCGGCGCAGGGAGGAGCTGCGGTCGCCCGAGTCGGCCCGGCGCCGCTGGGAGAAGCCGGCGCAGCGGCGAAGGGGCTGGCTGCCGCGGCGGCCAATGCGAAACTGGCTGGTGCTGCTGTTCCCCTGTGCGGTCGGGGTCGCGCTGCATTTCTGGCTGCTGCTTAGTTGCCCTGGCGGCCCCGGGAGACACCCGGCAGGTAGGGAGAGAAGGGACGGGCAGCACGGAATGAGTCTCCGAGCGCGCAGGTGTCCCCAGCACCGGGAGCCTGATGAGAAGAGGTCGGGGTCGCAGGGCTGGCAGACNTGGGGTGGTGTGGTGTGGTGTGTGTGTGTGAGGGCTGTGGCTCTTAAAGGGTCAGGTCGTCCCCAAGCTGTGTAATGCAGTGGCAGTGCTGGCGGCTTCAGCGAGTGTGTGGCTGTGGACGGCGCTTCAGCCAGCGGGTCTGGTTGCTGGGCTCGTTGTGGAGAAGAGGGGAGCCCGCTGGGAACAAGTACCCGGAGTGCCAGTGTGGGGTGATCGGGAAGTAGCGACTGGTTACATGGAGCTGCGGGAAGCAGGAGATAACTGCCCGCGGACGCGGTACGTGGTTGTCGAGAACGCTGCAGTTTTCCGTGGGGCAGCAGCTTCTTTCTGAGGGCCTTCTGCGCCACGGGGCCCCGCTCCTTCTCGCCGTGGAGCGTCAAGAAGAGGTTTCTTGTCCGTCTCACTGGTGACGCCTCGTCGGGCTGTGTCCTGTTTGTCTTAGTGATCTTTAAAACTCCTGTGATGCAAAAAACTATTAATGGAATCGGACAACGATCCAACAACACAGTGAAATCAGACCCCAAAGGACTTAGAGTGGCCTTTTCATAGAATGAGTTGCAGTTGTAGTTCGCAAGTCTGCATGCTTGGTAGAAACAAGCATCTGTTAGAAACTTTTGGTAGGTACCCATAGGTCTGATTGGGAACATTAAGAAACCTTTTCTCTTGGAAAAAAAAAAGTGCTTTTTGCTTGAGATCTGCATGGAGTTCTGCTTAGCCACTCAGCAGCCTGTTTACTAGCAAAGTCCCACTTTGTGGCGGGTGCCCTGTGCAGAGTGTTGAGGAGAAGACAGTGCTGATTTCAAGTCACAACTAATAATGCGCTCGGGAAAAGAGCAAGGGCAGTGCATTTGAGCAGGCCACAGAGTTGTGTGGTTCTCTGTGTGCCTGTATTCTGGACATCACATAGGAAGTGGGCAGTGGTCACACTTCAATTATAAAAAAATGGGAGTTCTAATTGTTAGGCAGAAGTGTGTCTGAATTGTCAGCTTGGTTTTGTTCCTTGCCTTTCATGGTGCTGCTTTAGTAACTTTAGTGCATTAATTTGGAGTTGAGAGTGGCAATGTGGAATCTCATGATGACCTTTCCTACAGAAGTGTGTTTACCACTAACAAATAGAGTATCTCAAGTTAGAAGGGACACATAAGGATCATCCAGTTCAACTCTCTGTTCCTTGCAGGAGCATAACACTAAAGAAAATCCAGAAGTTTCTTAGCTATGGAAGGAAGAAGTTTTTTTCTTCAAAGACTCACTCTTTCAAGCAGTTATTATTGGAGTTTGTGTTTATTATTGAGAAACCACACTGTGGTGGGTATTGTTAGGATAGCTAGGACTAAATAAAAGGCAGTACTTTCTTGTAATACTGAAAGTGTAACTGTACATTTGTTTTTGTGCATGGGTTATTTAGTTGTAACCTGTTGAATAATGAGGAGAGTAAAAACTGATGCCTCTCAAAACCAGAGAGCTTCCATGATCCACAGGAAAATGGCCAGTATTTCACATGTGCCATCTCTTTGTTGGCCTGATCCTTGCATGATAATTTAAGGAAGAGTCTGCCTTTTAAATTACTGTGAAATATACAAGCTGTAGGTATGGCTGCCTTGGGAGAGGAAAGAGACCTCTCTTTTCTCTAATGGCTTTGGTGCTGTATTTTCATATTCAGAATATTTTGGGAACTTTAATATACAGGAGTAAGAAGTGTTCCTACTTATCAAAAGGTTGCATAAATCTGAAACTATGTAAGAGAATTTCATACTGTCTGATAAAGCCAATCTGATTGTTGAGTGATTTTATATTATTTTTCCTGTGTGATGCTGTTAATTAGTACCTGAAATCACTGGTATGAATAAAAAATAAACCTGATCATGGGACACTGTTCTACAACAGCTTTGACTTGAAAATACATTATTTGTGTATATTTCAATATTTCTTTTGGGTGTCTGTGTGTCTCAGTAGCTGTGTACTGTCTCAGCAGTTGCAAAATTAATACCAGTAGGGATCAAAGGTGGAATGAATAGCAGTTCTATTTTTTGAGGAGTTTAATTCCTCTCTCAGTAGCCATCACACACATACGTGCAAATGGAAATTTGTTAAGCCATTTTAACCCATTTTAGTGATTATTTACTTTGACATCACTAACACAGGACTGGAGTAAACATTACTTCTCTTTACTTTTTCTAATAAGCAACTCTTGATCTTTGTCTTAAAATGTCAGCTGGGCAGCCAGCATTATTTACTTACTAAATGATCGGGGTGGCTTTTTGTTCATTTACTTGGATTCCTATCAGTTTTAGGAAGAAGCTGTTGCAGAAGCTTCTTGTCCTGTTTTTCTCATTTCTGGCCTAAACGTGCTTGCAACTGATTTACGCCATTTTGCTCTTAAGCTTTTGATTATTCTCATTCAAGGTACATCTCCATCTTGTAATCACAGGGATCAAAGATATCTGGTTTCAAACCTTTGCTTTCTTAAGATGAGCAATTCAGGTAATTCTGGCAAATTAGGCTTTCAGTTTCTGGAAAGCAGTTAATTCTTCTTGTGTTTAGGTCAAATAACTATAAATGTAAACAGTGTTCCAGTTTTTACCCATTCCACCCAGTTCTGTTCCTCTCTTGAAAGTACCTCCTTTAATAAAACCTTAACTACTCCATGTGAAAGACTGCCTCCATGTTTTGGCCTTTGGCTGTGCCTGTGTCTGCAATATTCTGACCTTGTTTGTGGTCACTTTCACCTTGGTGTCACAGAAGATAGAGTGCACTTCTTGTAGGCAGTACTCATTAACTGGGGGGGAAAAAAAAAAAAAAAAGCGCATCATTTCCAAGACCACATAACCTGACTTCAGTGGTCCCCCACTTGCTTTTTTTCACCAGTTAATGGAACTAATGACCCATCTGAGCAAGATTTGTGCAGGAATGTACTCCTAGGTTTAATTGAAGTCCTTGTAGCTGGTTACAAACAAGTGCTATCCAAAGAAAGTTTGTGTAGCAGGAAGCTTTAGTTAATTTTTTGTAAAAAGATAAATGCTAATTATAAAATGACCTCAGAAACCTGAGAAAGAACAGACAGAACTGCTCTTAGCACTCCAGGTGGATTCGTTACTAATTGTAGGTTTTAATTGATGGTACAAGTCTTACGGAGTAGGAAATTACTCACTGTAGGGGTTCAGTTTCAGTGCCTACTCAGACAGCCCCACACAGTCAGTGTAACATGCTAATGCTCTTTAAGACGTTATTCCTGCTACATTTCTGGGGGTGTGTGGCAGCTAAGAATTGGCCCTTTTGGTTTGTTAGACTCAATCTTTTAGTAGTGACGGATTCACAACAGATTCAAAACCACCATTTTCTACAAGCTGCTTGTATGCCATCTCTTGTCCTGTGGTTTAGCACGTACTTCTTCAGGCACTGGCCTAGTAGAATAGTATACAAGGGTTGGTTAGGCTGGTATTTAGTGATCTGCTTTACAGAATTGTCTCTGTCCACTTCATGGACCTGTGTGCATGACAGGTGCCTGAGAGTGAAGGAGAGATTTATTTGCTTTGGGTTTTTTAATACTGAAAATAACAAAATCTAGAAATTACCTCTGAGGTCATGAGTGCTGCTGTGCTTTGCAAGGGAAAATTCTGTCAAAATGTAAGACTTTCTGAAGAAAATGTTTTCTCAAATCTCTCTAGTCTCTCTGCGACTGAGTAGTATGCCTGGTCACAAAGTTAAGTCATATTTTGTAGGCACGTAAGGACTAGTGGGCTGATGCCCTTGCAAATTGAAACCTTCTATCAAGAGGTCAGGTTTGGCATTGGCAGTAGCTGTGCAGTTCTGTTTTAAATGCCAGTTGTTCCCTAGCTTTCATCTATGAGCTCTTACTATGACATTGTTTGCCAGAGATGGACTATCCCCAGCAAAAACAGTCCCCTCAGCTTTGATTAAATAATCGACAAAGAATCCACAATGAAGCTGACTCTAACTGAATTGGAAATTTTTTGGAGTTTGCAGTTACTCTGTGGTTGGAGGCACTGCAAACTACAAGCAGTGCTGGGGTTGCATTTTTGTGTTTTGGCATTGGAACGGGGGGCAAAGAGTACCAGTTCTGCCAGACTTAGAGAGCAGTGTGTGGCTGAAGGAAGGTCTTCACCACTGCCCACTGAATAGAACAGCCAGAAAGAATTAAGTAGTCTTTCCTTGGAGATGGCTTTTCTTCCATGGCATCAAGGATTGCATCAGTAGTTGCCAACTACTATTCATAGAATGGTTTAGGTTGGAAGAGACCTCAAAAATCATCTAGCTCCAACCCCCTGCCATAGGCAGGGACACCTCCCGCTAGATCAGGTTGCTCAAGGCCTCATCCAGCCTGGCCTTGAACACCTCCAGGGAGGGAGCAGCTACAACCTCCCTTGGCGACCAGTTCCAGTGCCTCACCACCCTCACTGTGAAGAACTTCCTCCTAGGATCCCGTTCAAATCTCCCCTCTGCCAGTTTAAACCCATTCCCCCTCATCCTGTCATTACAAGACCTTGTGAACAGTCCCTCCCCAGCCCTCCTGTAGGCCCCCCTCAGATACTGGTAGGCTGCTATAAGGTCTCCCCGAAGCCTTCTCTTCTCCAGGCTGAAAACCCCCAACTCTCTCAGCCTGTCCTCATAGCAGAGCTGCTCCAGCCCTCTGATCATCTTCATGGCCCTTCTCTGGACTTTCTCCAACAGTTCCATGTCCTTCTTGTGATGGGGGCTCCAGAACTGCACACAGTACTCCAGGTGGATTCTGATGAGAGCAGAGCAAAGTGGGAGAATCACCTCCCTTGATCTGCTGGCCACGGCAGGTCTTAATGCAGCCCAGCACACAGTTGCTGTCTGAGCCGTGTGTGCACACTCCAGGCTCATGTTGAGCTTTTCATCAACCCAGACCCCCAGGTCCTTTTCCTCAGGGCTGCTCTCCAGCCACTCACCAGCCTGTGTTTGTGCTTGCATTGACCCAGGTGCAGGACCTTACACTTGGCCTTGTTGGATTTCATGAGGTTGACCTGGGCCCACCTCTCCAGCCTGTCCAGGTCCCTCTGGATGGATCCCTGCCCTCCAGCAAGTCGACTGTGCCACACAGCTTGGTGTCATCTGCAAACTTGCTGAGGGTGCACTCAATTCCTCTGTCCATGTCACTGACAAAGATGTTAAACAGCACTGGTCCCAGCACTGACCCCTGAGGGACGCCACTTGTCACTGGTCTCCAGGTGGACATTGTGCCCTTGATCACCACTCTCTGTGTGCAACCATCCAGCCAATTTCTTATCCAAAGGAGCTCACTTATTCTAGCAGTCTTGAGTAGAGGTTCTCTGGTGTCTGAGAGTGCAGGCAAGCCAAAACTACTGTGTTTTCCTGTGCAGGCTCTAACAAGTCTATTTTCATGAAATGTGAGAACTTAATCACTTTGGGGATTGCACACTAGTCAAACTTGACTGAAAATGACTGACAAATTTAGTAGTTGGTAGGGGATTTATCAGTAGAGATGTGTGCATCAAGATTATATTTTCCTTGTTTGTTGACAAAATCAGGGTAAATGTGCTCTCAATCTTTTCATCTCCTTGTAATTATATTTACTGAAATTAGTAGCATAACTTGACATTTTACTTGAGAATCGGTCTCACAGAAGGAAGACATGCATGCTAATCTTTGGGATTTTAAAATACTTCAAAAGTTGACTGCTGCTTGAGGTGGTTTAAAATCTGGCTAGGGCCAGCAGATCACCTGTCAGTAGTGACCTTTGTTCCACGGACAACACTATAGGAGACACACCTCTACATCTTTCCCTTAGTCTTCTAAGGATGCATTTGTTTACCCTTTCCTCCATCTCACCCTAGCTTTGATCTCTTGGTAGTTCTCAGTCAAACTTGACAGGCAAGTGGAGATCCCCAAGACCAGTGTTTTCACCATGTTTCATGGAAACTGCTGACTGAGATCCTGTGAAAGATAACTACAGCTCATACTGAGGTTACAAATTGTGCTAATAGAAGTACCTGTATGGTCAAACATCAGAGAAGTGTGTGGCAGCCTGGCTTACATAACTGCAGCCCAGGAAAGCTTCAGTAGGAGCTTGTTATTGACTATGTGACATGAGACTGGCAGACTGGACTTCAGTCTTAGAGCTGGCAGAAGTAGTCCTTACAGTTGCTCTACAGAATTAAATGGCTTTTAGCAGCTGAGAGAGGACTGCTTCCTTTCATGTTTTTATAGCTTTTACTGTGGTTTAACAGCCTCAAGCAAAAAAGCAAAATGAAAGAAATTTTGTTCCTAAAACTGAAGGAGTATGGGGCAGACATTTAGCTCCTTACGTTCCACTAAGAAGCCTTGAGCTGCATGGGGCAACCAAGATGCAGCTTTAAGCCAGCCGTAATTCAAAAGCAAGGCAACTCTGAATCCTAAAAGCTTCCTCTCCTGCATCACTTCCGTTAGCAACACTTTCAGGGTTTATCGTGAAATGTCCTAATGTAGCTCTTTTCCCTTTTTCTTTTCTTTTTTTTTTTTTCTC
>VWZI01004144.1:165484-202045 GCA_013396835.1 Psilopogon haemacephalus
GTTCTCTTCTCTTCTCTTCTCTTCTCTTCTCTTCTCTTCTCTTCTCTTCTCTTCTCTTCTCTTCTCTTCTCTTCTCTTCTCTTCTCTTCTCGTCTATTCTCTTCTCTTCTCTTCTCGTCTATTCTCTTCTCGTCTATTCTAGTCTGTCCTTGTCTATTCCAATCAGTTATTGGAACTAATTTCCCTAAAGTCCCACCTCTTTATGCATGCTCAGTGCCACCTGGTGGTCATCTTTTGGGGTCTTTCTGATGAAGGCCCCATGTCTTCCTTAGATTGTCCTTTTTACCTTTTGCTTATGTGACATTCTTGGCCAAAGTTTCGTGTGTTCTCATCTTTGAATAGAGTGTTCTTCTTCTCCAAGGGAGAATTCCTGTGCCTTCTCATGCTTAAACAACCTTTTTTTGTGTATATCTGATTTATGGGGCTTTTTACAGTTAATGGTTACCTAGGTTGCTACTTTATATTATTTCTGTCCACCTTTTCCTGTATCAGTTATATATTCTTTGGGATTAGAGGTGCAGTTGATGAATGGTGTTTTTGTATAGGGATATGGAGCCTACTTGTGGCTGCTTAGAAAGGAGGGTGATTAAACACAGAAGGAACACCATATACGAAAACATGATATTGTTACAGTGATGGTTTAGTGAGTACAAATTGAGTCAGAATTCTCATTCAGCAGACCCTTACAGGGTCCATGTAGAAATTGTTCCTGGCTGTCATCTCCAGCTTTTTCCCTTCATTAAATATTCTCCTATATGACTGGACCCTTGCTGCTATTTATGTAAGTTGCCTTTGGGTCTTGTTCTGTTATGCAAGAAATAAGTGTTTTGTGAAAGAATGGAGCAAGAGAAGATTAAAGCAGGGAGGAGAGGACATTTGGGGCCAGTTTAATCCCTGATTTATTCCTTTGGCTCTGTAAGAATGAAACCTTTCTTTAAGCAGAATCTGCATCTGATTAATTGGTTTATCATCTTAAACTGTTTTTATTGAATATTATACAGATTTGTTATGCAAGTAGGAGACCAATCTAATTTGATATCAAATTGATTCAGGGATTTTTACTTTTTTAAAGATTATTGTTCACCCAGTAATTTGGTAGTGTAAATTGTAAGCTGTTTCCATGTAAAACTTGGTTCTGAAGTAGTGAAATTCTATGTAGTTGCAATTCTGCTATAAATAATTGTGTTTTTCTGAGAGGAAGGTGGGAAGTACTACACTTAGAACAGGGCTATTAGTATTCATGTATTTCTTTGTGTGGGCTTCCTTAATCTGGTACACGTCATGTGCTGAATGCTTACAGGATAACATGATGTTTCTAATGTAGATTAATAGGGCTTATGCACAGCAGGTAGTCTCCTGTGATACTTAGGATGCTGAACCACACAAGATTCAGAGGAGGTGGAAGGCCTGCATGCTCGCATTTGTTTGTTTGAGAGCAGTAAATTTAGTGAACTGTTTAATTGTCACAAGGTGTTTTCTGAGACAATATCTGTTCTCTGTTTTTTTCTCCTTAAGTAGTGGATTGTACAGACTGCTGAAGAGCTTCATTTATCTTCCAGCTGAAGTGCTGCTCTTTCTGCTTGCCTTGGGGAAAGGGAGGGAAATTCAGCATTAGAGTAGGCATCTGGCAGGCCAGATTGTCAGAGACAGAATCGATCATTCAGCTCTGGAACAACGGGAAGCACGGAAGAGCAGAGCTGCTAGCAGAGAGCTAAAACTAACACAGGGGCTTTTACAGCCAAGTCTTAGCAATGTGCTTATTATGTCAAAAAGCCATAGGCTGCTTGCAGGAAAATGGGGCTCCGTGCTATGCATGCTCTGTCTTACTGGTGGGAAGTAGCTGGAGAAGCAAAAAGCACATTGCTGTTGAACATTGGGGAAACAGCCTGGAAGGGCTGTATTATGCTGGCACACCTGTTCAGTATTCACTGTCAATGCTGCTGCACTTCAGTAGCAACAAGGCTGGAATTTAAATGGGGAGAAAACAGATGAGGTAGTCTCAGGTGTGCCACTGATGTTTTGCTTTAAGCATTTAGAGGCCTCAGCTTTCATTAAGCAGCTTAGAGTAAGAATAGCTGAAGGCTAAATTTATTAGAAAATTTGCTTACAAGTCTGTCAACCTGGAAAATAATTATAGTTTGCAGCTTTAGAAGACCTTGCAGGTTCCTTGGTAATAAGTGGTTAAGACTCTTGATCCATGTTTGAAGTCAGTATCAGTAACAGTCAATGGTGCAAATTTTAATGCTTCTGGTTGCTGAGGAGTATAAGGACACTCAGGCTCACTTAACAACTTCCCAAAGGTTATGTCTGTAAAGGAAGCACAGAAGTGGCATTAGAGCCTGATGTGCAGCAAAAGACATTGTAATGGGAGATGACAGCCACTGCAGTTAGAGAAATTGAGCATGTGGGTTCTACTGTGCAGGCTGTTAAGGGGTTTTGCTACTAAAAATGTCTTAGTAGTGGTTCATTTGTTTTGGTAACTGACAAGTAATTAAACAAACTAGCAGACAGTATTGAGCATGCAAGTCAGGGCTGAATAAATGCTGACTAGCTCCATTATTAGATTATAAAGCTGACATTATAGAGAATAGATGGAAGACTTCTGAAATACACAGCTACATTAAGTACTGAGACTGCTGCAGGTGATATGACCAACTTGTAGAGGAAAGCATAGACCTGAGCTGAACTCTAAGCTGGATTTAATGGTGTATCAGTAACTGGAGAGTTCCTGGAGAAGGTTTGTGTTGTACAAGGGGGCTTAAACAGGGAAGAGCTGAGAGTTTAGTAGTGTAAGTAAACAGACTTTCTACAGCAAAAGAGATGTACTTGCAAGTAGTTGAAATGAGCTGTTTCTCTGTTCCAAGGTCTCCATTAGATACCAGTGTTTTTTCTATGAAACTGGGAGAAACAAAACAGAATGCAATCATCTAGCAGTCAGGAGTGTAACTGTACAGCCACTCTATGCTACCTTGTCATAACTGTGAGATTGATTTTATAAAGTTAAAAAATACAGTCCTGCCAGTACTCTTTCCTGTACAAGATGCCATTTGTCCCTTTGCATGTTCTCAGGGGTCTTCAGGGAAGCCTTATGTTAAATGGGTAATAGTTGGACTCTTAGATGGTTTAGTTTCAAGGTGAGATGGAATGCTCTTTAACACAAGAATTTACACATGTTCACACACATACAAAAACTCACTTGTCTTTCTCATTCTTTCCATATCAGCCAACATGTGAGGTCAAAGTTCTGTGACTCTTCTACCATAGCTTGTAACAACTTTGCCAGAATAAAGGTGGCTGCATTATCCTTTGAGTTTTGTTGATGTCAAGACTGAGTCTCTGATCTCTGATTCTGGCAGATAACAAAAAAGCAGCATTTATTTCCAAAGCTCTTTTCAAGTATTCTCTTTGTAATACAGATTTTTATAGCTGATTTTTTAAAATTTGCTTTTGAGTCACGTTTAAGTGTTATCTTAATGATGTTAGAAAGCCAAAGCCTTTTATACTAGACTTCTGCTAAAAAAAAAAGAAATGTTCCTAATGTAGAGATTCATGATTAGTCCTAAAAGTGTGATTACATGTTAGCGAGTTTCACAGGTATATTTCTTTTGTGTAACTTACTTATACTAATGTGTAAGTAAAACATGTATTTTGTGTGTTCAAGCTCTATGTTGTGTGAAATTGGCTAGTGTGAAATAAACCCCCACAAACTCTTTGATTTTTATCCTTTGAAGTCTTTGAATACCTGCATAACAGTGTTTTGCTCTCTTACCAGAGTTTTGAAGGTACCATTGTGTGGGAAAGCCAGGATCTTCAAGGGCTTGTTTCAAGAAACCTTCATAAGGTGATGGTGAATGATGGAGGAGGTGTTTTCAGAGTCATTACAGTGAGTCATCTCCCTTTCTCTTCCACTGTGTTTCTATTTTTCCTATAAATCTTGAGGATTCAGCTTTGTGCTTTCTTGTATTTTGCTGTAAATCATTGAGTCAGTTGGGCTTCTCTTGTCTCAGAGGGGAAGTTTGATGTGTCTGGGATAAAGACAAAGGCATTAAAAAAAAAAATCAGTTTCTTTTTTTTTTTAAGGTAGTAAAGTTCATCTGTTGTCGTTGTCAGAGAAGAAGTAGCATCACTATATCAGGGATAGCAAAATGTAGGTTTAAAAAACCCTGTGCTGAAATCCCAGTTGATGGGAGTAAGGCTCTTCTCTAATTTTTTTTTTTAATGTTTCTTTTTCCGGTTGATATGTCGCTTGCTTAAACATGCTGTGCTGTTGGAATTTAGACAGAATAACTTTATGTTTTGATCTCAGTTTGAAACTTGTTTCAGAGTACTCCTAGTTTTAGGTGAAACTTTTAAAAATGCCACAAAACTTTGCAGTTAAAAATCCTAGTTTTTCATTGTACAAGTCCCTAAACTGGAAGAGCTTTAAATTAATTTCATTGTCCATTTTCAGAAAGCTTCACACCTTAGAGTTGCAGGGAAAAACACGTCAGTGATGGGAGACGAACTGATTTTTTCTTTTCATCAATCTGTCTCTAGCAGGCAGGAGAAGGGTCACTGCCACATGAGCTCACAGAAGGTGTGGAGGGAATAGCAGGTGGTTTTATCTACACTATTCAAGGTACGTCTGCAAACAGCAGAATCAAATTTGATGTTACGATAAAGCATGACCTTTAAATTACATTTCTTAGGTAAAATTTGTGCTATCTCTATGACCTTGATCACCTTAAGTTTTCTTCTAGTAGAAATAAATTCCTTCTGTTTTTTTTTTTCCATGCCTGTTAGTATTCTTGCAATGTTTTTAGCTTTTACCTGCAGTCAGTTGTGTAACGCGGTTCAGCAGGAACCACCTATGCTACATCAAAGCAATGATCAAATCCTATGCTAAATACAATCAAAGCCCGTTTGATTGTATTTAGCATAGGATTTTTGTTTGTTTTGTGTTATTTTTTTTATGCTATGTATACATATTTTAGGAGTAATTGATACAACAGCCTTTTTACATTGAAGTCACAAACACTCTTTATATTACAATATCTTAAAGATTTGAATCTTTTTTTGTGACTGAAAGAGATACTATTTTACTTTAAACGTTCCCTGCCAGATCTTATGCAAAAATATATTTCTTTGTTCTGCAGCTTTTTAACATTTCATCAGAATTTTTCAGTTAGTGGTAGAATTTTCGTAACCCCACTGAGTTGAAGGCATCTTCAGATTAATTTTGTCAGTGTGTAATGTATGGTCCAAGAGAAATGTGGAAGAGTATGTAGGTGTGCATCTTTGTTTAACACTGGGCGGTTTCTTTCAGAAGGTGATGCTCTTTTAAAAAGCCTCCATACTCGTGCAGAGAGGTTTACAAGTCACATCAAAAATCTGGAAGAAGAAGATGCTTTATTGAAGGAAGAAAGCAGTACCTATGATGATATAGTTTTTGTGGATGTTATTGACACCTACAGAAATGTTCCAGCCAAACTGCTGAACTTCTATCGATGGTAAGTTGAAAATCCTTTCTCTTTGGAACACTACTGTTTGTAATGCAAGGTGATCCAGTATGTTACGTTACCTGACAGGTTCCATGAAATACAAACCCTATATGAGTTACCTCATTAAGTTGTATTTCTCTCACAATTTTGGGGGCCTATAGTGAGTAACTTAACAGGCTCTGTATTTGAGTGCTGACCCATGGTGCCTCAATGAAGCATGAACTGGCAGAACAGGCATCTGCTCAAAGAGTTCAGGTGCAAAAATTTTTGTGTCTTCTTGTAATTTCTTTTATTTTGCCTCTGTCTGAAAACTAGCAGCTTTAATCTTTTAAAGGATGGCTTTTGACCGCCTTGCAGGCTTAGTATTTTATTCTGTGGCCGTTGATTCCTGTCCTGTCACTGGGCACCACTTCAAAGAGTCTAGCTCTGTCTCTGAACACCCTCCCTTCAGTTACTTATATGCATTGATGAACTCCCCACTGAGTCTTCTCCCCTCCAGGTTGAACATTCTCAGCTCTTTCAGCTTTTCCTCTTGGGAAAAGCTCTCAAGTGCCTTAATTGTCTTGGTGGCTCTTTGCTGGACTCTCCATCCAGTATGTTCATGCCTCTCCTGTAGTGAGGAGCCTAAGACTGCACACTGTAATCCAGTTTTTGCCTCACTAGTGATGAGTAGAGGGGAAGGATAAGAAGCTTGTCTACAGGGGGAACAGAATGTTGAGAGGAAGGATTTTCACAGTGCTTTGCATTGTCTGTGATGAATCTAATGAATTATTGCCTCCAATTTGCAATTCTTTGTCTTACGCTCAGACAACTGTTTGAATTAATTGACATTACTGTGGAGTAAAAAATACTGCTGACAGTTGCTTATGCACTCATTTAACAACTTTCATGGTTATAAATGTAACTGAAAAATGAAACCATGCTTTCAGTTTTAAAGAGTTTAAATGTCAAGACATAGATCTTTGTGATAATGTCTTACAGGTAAGCAAAATTTTCAAGATTTAGTAGTAAAAGGTTTAAGGAAAACACCTTTTTTGTTAAGAAAAATAACACTTAACAGGGATGCTTCTTAATCAAACCTAGGAATAATCCCTAGAATCTTGAACCTTTTTTTATTATTGTACAAGTGACAGTTACTTAGCTATTTTTAATTATTGTACAATAATAAAAAATAAGCTATTTTAGACAGTTAAAGATGACTTAAATAAATGCTGCTTTTTCAAGGAAAACTAAGTACTAAGTTGTTTCTTGCAATCTCGACAATTGTACTGCCCTTGAACTGACTTTCTCATGCAGAAGAGTAGGCCACTGCCTTTTAACAGCTGTGCTGCCATCATCATTAGGGATTCATTCCCTTCTGAGGTCAATATTGTGTAAGATGCACTAATTAAATATCCACTTCAAGTTTATTTTTTTCCGCTCAGATAAATCCATGTTTAAGGTAAGCACAGCAGGCAGCTACATCTCTTTTCTGTAGGACAGAAAAGCAGGCAGTCTTGGAAAATAGGAAAAACATTAAAAATTGAGGGTAAGAAAGACACTTCTGCCCTCTTACTTCTCCATCTGCTTCCCCAAACCCCCTTGTGTTCTGTTGCATAACTGTAGATCCTGTGCTGCAGCTCAGCATCTTATCACTTTTTATTTTGGCTACAGGACGGTTGAATCAACGAGTTTTGATTTGTTGCTGAAGACAGATGATGACTGTTACATTGATTTGGAGGCTGTTTTTAACAGGATAATGCAGAAAAAATTGGACAGGCCGAACATTTGGTGGGGAAAGTGAGTTTGTTTTTGGTTTTTTTTTTTTTTAATTTGTCTTTAAGAGATAGCATACTTTTAGTGAAAGGTTTACTGTTTTAAGTCTGTTTTTATGTGGGTTCCCCTTTTCTGCCTACGGAAGCTAGTGACAAAGAGCAGGACTTTTGTATGTGTAGAACTTTGAATCTCAGAATACACAAATCAGTCCTTTACAATACAAACTTTACAAGTCCCTTACCAACTTTCCAATGTGCCATGAGTGAATGTCTTGCCTAGTTTCAAAATGTGTTACGTGTCTGCTGTGGTACTTTAGTAAGTAAAAGTAATCCAGCAGTACTATAACATTACGACAAAAGTACATACTAGAATTGTAAAACTAAGTTTCTTCTGGTGTGCTTGAGAAGTGGGGAAAACAGGAGAAACAAAATTGCCTTTGTAGTATGCACTTACTTAGAAGTCCATGAATGACAGGCATTGATACCCATGTTGCTGCTGTCTGAAATGGTGTATCTGATTCGTGCAGTCTTAAGCAAAGTTTCCCAGCCTCTATCACACTTGTAAATAACCAGGAGGATCAAAATAACACTTCCATCTGTGGAATGCAGTGCTACACTGGTGTGAAATGCGCTGCTGTAATGTTCAGTATAGCACAGCAGCACTGCATATCTTTGTGGAGCAATGCTTACTGAAAAGCCAGCCTTTGCTGCTGAAGGTGTCTTGCTGCACAGATCTGGTACTAGCTCTTGCTTACTCATAAGGTACGTGGAAGTGTGTGTGTGTGTGTGTGTGTGTGTGTGGCAAAGTGTGTGGAATAGCTGGTTATCCTGTGATAGTCTCAAAGGTCTGAGAGGTGGGCATGTGTTCTGTAGGCTGTACAAAACCCGATTGCCTGCTGCCTCTTACATTTTGTTGTCACTACCTTTACCACAAGGCAAGGCTAACAGTGAAAGATGGGTTCATTATAGCAACATCAAAGTTCAGAAGCTTGATGACAAGATGGAAGCCAACTTGAAAAAGGAAAAGTAACACTATGTATAAGCTGCTTGGGTTGCTGTTTCAGCTGACATAGGGAAAGCTCTTTTGGAGTTATCTTCTTGGCTGTAAGAGTTGAGGATGTGGTACGATAGAGCTAAAGAGACTGCCTTCTTGCTTCCTGGCTTCCCTATCTATTCAATAGTAGGTGTCCCTTTCTTTGTGCTGCTGCCCAATATGGGACTGCTCCTTGGCCAACTTTGTGGGTAACCACTGAGTGTACAGGATGCTTCTGAGTGGTTTTAGGGGACCTTAATGGCTCTCCTATTTCTGCTGAGTGACATCTTGTATGTTTAGACATACAAGGAAATGCATATAGATATAGGTGGAAATGCAAATGCAATGCTTTTTTAGGCCACTTTGAGAGCTGGTTCTACTCTGTGAGACCTTAACTTTGTGATCAGGTTAATATCTCTGGCCCTTAATGTGACTTTATCAGTGGTCTCCCTTCTGCTGCTCTGAGCATGTGTCTGCTAACTCTTGACATTGTACTTTTCATCTATACTTACTAAGCTCTCTGCTTTAGACAACTTTGCTGTCCAGCACTCTTTATAATCTGTTAATTTCTGTATTCTTAGAGAAATTTTGATCAGAGTTCTTGTGAATTTTGAAATTACCAGCTTAGTCTGGCAGAAACCACAGATGAGATCTCAGTGAAACTGGGAAGGGTATGCTTTGGCTTGAGCAGTTACTTGTATGTGCCGTAAGTTAATGGCCCTTTTCTGAAGCCACTTCGTATTGTGATGTGGGTTCTGTTAATTTTTTTTCCAATCACCATTTAAAACGTTAGCTAATCTGGAGTGTTTCAGGAAAACCAAATGGTCCAGGTATTTTACTTCAGAACTCTGACTCATCTTAGAAAATGCTTATCCGGAGTTACTGTGTTCTGTTCTTTTAAAACTGCAGTCAAAAGATTAGTCGCCCTCAAGCACACAAGAAGTGTCTTTGGCACATCACCAATCGTGTCTGCAGATGATGGAATTTATGATGGGATAGACTGTGCTGAACTGTTTCTGAGGGAGACTGAATCTAATATTAATACCCTAAACAAAAAAGGCAGTCCACTGATGTTGGCCCATCTATCATGCTATGGGAAGCAGAGGGATTTCTGAACAGCACCTTTTCTGAATTAGACTCAAATGAAATTTCATGTACTCAGAGTTTTCCATGAAGATGTTTCAGTTGCATTCTGAACCTCCCCTTTTCCTGGGGTCTATAACAGCTGTTGAGCATAGCAGCTTGGCAAAGCAGGTGCTGCTCAGTCCGGAGGGAGTGGCACCCTTACTGCTCTGACTTGCTAGAGTGGAAGATACTATCAAGTGAATTTGGGTATTGGTTGTGACTTTTATCTACATAATGCTTTAACATGCTGCCTTCAGCTGTGAATGCGATGTAGTAATAGATCTGCCACTCAACTCTAATTCCTTCCTTACGGGGCTGTTGTCTGAGATGACAGTTCTTTGTAGCTCACTAAATCCATTTTAGCTACTTGTGCTCATGACCAAATCCATCAGTCTTTGAACCGGTTCACAAAAAGGGGGGAGAACGTGCTGCACTGACTTAATTATGCCACGTGGCTGGGAGCATGTAAGTACTTGCAAAGGCAAGAGGATAGCAACAGCAGCCTGTTGTGAGCAGGACAAGCAAAGCCCTTCTCATGGCCTGACACAGCAGTTCAGCAGTCCATAGCACTGCATGGTGTGGCAGTGTCTGAAAGTCAGCTACGCCATGCTGACTGGTGATAGCAGAGACTGGAGACAGAGCGCACCATAACTTTCAGCAGGGCACTAGTAATAAGTACAAGCTTCCTTAGAGAAGACAACTGCCACAAAGTTTTTTTTGTAATTCAGTGATGCCTGCCTTCTTGAACATTTAACTTGTATTCATTTGGGAGACAGCTTAGAGAAGGTACAGAAAACCCCAGTACTTTGCCTTGCTTCCTGTTTTTCAAGCAGCTGTTAGTTTTACCAGGAAAATAGGTTGTGTAATAATGCTGTAACTGCGTGCCTGCTGCAGGCACCACTTTTCTGTCATGTCAATTAACCAAAGGAGGTTGGACACAGATGTGTCTGTTTACAGAACACAGGCAAGGACCTGGATCAAAGCCCAGCAGCAGATGTAGATATGCTGAAGACCTGACAGACAATGTTCTGTTTGTTTCTGTTCTAAGAATTTTCTCTTATTACCCAAGACTGAGACCAAACAATAGTTATACTTTCAACTGTTGTGTTTTATTAGATGTGCGCCCTAGGGCTAGGAACTACAATTAGCATCACCTTCTTCCTCGTTCCATCAGTTGTTAGCCTTGTTCATAGGTTTCACAGAAGGATTTGTATAAATGTCTCACATCTAACATGGTCTTCAGTTTCAGACTAAATTGGGCAGTTGATCGAACTGGGAAATGGCAAGAACTAGAGTATCCAAGTCCTGCTTATCCAGCCTTTGCTTGTGGGTCTGGCTATGTCATCTCTAAAGACATTGTTCAGTGGCTGGCAAGCAACTCTGAAAGACTGAAGACATATCAGGTATTAAAGCATTGGTTCAGTTTTATTATCTTAAAACTGGTCTGGGAAGCAACATGTGTACTGGGTAAGTTAGAAAGAACATTGCTCAAGTGTTTGTTAGTGTTGGATTCTCCTGGTTAATGCTGCCTTTTCTGCGGTGTTTTTGGTCACTGTGCTTAGTGTCTATTCTAGATCACAGCACAATTGTTTTTAACTGAGAACTTCTGGAGCTGTAATCTTGATTTTGGGCTGTCATTTAAGAACAGTGTTATTATCACAAGACAGCTGAGAGAACTGATTTAACACCTCTGAAACAGTCAAATAGGTTTTTGTAGTTACCGTTTTTTATTGCTGGTTAAGTGATTAAGCTTGCTGTAGTTTACAAAGTCATACTTCATGCTTTCCTGGTGCTAATATCTATATATACATATATATTTTTTTTTTTAATGTGTTGTCTCAGGGCGAAGATGTTAGTATGGGCATCTGGATGGCAGCTGTAGGGCCCAAGCGATATCAAGTAAGTGAAAAAATTCTGTACTTCCCCTAGCAGCCCATATCTACACCCCCAAAGTTCTCTGAATAGGTCTAGTTGGTGACCTTCATGTGCAAGTAGACTGGTGGAGACTGGATTCTTTGTAAGGGAAACTGACTGAACTGATTCTGTCTTTAACAGGATAGCCTCTGGTTGTGTGAGAAGACATGTGAGAGTGGTATGCTGTCTTCCCCCCAGTATTCCCCAGAAGAACTGAGAGAGCTATGGAGATTAAAGGAACTGTGTGGAGATCCTTGTACATGTGAGGTGAGATGACAGACTTGCCTTAGAAAACACAATAGTGTATACTGATTGTGGAAAAGTGCACAGCTGGATTCATTCTTGGAAGAATAAGGAATATTAAGGTACCTTTTTAACGATGGGTTTCAACTAAAGTAAACAATATTTGCACATCCCTTTTGGTAATTACAAGTGGACTGATACTATTCATTTTCTATAGTGCAGATGTTGATCTGACAAAACCCAAAATGTTTAAGATAAAATACTTCCTTTTTATATAAAGTCAAAGACCTACTTGTAATTAATAAATGCAGAGAAGTATGCCAACTAGCCTGTCTTTTGTAAAGTACTACTGATTTAACTCAGTGTAGAGCCGTACCAGGATGCAGCGGAGAGCTGTGCTTGGCACCAGGGCATCTGGGTAAGTTCTGCTGCAGGAGCAGGTTCTGTACTGAGGACCTCCCTCAGGGTCTGAGACAGCCAGGGGTCAAGATTTATGGTTAGTTTATACCATTGTCATTTTAGATAAAGACAGTATCAAAGTTTGCTTATACCAAATCCTGAAGTACTGCAAACCTGGCCTGATTAGGAGAGATTTCTCAGTGTGTTACTAGATATGAATCTGAGGATACACAAGTGAGAATAAAATAAGATTGAGGAACAGCACACTGAAGAATGCAAAATAAACAGCAATGCCTTGCAGTAAGTATGCTGAGAACTTATATCATGGTATGTTAATGCTGTATGGTAGAATAAAGGTCTGTCAAGAGTTTGACCTTAGATAGTCTAAGGCTGTGTAGGTACTTCTACAGTTACTGCTGTTTGACTTTTGTTTGCTTTAAGGTCTTTGGAAGTAGGTGAAAAAAAAGAGCAAGTAGCCTCTTTCAGTGCAGCACTAATTTTGTCCTTTTATAAGTAAAGTGATCACAACTCAATCACGTACTCTGTTCAATTGAAACATTCTCACAATTGCAGTGGCAGAGTAATACAAAATCTCGGCAAAAGCATTAACTTGAATTTTATTTAATTGACTGAAGCACTATTTGGTGTCTCTCACGTAAGACAATTCAGCCAAAAGCAAATGCTTTCGTGGAGACTGCCGGTTAAGTTTAGGAGGTGGAAGCATCGTGTAGCCATCTGGTGGCACAGGGGAAATTCCTCTGCTCCCGTGTGTGTGTTCAGCCACGGGCTGTCCAAGCTGCCTGCCTTCTGCAGAGCCACTGTTGACTTCTCCCTCAGTCTCTATCAGGAGAGTCCTTTCTTACCACCGTACTAAGACACAGTCTCCATTTTCTATAGAGTAAAATTGCAAAGGCTTTAAGTCATTGTCCAGTTCAACTTCTTTTCCTTCCAGCTAGAATAAGAAAGGAAAAACACCTGATTAGATTTAAACTGAAATCTGTTCATGTAAACCAAATAGAGAGCGGGCAGTTGCAGTCAGCAGGGAGGATCTGTCATATTACAGGAATGAAATTAGCTCCTAAATTACAGCATGAAGACTGCACTCCTTCAGTGAAATCAATTTGGTTAGGTAATATTTTAGAACATGCTATTGACCTCTAGCAGCATGCAGTATTTATTGTTGAACTACCCATTTTGAACTCACTTTAGAACTTTTGTAGGACAGTTTCAGTTCCGACCCAGGAATTTTAAGAAGGCGATACAGCAATCCTTTGACTCTCTGAACAGTCATGGACTCTGTCAGGGACAAAGAAAGAAAAGTTGTTAGAAAAAAATGCTGCTACCACTGAGCTGTAGCAGAGCACCAGTGTTTCAACTAGACTTGCTTATAGCAACAGTGAAAGGCTGTATTGCTGCTTCAGTTCTAACACTGCAATAATGTATTTTGTAACTGAAACCATAACTGCTAATGGAAGCAAGAATGGTTTAATCTCTGGTGGACAGGACATGCTACTACCATGGAAGCACTTTGATCCCATATACTAAATTGAAGTGTTACGGCTTCATAATTTGTCTTGAGTTTGTATTTACTACATGTTAAAGTAAGTGACCTTTGGGACACATGCCAGTCAGGTTCTGAGTACTTGCATCTGGCAACTGATCCTTGAAGTTTTCATTACCAGGAATTGGCTTTCCCAACACAAATAAACGATTGTCACCGTGAAATTAGTGCTATTCTTACAAATGGTATTACATTACTTAGTCCCAGCAGAGTCACAGACTTGTAGATTTGTATTATGAAGTCAGTTACACAAAGGGGTAGTTTTTGTAATGGATCTTGAATGAATAGATGTGGCTTGTTCCAGAGGTGATACCTGTGTTTGCAATAGATACATTCAATATTTTGGTTGAACTGTCACTTCTTTTGAAGCTTTACCTAAAGGCACAGCAATAGTGAGTTATTCCTGTAATACCACACATTGTACTTAGAAAAATATTTTTCTATCAAACATTTTTGTAAAAGCTGTATCTGATTTTATGCAACTTGTGATAATAAATGTGATTTTTATTTTACAATAAAGCCTGACTAAGTCTTTTCTCACATACTCCATTCTGACATCTTTCCAAAACAGGTTGATTTGGAACAAAGTCTGCTCATTCTTGCCTCACTACAGGCACTAAAACCTTAAAAGACAGGTTAGAATTAGATTTCTAGATTAGATACTGGGCCTCACTATCTAGAGCTATAGATGACATCATTGGCTCTTACACCTTGGTTTTTGTTTATCACATGCACCAGGTTTCCTACTAGTTAATTAGCTTTTGATTGTCTCAGAGGTCATAAGACAAGCATCAAATTTCAGTACTCAAGCTGGACTTGAAAGTAAATATAAAGGTCAGAAAAATGACTTGCAAACAATTTCTACCTTTGACATTTCTTTATATTACAGTCTTCAGGGAAGAATCTCCCAGGAGCCAGAGGCAGCTGCCATTCTGTAATTCAGTTATTTGAAAAGGAGCTACAACTGTACTGCTTAAACACAACCCAAGACTTCTTACCTGGTAGCTTTTTCTCTACTGGTTTCTGTTCAGGTTTCTCAGGACATTTAATTGTCAGAGCTTAAGGAAGAACAGCAAGGCATTAGTAAATATTCTGTCAGGAGTAGAGAGTCTTTCTAGTCTGTTCTTATTATAAGTTGTTTTCCCTAGCTCAGCCTGATCTGAAAAAATACAGCCTGTATTTGGGCAGCTAAGAGAGCATTGTGGAAAAGTAGAAGTAACATTATTAATCAGGAATGTGTATGTCTCTGTTCAATCAGGGAAAATATTTTAAAGGTGATTCTATAATACTTAACAGCTAGTTAGCTTTTTTAAGTAGCTTGCAGTAGAATGGAAACCACTTGGTCACTTTAAAGCAGGTTTTTTGCCTCCATTATCTCAAAGGCACCATACAAGCACATTTAAAAGGAAATTGTTAATTCTTTTACAGACATTAAGAGACATCCATCAAATGGGTTTCTGTTATGTCTAGCCAACTACATTCCTTGGTATGCTCAGTCTCGACCTTAATGCATTAGAATGTAATGTCTTATAATACTATTTTGCCTATGGAATTAAAAAAAAAACAACAGCTCTATCAACCTGGAAACAAAGCTAAGTGAATTTTTAAGTCTGAGATGTAGCATATTCTAAATATAGTCACGGCTTTAAATACCAAACACACTCATATTTTTTTTAACCATCCCCAAGTTAAGAAGCTTTAAATACTGCCAGAAAACAGTGCAGCTATTGAGGTTAAAATCACAAATTATTTCTGTAGGGAAGTCGTTTGCACTGTCAGAATGGGAGGTTTTGATTACCTCTATTCTCCATTAAGTCTTAATTGGGTTGAAGGAGAAATGAGATGGTCTAGATACCTTCTTCTGTATACTCGTAACTTATTGATACAGTTCAGAGAAGAATTACAAGCTGGAACTCTGATGTCTCAAAGGCTTTTGAACCTCCTGTTCTCCATCTACACCCAGAAAAGACTAAGCTCATAAATTACTGTAACTGGAGAAGGAACAATGTTGACCATTCCTGGCCTCTTACTCAGAAGCTGGTTTTTCAGAGTCAAAGGCTGTCGTCCCTTCAGTTCTCCTTCTTCAGGTGCGCCATATTCTGTATGAAGGAAAGTGCACTTAAACTTCAAAAACTAAAACTCAATGGTAGACCTAAGAGTACTGTGGTGTTGGATCAGGCATGAACCTGATGCCTCGGTTCCCTCAGGAGCTAAGACACTGATCAGGCTCCTGAAATCAAAGTGCTGCAGACACGAGCCTTGACCAACTGCTAGGGTTGGAAGGTTGAAGAAAGTGCACAGGCATGTGAGATGGTGCAGATGACAGGAAGAGGGAAGGGCTACTTAAAATCCCCACTGTAAGAAAGCCCCAGGGGGAGAAGGTCACTGCCTGATCACCAGTGGAGTTACAGGGTAAATGCTCACAGGTGTCACTCCTGAGGCACTGAGCCCAAGTTCCTGAGGCAGTGGTGCCTGGAAGTGTGCAGTACTATGCAGCTGTCCCCACAAATGCAGAGCTATTTGCACACAAACCTGTCAGCAGATGGACTTTCCTTAGGCAGTAGAAGCACACAGAAAATGCATCGGGGGAAGAGAAACTGAAGGGAGATCAGATCAGCACTTCCACAATGTCAGGAGTGAAGAAATGGTAGCTTTATGGTACTTGTACTTACTCAGACAAAGCAATGGGTATCTGGGATGGGCAGCAAGGAATTCTTCACTTGGTTTGTTTTTCTCTGGGTTCCAATTCCCACCAGCTGCTAACCAGTCATTGCCAAATATTTTGCGGTAATCAAGCTCTGCTCCTCTCCTTTCAGCAGGAAGGATCTGTATGGACACAGGAATGGTATATTATGTAATTAGAGATTTTCTTCTCTAGAAAGCTGTAATTAATGACACCAACTCCTTGCTCTTACTTAGAGTACCAACCCCTTGTTATTACAACCCCTACCTCCATGTATTGATGATCCATTAATTCGGATCCAAGCGAAGATGCTACTGTATATGATCACACAGGGATGTTTTTGTAGACATGGAACAGATGCTGCTTCTGCTCTCTTTTACAAGACCGTTTGATTTGGTTAGATAATGTTTTTCCTACTACTACCATCAAAAAGAGATTTAACTATACTGCTTTTTCTTTTGCCCCATTATTTTTGTTTTGCCAGAGTAGGAGGTTTTTTTTTGGGGGTGGTGTTTGTTTTTTGTTGTTTGTTTGTTTTTTAAATCAGCCCTTGCAAGTTAAAATTACTCACGCACTTGAAAAAGTCATCATTCCTGCACCTTGTCCTAGTGCCCACTGACTCAGCAGTATTCACAAACAGGGCTAAATCTTGTACTCCTGCTGAATGCACTACTGACTAGGTGATGGAGAAGTTGGCACTTTACCTTTCTTGCACCCAAGCAAACAATAATCTTAAAGTGAAAACTACTCCTCAGGCAAAGACGCTATATTTTTCCCCAGAGTCGTGCCATTTGTTGAAATACCACATACCTCAGACTTGTTCAAAACCTCCAACTGACCTATCTTGGCAATAATTAGTTGTCTCAGAGTCTCTGGGTTCTTCTCTGTGTCCATGAGAGGGTTATTGTGACACTGCAGTGACCGCAAACTTGGCAGCTTATCAAGCTCATTGACAGATGACCACTGAAACGGCACAGGCTTTTGAGGAAACTTTAAATATTCATTTCAGAACAATACAGGGCAATGTTAACTTTCCATGTACAGTAACTACGACTTTTGGTAGGCAAAACCAAGTACTTTAAAATTCAGTCAAGGAAAATATTGTGCTATGTTTATTAACTTAAAAAAACCCCAATCAACCAACCAACAAAACCTCACCACCACAAAACCAAACAAGGAGCTACTCAGCATTAGCATTAGTTCATTAGAATTCTGCAAGAGGAACTTGAGGCAGCAAAGGGTAGCTCATGGTATATAAGCTACCAAAAGCACTTTTAACAGAGGTGTCACAAAATGCTTTTTACATTGTTTAATTATGCCTCTGTGTTGACCAAAGTAGTGAATAGTTACCTCAGAATCTAACACATACAAGCAAACTTTAAGAAAGTAGTGTCAGTTACCCTTATACAAAGAGACAAATATTTACAAAACATGAAACTATCCTCCTCCAACTGACCTGTGATATTTTATTGTCTTGTACTGCAAGGTGCTTCAGTGAAGGAAACATTTTAGTCTTGCATCCTGGGAAAAAGACCAAGTTTTCAAGGTAGTAGTGCAAACTTGAAATAAACACAATTATAAGGATAGAAACTAATTACCACATTTACATACCAAATCCAGTATCAGGGAAGTGTATAGAAGATAACCCAGTGTTTCTAAGTATTAGCTGTTCTAATCTGAAATTAAGTAGATAAAATGGTTACTGTACTTGGGAAGGTGTTTGGTTGTTTTTTTTTTTTTTTTAATTTTAAAGACATAATTAAAAAAAATTAAAAGTTTAAACTTTTGAAATTACAAATAACTAACAAGTGAACAGCAGCAGCACAGATGGTACCCAGACCTCAGTGGAGCGTTCAGGGAATAAATGTATTCAGAGAATAAGTGCAGTAATTTCAAGCTTTCAGAACGGCTCCAGGATTTAAATGGTATGATGTCTGCACTGAACACTGAAAGAAGGGAAAACACAGATGATAAACACATGGCTCATGGGTGAGGCCAGAAGTGGTATTTTGGTGTCTCTGATCGTGGGGACATTTATGCAGCACTTGGCCTGCTGGGGTCCGACAGAGTTCAGCTGTCTTGAAGCAGAAGGATTCTTGCACCTGACATGGCAAGACTTACTGATAGGACTTTAAGGGTGAAGAGGATGAAACTAAGCTCACTGAAGATGAGCCTAGGGGTGGCATGCCCATGTCAGGGGTGAAATCAGTAGCCCAGATGAAGCGCACCTATACCAATGCATGCAGCAGAGGCAACAGAAGGAACTAGAAGCCATTGTGCAGCAGGACAGCAATGAATGGCTGTAAGCTCTTCAGAAGGGATAGGCAGGGAAGGAGAGGTGGTGGCGTAACACTGCGTTAGGGGGTTTTTTGGTTGTGCAGAACTCAACAGCGGTGATGGTAAGGTCAAGTGCTTACAGCTAAGGATTAGGGGAAAGGCCAACGAGGCAGATATCCTGTTGGGAGTCTGTTACAGATCACTCAACCAGGTTGAGGAGGCTGATGAGGCATTCTACAGGCCATTGGCTGAAGTATTCAAATTGCCAGCCCTTGATCTCATGGGAGACTTCAATTTACTGAGTGTCTGCTGGAAATACAACACAGCAGAGAAGAAACAATTTAAGAGGTTCCTGGAATGTGTGGAAGGAACTTCCTGACACAGCTGGTAAATGACCCTTTTAGAGAAGCCACCTTGCTAGACCTGCTGCTTACAAAACAAGGAAGGACTGGTGCCTGATGGGGTGGTCAGAGGCCATTTTGGTGATCATGAAATGACAGAATTCTTGATTCCTGGTGCAGTAAGTCATAAAACCCACTACCACAAACTTCCAGAAAGCAGACTTCAGACTGTTCAGGATGCTGGTTAAGAGTTCCTTGGGAGACAGTACTGAAGGGCAAGTGGGTCCAGGAAGGCTGGACATTGTTCAAAAAGGAAGTCATAAAGGCTGAGGGTCAGGCTGTCCCCATGTGCCATAAAAACAGGCTGTTGGGGATGATGCCCTGTCTGGCTCAACAGGGAGCTCTGGCAGGGGCTAAAAAAAAAAAAAAAGAGAGGTGAAGAAGGCAGTCAACTCAAGAAGAACACAGGGACCATTAGAAAGGCAAAAACTCAGCTAGAACTTAACCTGGACACTACTGTGAGGATTAACAAGAAAGTCTTTTTTACAAATACATTGACAACAAAAAGAAAGCCAAGGAAAATGCCCACCCTTTATTGGATGCAGGGAGGAACACTGCTGTCAAGGATGAGGAAAAGACTGAAGTACTTAATACTTTCTTTGCCTCAGTCTTCAATAGTCAGACCCATTATCCTCAGGGTATTCAGCCCCACCCCCGATGGGGATGGAGAGCAGCATCAACTCCCCATAATCCAAGGGTGCTAAGGGACCTGGCAGAAGAGCTTGCCAAGATGCCCTCCATCATCCATCAGCAGTCCTGGTTAACAGGGGAGGGGACAGACAACTGGAGGCTTGCCAACACGACACCCATCTACAAAAAAGAGCTGAAAAGAGGATCTAGGGAACTCCAGGCCTGTCGGCCTGACCTCAGTACCAGGGAAGGTTACGGAGCAGTTCATCTCGGGTGTGCTCACATGGCAAGTGCAAGATAACTGTGGAACCAGGCCCAACCAGCATGGGTTCATGAAAGGCAGGTCCTGCTTGACCAAATTCAACTCCTTCTATCACCAGGTGAACCACCTAATGGAGGAGACAAAGGATGTGGACATTGTTCACCTGAACTTCAGTAAAGCCTTTGACACCCTCTCCCAGAGCATTCTCCTCAAGAAGCTTGTGGCCCATGGCACACCCAGGGGGACTCTGCTGGATTAGAAACTGGCTGGGCCCAAAGAGCTGTGAGAAACAGGGTTAAAGCCTGCTGGTGGCCAGTCAAGAGTGCTGTCTCCCAGGGCTCAGTGTTGAGGGAAATGGTTCTGGGGGTGCTGGTGGACAGCTGGCTGAACATGAGCCAGCAGTGTGCCCAGGAGGCCAAGAAAGCCAAGAGCAGCCTGGCCTGTATAAAAAACAGTGTAGAGAAGTGATCGTACCCCTGTGCTTGGTCCTGGTGGGGCCACAACTTGAGTACTGTGTTCAGTTCTGGATGCCACAGTGTAAGAAAGACACTGAGGTCCTGGAGCATGTCCAAAGAAGAGCAACAAGGCAACTACCTGGAAGGAGGCTATAATGAGGTTGGTGTTGGGTCTCTTCTCCCAAGTAACTAGGAATGAGATGAGAGAAAAATCAGCTTAAGTTGTGCCAGGGAAGGTTTAGAGTGAAGATTAGGAAAAAAACTTCACTGAGAGAGTGCTGAGGCATTGAAACAGGCTGTCCAGGGAGGCGGTGGAGTTGCTTGTCCCTGGAGGTGATTAAGAAGTGCATAGATGTGGTGCTTCAAGATATGGTTTAGTGGTCAGGGTAGTTAGACTTGATCCCAAAGGTCTTTTCTAACCTTGATGATTCCAGATGATTTTTAAAACTAGCTTGTTGCTACTTAAAATCATGGCTACTATTTTGGTGTACAATGCAGCACAGTAACTGCATATTAGCAAAACTATTGTATTAGTCACACAATTTTCCAGTCACTGTAATTGTTTTGCTTAAGGAACACACACCTACTCTCCCTGGATGGTAACCCTCAAGCTGCTGCTATTGAGAGTACAGTAAATGAGAAGAGTCTGTGAAGGATATTCTTTTGAGAAAGTGGAAACACATTTAGTCAATGCAGTATGGAAATTATAATGTGGTGGTTTGTTGGGTTTTGGTTTTTTTTTTTTTAATCATGTCTCAACCTATTTAGGCTACACCAAAAAGGCACTGAAACTTCCAAAAGTGTCTGTGCTGAGGACATACCACACACTTCTACCAGTAGAATACCAATGTTGACCTTCTCCATAGTTAGTCATCATGTGCAGATAAGAGAGAGAGGAAGAATTATCACCACACTTTTTAACCTCCTTCAACCCTGCTTTGTTTTGCTTTCTTTACAAAGCACAACTAAGTAGACACCATAGATGCAAACTGGTCATGGAAGGTGTGACACCTTCCAAACTACCCAATGGCTTTCTGCAGGCTCAAACTACTCTGAGATGGCTGTGCAGCTGCTGATGAACCTGCATTACACTGTCATGGTCAGAAAACCATCCTAGGAATAGATTTCCGTAGTTCCTTTGCTTTGCCACTCAAGAGAAACTCTACAGTCCTGTTGCCTTGGATAAAATGCTGCATGTACTAACACACTAACAATCAGTTTTGATTCATAAGCATATGATCAGAATCTAATACAGCTTAAGAACATGTTATATGCAACAAAATAAGATTATATTGAGATAGCTCAAATAATTCAGTCACTCTCCTGAATTGAGCAAAATACCTCTACTTCAAGATTCTTAAATGCAACATCAATACTATCACATTTCAGTCAAAGACTATGGACATGAATATCCAGGACAAAGAATTGCCAGCAAATTTATTTAACAGCTACCTGGGGAGATGTGCTATTAGATGCAGCTGATTTCCATCCACCAACTGGTTGTCTGAAAGGTCTAATACCTTCAGGGTCTGCAGGACATTATCAGGCCTGTCACATTGGAAAAAAAAAAAAAAAAACAAGCACAGGACATAAAGTTATTTGTCAATGAAAGCACTAAATTTCTAACTACATAACCACACACAAGTAAGTGTGTACAATTAAAACTGAAGTACATCACATGAAGTTTACATCATTTATTGTACAAATCTCTCATGGTAATGTAAACGTCAGAGGAAGGCAATTTTATCTCCTATGTCACTTTGCACATACATTAGTCTGACAATAACTGACTTATGTTAGTTATCTTACCTTTCCAAAACAGTAATATTATTAGAAGTAAGGTACAATTCTTCAAGTGCTGGCCATTCTGGAGCGCAAAGAAGAACCTAAGAGCAAAACTTCATTTAATATGAGAAAAATTATTCCAGGAATTATACAGATTTCCTCAAAACATGTTCAAAATAAGTCACAGCTCCCCAAAACAGAAATAAGAGTGACAGATTTCCCCTAACCCTCTCCTTCTTCCAGCTGGCTTTCCTGTGTCTGGATCTACCTGCACTCAAGACACAAACAATCACAGGACTTGTTCCAGGTTGGAGGCCAGCAGCTGTCCTACCTCAGACTTTGTGACCTGGAAAATGAGTTTATTTATTCAATAGGGTTGGAGAGATTAGATCTTCCCTATGATGAGGTGAAGAAATGGCAGTTAATGCTCAGCTATTGGTTCTGGAGCTTCTGCACATCTCATCAGGTCTGATGGACTTGTCAAACGTTTTAATTTATTAGAGCTCAAAGCCTTCTCCATAATGGGCCTGTGCCAGCACATGAAACCATTGAAACTAGTGTCAGCTTATATCCTGAAGTCCTAAACTAAGTCAGTTTATGTCCTGAAATTTTTAAGTGCTCTGAAGAATATTAATTGGGTCAAAAAAGGCTGCTAACTGGACAGAGAAGCATTTATTTTAAATCTTATGTCCTAAAGTTACATTAAAATTTTATGGGGTTTTTTTGCAAACATCTACAGCAGGTAACACACTTATTACACAGCAACAGAAGCTGCTGGCATGAACCCATTTTGACACTGCCACAACTGCATACAAAACTGTTGCATTTTAGCAAACCAAGTTGTGTAAGCCCTAGAAGTGACTGGTTTTCCTCTGAGATGTAAAGTACTATTTTTTTATTGATGCCTTTTTCTGGTGTGTATTCTCCTGAGTCAAATTAAGCTGCTACTGCTTCCTTGGTTAGGAAACTTTCTTCCATCTACATTCCTCTTTTCTTGGAACACTTCCATAATAAACTACTTTTAAGCGCCCACTTCTTTTCAAAATGTATTTGAAATTGACTAGCAGATCCTGAGTTTCTGACATGCAAGAGCACTGACTTACACATGCACAGCATAATCATCTAAAGCTTGTTGTGACAGAAGGTTAAAAGGCAGTGAAGTTCTGAGATGTGGACAACAGAATTCAATTTATGTATATAGCTAAGTGATTCTTCTATAAATGCCCACTGTCCTAGACATCAAAAAGCCACAACTGATGAACTCTTCTTCATTCTTTGTGACAACTATATTTAATTGTATGTCTTTATGTACAGAATTGTCTCATTACATAAACGATACAAAATACTAACACTGAGTGAGATCTCTTCAGCGGCAGCATGATTTGGGGCTCAACTGCTTCACACCCAAAAATATAAAGCATCAACCTGTTGTTGTATCTGCAACACATGTACACTAATTCAGATCTAACAACTTCTGCTCTCTGAAAAAAGCCCCACTCCCAACATAGCAGACAGCAGGAAATCACTTCGTAAGACATGGTATTAGGGGATAGTAATTAAAATACTTGCATGTTTCAGTCCCTGGCTTTATTCTGTGCTATATCTGTGTTGCATATAACCAGGCACCACACATTCCCAGACCTTCAGATGTGTAAAGGTACTAATCTGATCTCTTGTTAATGCAAAGTGATGCCCAAACCAGTACTCTGTGTCATGACTCACACTTGCATTTCCAATTGCATTTGTTCTAATATGTGCATAGAAACGGATAAAAATTTAACAATGACAAAGAGGGAAGAAAAGTTTTCATTCACAGAAACCTTTAGGACATGCAGTTGTATTATACTCCACATGCTTTATGCAACTTGGTAATTTACAAATGTTTCTTATTAGATTTCCATGCCAATATAACTTCCTATGTTACACAGGAACTATGCAACTAAGGCAATTATGCCACAGCAGATTTTGTAAGGGTGATTACATTTAAGCAGAATAATATAATGCATGTTTACTGTGCTTTATCTTGCCTCAAAAACCTAACATTATAAATAGAAACAAAACCAGGAAAGGTTATTACCTCTGTCCATGTTATCTCAGTTTGATTAAGTGCCAGAACACTCAATTTTGAAAATACACTGGATACAGATACTGATGTGTGTGGAAACTTCATTTTGTTTTCACTGTATAAAAAGAATAATTATTAAATAAATGCAATTATTCATTATGCTAAGTGACTAATTTGTGTTTACATATTAAAAGTAAAAGCAACACCAAAAAAGTTATGAAGCCACCGCAAAGGTGTCACATATTTTAAGATAACATTCTAGTTATACTCAAATATATTCTTTTCTTTCCAGCTTCATGAATGCATATTTATTCACCTATGGCGTCCTTCCTTTTTCCTCCTGTAAGTTTTGAACGTGAATATAATTATTTTCTTTATTCTCCAAGTCAAAATTTTGGATTTAAAAATCCTTAGTATCAACTGAAAGAATGTCCATATGACTATCCAGACTCTAAAATCCACTCTCATTAGCAAAATGTCACTACAAAATAGTTAAAAGATTCTCAGATCTGCAGTATTCATTACTTTCCCCTGCCACGTTGTTGTTTTTTCCTCTTTACCAAGACCTGATCTACCTGCACGTCATGATAAAAATCTTTCCATGTATTTATACTTGCACACCTCTGGGTTATATTTCCCCATTTCACCATGCTCTTAAAGAGCTGGTGGATGACCAATTGCTGCTATTGTTCTTCCAATATTCCTCACTTAAAAAAAAAATCACAAAGAGGCTTACTTGCCAATGCCTTCATTTTTGAAAGCAAACAGACAACCAACAGAAACCAAATTCTAGCTACTTCAGTTTGTAGTCATAATTATCAAATTCCAGACTCAATCCCATTTTGCTTTCCAATTTTATCACAAATAACTTCTGAAAGCCAGTCTAGAGAACAGTTCTCAACCACAAAAAATTATTCTAGGTGAATTTAAAATAAATTCTCTGTATTCTCTTGCATGCTGATAATAAACCACAGCAATGCATGCTCTAGGCAAAGTTAGATTTACAAACAGCACCCAGGTTGCAAACAGCTATTCAGTGCTAACTGCTGAAGAAATCTGAACACCTACATCTACCTGAAAAACATACTTTTGTTAACTGTAAGAAGACATGTTTAAAAATTGAGTCACTCTTCTATTAAATTCACTTAGTATCTTTATCAGTGTAGCTTACAGCAGCTTTGACTGTTTTAGTTACATTGTGTGTGCTATACAATGAAGGCTCTGAAGGACGATAATCTCAGCAGAGATCTTCAAGACTAAAAAAAAAAAAAGTTGTATTTTGGGGCTTTGCCTTCAGTCCTGTTCCCTTCAGTGAGCAGCAGGACCTCCAACTAGCTGAACAACTCTGCTTTGAGAGTCAGCAGTCAAGTTGTTGACCCTGACAATAAAGCAAGCTTCCTAAGCTTTTCAGCTGTAACATTAGCTTCTCAAAATGAGTGGTTTAGGCTGCTACCTTTTTGCCAACTTTAATCCACTGTGTTAGTTCCCACTAGAAAATTATTCTGGTATGTGCCAGCTACAGTATATAGGTGTATACTAGAAATGCTGTTTATTTGGAAATAATTGTGAATTCTTTCTTGTTTCAGTGCAATTACAGCTTTATTTAACAACATCCTCCCTCTTTTTCTAATGTCATGACTGTACATAGGATATTCCATTAGGTCCATCACCATGATCCACAGTTCTTATCAGCATCATTTCAGGACAGGAACAGACTGGGTCTTGGGATACTTCAAAGTTTGGTTAAAGCATTATTTTTAAACAAAAGTGGACTCCTAAATAAAGACTTGCTCGAGCAGTAAGACAAAACCCTGAAATAAAGTCTTAAGACACTCAATGACTTTAAAAGGAATAAAAATATCTTTACCTTACAGTTTTCCTACATAGGAAAAAATATAAATCTAAACTAATGAAACAAAATCCCAGGTTTGCAAACAGAAGGCAAACAGCTCCTGCTAAATCTAAGAAAGACTTTTAAAGTAACATTTTCTCCATAACACTGCCACCTCAAATTCTTGGCTTCAGAGAGGTCCATCTGCCAGCAGAGTCTCTCCAGTGCCATGTGAACTCTAGGCATAAGTATCCAGAGAATGTGACCTGCTACACATGCACACAGCAAATTCAACTGTCTCCTGTGACGCTGCTGTTCTCGCCAAACCAGACTCATGGCACACATGAGATGTGGGTGCATGAGCATGTTCAGCCCTTTCTGCCTTGGGGCAAGCTACCCTTAGAAAGATGTAACAGAAGTGTGTAAGGGCATCTTACGATGCTGTAAACCTAAATTTCTACACTTTGTCCCTCATTTCCGTGGAAGCATGTGTAGTAATTACTTTGCCTTCAGTTTAACTGCTTAAAACAGTCTACAGCAACCTGTAAAAAATCTAGAATGCATTTTAATCCACTCTTCACAGCCAATGAGCTAATTTGTATAAAGATGATGTAATCTATCATGTAGAACATGCTGACAAATGCCTAAAGTCCTGTAAACGTTTAATGCCAGAAAATTGTATTCAATTTTTCAGATGTCTGGAATTTTGTTAATTTTGCAAAACTTCAATCAACATCCAGCTTTCCTGAATACTTCCCCAGAATTTAGTTTTACATAGATGCTCATCTCCTAGGGTTCCAGTTCTCCCTTGAATAGGAACATCTGAAGAAATACAGCATACACACAAGTTGCTTAAGGACAAGATATGGGAAAAAAAAAACCCAACCAAAAGTTTAACACTCATTAAAATGAGTGCTGAGGCATTCAGCTACCTTCAGAGAGCTGGCTTCTTTCAGAAAAGAGACTCTTCTTTTTTGTCCCTACCCCAAAGGAATAGAAACCTAAATATGAATATTTATACCTGATATTAAGCGTTTCCAGGTTTTGAACTTGAGAAGCAATAGCTGTTACTGTCTCCCAAGATGAGATCAGATTTTTTGATAGATTTATATGCCTGATATCTGAAATTTCACATTAAGAAAAAGAAACTTATCTCAAATCTGAACTTTTTCAGAAATTAGAACTAGGGTTTGAGTTTTGAATTGAGTAAACAGAAATAGATTACACTTGTTTGGGCTAAGAGAAAAAACTGATTAGTTACAACAAATTTTATTTTGGTTTGTGGTATGGAAAATGCTTACAGTTTTTGGTAAAAAAGCTTAACTTTACAAATCCTAAAGTGTGTTAATTTGACAGGAACTCTTACCAGTCCTTATAAGTGAACAAATTATAGCTGATCTGTATTTCTGTGATGCTGCTACAACATGAAGTACACCAAATACATTATTTTTTAATATACTGGAAACCTCTGGTGCCAACAGAACGCATCAGTTTACTTTAAGGGGGTTATCTGTTCTAGGGTTGGATTTAAAAAAAACACCATTGTCAGCACTTTCTGAAATTGCAGCCACAGTAGCAGCCTATGACAATATTCCTATTTTTATCCACAATTTGCATTTCCTCTCAAGTACTGTAGCCATCCACTTTATAACTCTGTAAACATTGCATCAAGCTTCTAAATCTAATCTGCAGTTTTAAACATGTTTAAAAGAAAAGGATACAAGCAAACACTGGAACTCTGAAATATGTACATCAGATTTGGTATTAATCAATATAGCAATAAAAAGGATACTAGCACATGTTCTGCTGATCTCCTCTTTCTGACCAGCATGGCTCACTGCACATTCACGCACTGAGATATCTACCAGTTGGTTCAGTTGGCTAAACGAGAAAGAACACTCTGTTAAGTAATCTTCAAGTACATTACATAAATACCTGGTTGTTAAAACTGAGTAATATATTTTTCATTAGTATTGTCCCCTTTAGAATTAGCAATGAGTAGACTGCTACAATGCAGCGTCTTTCTTACTCAAACCCAGATATATCCTCATTTTTGCCTTTACATTGCTGCTAGAAAATAGGGTCTGATTGAACTACAAGCCCTGCCCTCCAAAGAAACTCCAACCAACCCTCATCCAACTGAGAAAAAGGTGATAAACCAAACAAAATACAGCTGAGCATATTTAAATTTAATTAGAAGTTCCAAGTTAAAACAGGTTTCTTGTAATATCTTTTGCAAGAGGTTCTAAGTTGTTTGGGCATTCTTTGTATGACTCATTAAAAAAAGACAAAAAGAGTGTTTTTGACTGCTTAGTATGTTCTGAGAGGTAAGAACAGTTGTGGATTATCGGCTCCAAAGGCTGCCACCTACTGAACGGATACAAATGTACACAACATGAACTGACTAGAAAGACTGCACTCATAGCACAGTGGCTTCCTGCCTTCCCTCTCTTAGCTGCAAAGTCATTATTGATATGAGCAAAGAAAGACGAAATAATACTGTACAATGTTAAAATATTAAAATATCCCTATTTAACAGGGACCAGGCACTTGTACAACAGCTGCCAATGTTATGATAACTTATCTCTCTCACTCCACCCCAAACATCACTTCCTACTCAACAAAATCAGAATGAGGATTGTAAGCATTTGAAAATGCCATAATCCCAGTTCCTGTCTGTAAAACAGGTAAATTACAAAACCACAAGAACATTTCTTACCTCTTCCACCACAGTGCAGTTTGGCTTACTTTCAGAGACATGCCAATAGCATATGTGAGGCAGACAGCTTTCTATCGTTAAATGGAGCTATTACTTGACTAACCAAACACAAACTTTTATCTTAGATTTCTGAATGTTATGCTTGCCTTTGCTGTTCTGCAACAGAATCCATACCAACAAATTCCACAGTCTTCTTTCCAAATACGAATGCATTCTCTGTCCCACGCTGAACGTCTTGCTCATTGTTCAATCCATACCGACCCTTTACTGCAGTAAGAAAATCTACTCCAAAATTCGCCTTGTTTGGCCGGATAAAGGATCCTCCTCTAGGATGCCTAGAACAGAGCAGCCAGGAAGAGATGGAATATGAATCATGAGAATAATCAGTCTCAAAATCATTAAATACTTTTAAAAATACTGGGAAACACAGCAGTTTAAAGACAGTTCTACAGGCTAATTTTAGATATCACTATTCCCACTCAGTGATACCAGGTAAGACTTTAAAAGTACCTTTGACATTTGACCAAACAAGTTCACATTGTAAGATGCCATGAGAACTGAAACACCAGATCTCCACAAGTACTTACACATCAAAACATCAATGTCAGCACCATTAGGAGAAATAAACGGTCTGTTGTTTCCAAGCTTATGATGAAATCAATTTTTATGGAAAATTAAGTTTCTACCTCTGGACAGAAACAAAGTTACCTAACTCACACAACAAATGTGTCTGGGGTCTTAGCACAGCCTAAAGACCCATCAGAATACACAGAACAGTAACTGCCTCATTATTGTAGAATCAGCCAGGCTGGAAGAGACCTCCAAGATCATCCAGTCCAACCTATCACCCAGCCCTATCCAATGGCACTAAGTGCTCCATCCAGTCTTTTCTTGAACACCTCCAGGGATGGCGACTCCACCACCTCCCTGGGCAGCCCATTCCAATGGCAAATCACTCTCTCTCTGAAGAACTTCTTCCTAATATCCAGCCTATACCTCCCCCAGCACAACTTGAGACTGTCCCCCCTCGTTCTGTTGCTGGTTGCCTGGGAGAAGAGACCAACCCTCACCTGGCTACAACCTTCCTTCAGGCAGTTGTAGACAGCAATGAGGTCACCCCTGAGCCTCCCCTTCTCTAAGCTAAACAACCCCAGCATCCTCAGGCTCTCCTCACAGGGCTGTGCTCCAGGCCCCTCACCAGCTTCATCACCCTTCTATGGACACATTCTAGTACCTCAATATCTCTCTTGAATTGTGGGGACCAGAACTGGACACAGCACTCAAGATGTGGCCTGACCAGTGCCAAGTACAAAAGAAGAACAACCTCCCTTTTCCTGCTAGCCAGACTATTCCTGATGCAGGCCAAGATGCCATTGGTTCTCCTGGCCACCTGGGCACACTGCAGGCTCATGTTCAGCCTATTATCTACCAGCACCCCTAGGTCCCTCTCTGCCTGGATGTTCCCCAGCCACTCTGTCCCCAGCCTGTAGCGCTGCCTGGGGCTGTTGTGGCCAAAGTGTAGAACCCAGCACTCAGCCTTGTTAAATCTCATCCCACTGGCCTCTGCCCACCCATCTTGCCTGGCACTGAGGTCAGGCTGACAGGTCTGTAATTTCCTGGTTCCTCCTTCTGGCCGGGCATCACATTGGCAGCTTCCAGTCTTCAGGGACCTCTCCAGAGAGCCAGGACTGTTGATAAATGATAGAGAGTGGCTTGGCCAGCTCATCTGCCAGATCTCTCAGCACCCTTGGATGGGTCCCATCTGGTGCCATGGACTTGTGAGGATCCAGGTGGCTCAGCAGATCCCTTACTGCTTCCTTCTGGATTACAGGGGGACTATACTGGTCCCTGGCTTCATCTGCCAGTTCAGGAGGCCAGCTGTCCTGAAGACAGCCTGTCCCACTATTGAAGACTGAGGCAAAGAAGGTGTTAAGTACCTCTGCCTTTTCCTCATCTTTTGTTACTATATTCCCCTCCACAACCAATAAAGAGTGGAGGCTGTACTTGTCCCTTCTTTTGCCTTTGATATAGAAACATTTTTTATTCTCCTTTACAGCAGTGGCCAGTCTAATTTCTAAATAGGCTTCTGTTTCTCTAATTTCTTTCCTACAAGACCTAGCAACATCCTTAAACTCTTCTCAAGATACCTCCCCTTTTTTCCAATAGTGATAGTCCTGCCTTTTTTCCCTTAATTCCTTTAGAACCTCCTTGCCCATCCAGTCTGGTTGTCTCTCATCAGCTTGCCTTACGCCACAGCCCGTTCCTGCACCTTCAAGAGTTCTTTCTTGAAATAGGTCCAGCCTTCCTAGACACCTTTGGTTTTAAGGGTTGTTTCCCAAGGAACTTTCCATGTTAGTTCCTTAAATAAGCCAAAGTCTGCCCTTCAGAAGTCCAGTGTGGAGGTTATACTTGACTTGAAGAATTTATTTGTAATTCTGAGAGAATGCAGCCTTGTCCCTCCAGTCACACAAATGACACAAGATACAAATTGTATCTCTTGAAACTCTCATACAAACTTCTAAAAATTCTAACACAGTAGTAATTTTGAAGCTGAATATTCAACAGAATTATCCACTAATATGTGTTCCACAAAGTCTTATGAAGCCTCCTAATTTTTCTTGAGCACTGAAATAAAGTTTATTGAATGACAATTTATTGCCATGCAATTGCTTTGACAGTTTTTATTACAGTTAGTAAGGAACTGACAGAGACAAGTTGTGGGAATGGTATCACAGAGCAGATGGAGGATCTGATAGAAGGATCAGCCAGAAAACAGCAGGAAAAAAAACTGGTAGCTATGATTACTTGTCTGGCTTCCAGTTGTGGAGAGTACAGACCTTAGTCAAAAAGTATCCAGGAGGAAGAACTCACTTATGTAAATAAAACTCCTCTTTTCAAAACATCATGTAAAAGCCAAGTGGCAAATTAGCACACCATAATATAAAAGAGCAATGCTACAGAGCTAAAAAAAAAATCTCAGAACACCATTACCTAGAGACTCTTAATCCTATGCACCTATTGCAAGTAGAGGGAATCGCTCAGCCATCATCTACTCACCTTTTCATTAAAAATAAATAAATAATCACTACTGGAAATTGCCTGTGCCAGTTTCACTCATTAACATCTCTAATACTCATTCAAGTACTCTTGTGTCCTCTAGAAATATTTTCACTCTAGCATTGTAGTGATTAAGTCTAGAGCACAATGATTACAAAACAAGCAGAAAGGCCTACTCCTAGGGAATGTAAATTTGCTGTGTACTTTCATGCTCCACAAGTATTTTCAATTCTACATTTAAAATCTAGTAACCTTAAATCTTTTCTCCTATTTCTTTGAAGTTCTTCATAGCTTTCTAATATGTGGCTAGTTTAAATGTTAAACTTCCTCAAATGAAAAATTTATAAATATTATCTGAACTTTCCTGAATGCCACTGCTTAAAACAAGTTACCTAAACTGTTAACATCTCTTACCTATGAACCATGCCATTTCCGCATTTAGGTAAAGAGTTTCACTGACGGCAGACAGAGCAGGACTTTACTGAAAAGAATCATGTACTCTTATCTGTAATTCATCCTAGGTCTGCTGGACCTCTCCTGTCCTTGATTCTCCCCATTTTGCTATCCCCATCTCCATACTTGACAGTTCTGCTGCTTTTTGTTCTCTGCTCTCCCCTACTCTCTCACCAGAGCTAATGTAGACCCCTACATTTGCAGCCCTCTTCTCATGCCATTTCCCCCCAGCACAGTCAAGCCCTTTAGGCCTGTCCATCACCACACCTATTCCTAAACCCATTTCTTTCTTTTCAGGTCACCATTTTTTATTGTCTTCTCCTTCCTCATTGTCTTTTTAGAAATTATCTCTACCCCTGGCAAAAAAAGGGCAAAGGAAACTACCTACCTTGCCCCTTGTCATTTGAAGGTACAGGAAAAACATAGCGCAGTGCATTTCTCTTAATGTCCTTCTACTTTTTGGTTTTGTCCTTGCAAGATCAGGGGGCTTCTCTCTCTTGTTCCAGTCACTTCTAAGCACTGTGCACGCTCTGTGTATACTGAAATCCATTCCAAAGCCTAAGTTTTGTTTTTTTTTTTTCCAGTTCCACTGCATTAATTTCATCTACTTTTCCAAGAACTGTCAGACAGAAGAACAGAAAATGAGACTGCAGTAGAAACCTATTTTCAGGCAAAATGATTGCATGTTTAAAGAGAGAAGTCACATTTCCTGTAACTTGTTTTCCCTAAAATACTCTTCCTGTATTCACATCCATGCTAGGGAATATGAACTCTACAAGTCATGTGTACATATCAAACAATGAATGTGCAGCACCCAGACACATGACAAGGCACACCTATTAGCAAACATTTTCCTTAATGAGGAACTAAACAGATAAATCCTCATCCAGAGAGTCATTCAGCATGCATATCATGAGATGGAAGAAGATGCAGACTACTCATTGACCTGACTTACAACAAGTATTAAGAAGTTTGAAAACAGGAATTTACTTCCATGGGCCTATACTGTCCCACAGTCAGGACAATACACTGTTCAGAAACAAAGCAGTAGAAGCAATTTCCTTAAGCAGCAAAAAATGTGGAATGTGCTCAAGTAAAGCTCTGGCAACAGCTGGTAAATACTGAAATTTCTTACTGACTTTTAAAACAGAGTGGATGACCCCAGTCTCAGAAGTCTGCTTGTAAGACATTTCCTATTCACCCCCCTCCACCACACCCCCTCCCCACCAGCCCCCATTCCACTCCCACACATCTGCTTCACAGTACCTGACAAAGAGTGCAGTAGTAGATAAACTGTGTTATCCCAGCAGGTACACCCTTGAGCTGTTTGCCTGCAGCAAGCTTTTAGCTGAGAAGAGGGTTCTTGGCTTTATCAGCCTAGGCAGTAAAGGTGGATGGAAGGGCTTCTTTGCCTGGTACCTCCGGTTTGCAATGATTATCATCACAACTAGATAGGATTTGGACAGACCAGACTTCTTTTGGAAGAATTTACACACTATAGTAAAGAAAATTCTCCCAAGTTTTAGAACAGTCTGTGGCAGCTGTGACATCAAACAATGCTTGTAACACCTAACATTAACCAGATTCCTGACTGCACAATAGAAGCTTTGCAAACACCTCAAGTTCTTGAGTTTACTTTAATCAAACAACCATGAAAGCTGAGTAAGCTTTCACATAACGAGGAAAAAAATACTTATGCAGTTCCAAATTCTATCTTGAGGTTCTGCTGGTGGACAAGATATATTTGAATAGTAGATAGGGACAACAGTTTTGTTTCAACACTGTTCCACTGACAGCAGAAAGCAGGAGTCTTGGATGGGTACAGTGGCACACAGCAAAGCAATCGAAACCTCCTAATTGAGATCTAAAGTTAAAAGGAATCTTGGAACACATCCTTCCCCTTGCTAAACAACCATTGCTTTTTCTTCATAGACACTAAAATGATATTGACATCTTCCTGTATTTGAAGAGTTTGTTTTTGCTCCAAGTAGATATTGTTGGATCTGAACCTTGTTGTCCTTGAAGGAGAGATAGTCTAATTAATATAAACAGATCTTTTAGGCAGGAATATAAATATCATGCAAACAGTAACATCTAACTGGTCACAACTGCTGTCTGTAAATCTAAAAAATGTGCCCATATGCAAATTATAAAGCTCAGTAAAGAAAAAAAAAAAACCCTGAAAACATGTAGTCCCTTTGCCAGGACAACCTGGCATTTCAGGACTACACAAAGTCAAAGTTCCCATCAGAAGAAAACTCAGTCACTTGAAGAGAGGCAAAAGGCCACAAAAATCTGGGAAGCAGATTGAAAACATGAGAGAAGCAAGCTTTACCTTCCTATTTCTCTGGCTTGCTATGAAAGTCAAATCTGGAGAAATTGTTTACAATTTAATATGTCAATACATCCAGTAACAATATCTGCTGAAATACTAGGATTTCTCTGGGAATTGATCTAGGAAAAACAAAATATATTCTTTAATGGGGGTTGGGGTGAGGTGTAAAATGTGCTCCTTTCAACTATGACTCTAAATGTGTGACACAGCAGAATGTTATGCCCATCTTGTGAAGTAAGCAGAGAACAGTATCTACTGGTGGAAAATTCACATATCTCCCCAGCAAAATGGAAAGGATAAAACCAGCTGTTAAAATAGGGATGCCTGTGTAAACACTGTGTGAATGGAACACCCAAAACTGAGGGGAGGGTAATGAAGATGATGACCTTCTGCCAGATTAAACAAGAGGGAGGACTGCACCTGGAAGCCCAAGATCAGCAGTCAAAACCCAGTTTGATGCCATCTCAAAAATCACTCCACCAGCAGCGCATCTCTGCTTAGGCCAGACACCTGGTCAGATGCTAATGTGAGCCTATGTCCGGCAAGGACAGACCTTGTAGGGAGCAACACACACAGCCTGTAACTCAGTGCACACATAGGACCTCAGAGGCACTTTCTACCAGCATGCACATACATAGACTGCAGGAGGCAGTGCCTGGACACAGAATCTGGAGCACCCACGTCTCCCACAGGAGACGTGTGCAGCTAAGGCACTCACATTTCCATGGGAGGTGTGTGACGTCCTAACATATCTCCCACAGGAGCACATGCATGTAACTCTGTGAATGGGTTTATGGGATGAGGACATATTTGAAAGCATACATTTCAAAAATTGTATATAAATCTTAATGCTAATTTAAGGCTTGCCTACTCATTTCTCTCTAAGAACTGTAGAAAACAGCTTATTTTAATTACATCAGTCAGTACTGATGCAGTACACTACTGCAACTGAAAGCTACCATAATAGCTTTATCAGTGAAGTAGGTTGGGAACTTCCCCCTCCCACTATTGAAATTTACCAGACTAGCTCAGGCGAAGCTGTATTTACAGCATGGCAAAATTTAGGAACATATGTACACACAATATATTTGTAAGTGTTTACAATTATATACAATTTAGAAATAATACAGAAATCCAAACTCCTTCCCTGACAAAGAAACTACCCAGAAGGAGCAAAAAGCTACCCTCTCTTTCTCCCTCTCCATCTCCCTTCCCAGCCACAAACCAAAACAACCAGTCAACAGAGCTCACTTATTATTTTCTGTTAGATGAGATTAGTGGAAAGATGTTAGAGCGGAGTTAAGAGGAAGAGGAAGATCCAATGACACAGACCAGAGTGCCCCAGATTATTTACATTCCAGCTTTTTTATCCCTCTCAGCAAACCAATGAATGATATAGACTTCATCATTATTTTCTTCTCACAGCCAATACTCTAATTTCTCTGATCAAAATATTCCAATTAGCCTCAAATTAGCACAGTTAATTATTAGGAAACCAGACTGTCATCAGGAGAAAAAAAAGCATGAAAAATCCCACTAGAGCATGCATTGCCATCTCCAGCTAATCTAGAGCTGCTCATGATGCTATGCTGATGAACTTGCCCATGATGAAGTGCAACTGTTCTATTCTTGGGTTCTCATATTCTTAAGACAACTAATTAGCACCACATAATATATAAGCCAGTTAAAACATTGCCACAAAACATGAAAGTGTAGGTTGCATTTCCAAAATAACTTATAATAAAGATCACATATCGCTGTGGACTGCAAACAATATCCTCTGGTAATGAGAAGCTGAAATTCAATTTTATTTTCCTTACATGGTTTCATTCTGAAATGTCACTCTCAAAGATATTAAAAAACCCAAATGACAAACCAAATAGAACAACAAACCAAAACTAAACCCCAAACAAATGAAAAAACATAAAGAACTCCAACATTCTTAATGGAATTACTTTAAAAATAATTTAAAGATGTCCTTTCATTGCATTTGTTTACAGTACAGGTTACTCCATCAGCTGCTTCTGCTTATCAGAATTCAGAGAGTGGGCAAAGTAGGGTTGTAAGCAAAGGACACTACAGATAAGGTTTGGGGGGGG
>VWZI01004145.1:1731-51554 GCA_013396835.1 Psilopogon haemacephalus
GCTGGGGCCGCTCGCTGCTCTCTGTGTCTCGGCCGCGCAGGGCTGGCAGCCAGGACGCCCTTGTCGGGGTCCCGGACGGGTGGGTCCGGCGAGCCCCGGGCCGGTTGCTGGCTGCAGTTTGTGTGTGTTCCCGCGCAGGCGGAGGCTGCTCGCTGAGCGGGCTCCGCGCTCCGCACATGCGTCCTGCGGCTCGCCCTAACCCGGAGGGGGCTTGCACCGCCCGGGCGGAGGGCAGGGGCCGAGGGACGGGAAGGGGGTTTGGACTAGCTCTGCCCCGCACCGGAGGAGATCTCTTAGTCGCCGCGAGTGTGAGGAATTAACCGCCGCGGCGTGAATCGCTCTTGATCCGCTTCCTGCGCTCTGGAAGGCGAAGCTTGCCTGATCCCTCTTCCTAAGCCATGCGTTGCTTTTCCCCGCTTCTGCTCTAGCTGCTCTCCGCCAGACCTCTCTTTCCCTTGTAGAGGAAGGATGTAGCCCCGGAGGCACAGCTGGGGCCAGTCCCACCCATCCTGTGCTGCCCCCAACCCCCAGCGCTGGGGCAGGTTTGGGAGCTGAGGCTTCCCAGCGCTGAGACGAAGTGAAACTTGGTGTGGGTAGCCAGTTGATAACAGCCTTTGCTGGAGCCTGTGTGATGCAAGGGATTGCTCTGTCTGCTGGTTTGTTGGTTTTGTTTTTTATTTTTATCCTTTAAGGGTCTGGTTTGAGGATGCCAGGGGTGGGTGAGTGGGAGGAAGGTTTGAATTCGCTTATAGCCTAAGCAGCCCCGATCTGATAGTTTCTTGTTTTGGGAGTGGTTGCAATCAGTGTACGCCCAGGATTGGAGTCCCTTCAAGGTTGCTTTGTACCGTTTTTAATGACATATCAGAGCTTCTGCGTTGGCAAAATAACCTGAAGTCTGCCTGTGCCGTCGCTTGCCCTGAGTGAAGTCAGGCTACAAACAAAACCACCGCGTCTGGCTCCTGGAGCTTGGCAGTTGGAGATGGCTGGAGGCTGGAAGGAGTCTGAATTTCAAATGAGGGAGGCAGGATGCGAGTCTGTTGACAGCACACAGTAATGAGTAACATGAGACAGGCAGACAACATAGCTGTAAGCTTGTTAGATTCTTGATATGAGCATAAACCACACTCCTGATTCTCTGTGCCAGCGATTCTGCAGGAATACTCCAGTGCAGTCAGAGGAAAAAAACGAACCCAAAGGTTTTGATGGGAGTGTTCTGCTTACTTGGAGCTTTCCTTCTTCACTTCCAGGTCCTAATTCTTAAACATAGTCCATGGGGGAGCTTGGAGCTGCCTTCCAGGAGCTGAAGGGAAAAAAATGAACACGAAGGTTTTGATGGGAGTGTTTTGCTTACTTTGAGCTTTCCTTCTTCGCTTCCAGGTCCTAATTCTTAAACGTAGTCCATAGGGGAGCTTAGAGCTGTCTTCCAGGAGCTGAAGGGATCCTTCAGGAAGGCTGCAGTGAGACTTTTCTGAGGGTGTCTGGAGACAGGAGAAAGGGGAAATGGTTTGGAGCTGAGGGAGAGCAAGATTAGAGTGGAGCTTTAGCAAGAAGCTCTTCAGTATGAGGGTGGTGAGACTCTGGAACAGGTTGCCCAAGGAGGTTTTGGATGCCTCTTGCCTGGGAGTGTTCAGGACCAGGTCGGGTGAAGCCTTGGACAGCCAAGTCCAGTTGAGGGGCATCCATGGAGGTTGCAGTAGATGATCTCTGGGGTCCCTTCCAACCTGAGCATTTCTGTGAAACATTGTCAGGATTCCTTAAGCTGCTCTTTGACACGTCAGAGATGATGTAAGAGTTTGCAGCTTGTCTCTGGAGCACGTTTGTTAAATGCTTCCCCACCCCTTGAGGGCAGCCTGCTGATGTACTTATGGATGTCCAAAAAAGGAGACTTTGTGCTGGCCTTGCTTTGATGCAAGGCAGTGATTGAGCACCGAGGGAGCAGCAGAACTTCAGATTGCTGTCAGCTTTGGGGCAGTTTTACTGGAATGGGAGAATCCTTTCAGTTCCAGTCTAGTAAACTGCTGACAGTTCACATTCCACGTTGCCCTGTTGGAATGTGCTCAGGTGTGGCATGGAATTAGGATACAAATTAAAAAGAAACCCAGCAAACTCCACAAAATCTCCCAAAACCCAAACAAACCCCAAACCATGTTCCTGCCTAGAAGCCCAGTTCTGCACAGGGCAATGATACTGTTCTGGCTACCTCGTTCTATGCTTCCCATTGACCTGCTTTCTTCTCCTGGGGTGTTCAGGGTGAAAAATCATCTTGGCTGCCCTCAGCTGGGTGTAAATTTGGCTCTGATGGGTTTGGATTTTTGGTTTTGTGGGGTTTTTTTGGTGTGTGTGTTTTTTTTTTTTTTTTAATCTGTCTAAATGTGCTTTTGTCTTCTCTCAGGTGGTGGTGGTGGGGAACATCACCTGCTGCTGTGGCAAATGGAATGGTGCCTGGTGTGGGATGGCAAGAGGGAGTGCCCACCAGTGGGGGTCTGTGTAACACCATGATGGGCACATAGTCCAAGGCAAGTGGGAGGTTGAGTGCTCTGCCAAGCAGTAGACAAGGGCCATGAGAGATGTTTGTCCATTGCTGATCACTCCACTGTCCCATATGGGTTCAAACTGGCAGAGAGGAGATTGAAATGGGATGTTAGAAGAAAGTTCTTCACAGTGAGGGTGAAGAGACACTGGAACAGGTTGCCCAGGGAGGTCATGGCTGCTCCCTCCCTGGAGGTGTTCAAGGGCAGGCTGGATGAGGTCTTGAGCGTCCTGATCTAGTGGGAGATGTCCCTGCCTAGGGCCCAGGGGGGTTGGAACTGGCTGATCTTTGAGGTCTCTTCCAACCTAAACCATTCTATGATTCTATATTGACTGTCTGAGAAGGGGACTGGGCTGAGACCATTGCTGATGCCCTCTCCACCCACACCTGCAGGCATGGGAACAAAGGGTTGGCATTTCTGATCTGGTTCTCAATGAGGAGTCTCATCTAGATGAGAGAAGTTCTGCTGATGCTCTTCATCCAAGGACCAGAAGGTCTTTAATCATCAGCTGCCAGGATGCTCTTCCTCCTTGTAATCACTAATCTGCAGAAGACAGAGGAAAGGAGCCACTTTCTCCTTTGGGCAATCCCCTTAGTCTGCATCCTGGCTTTGGAACAAACCAACTCCTTTTGGTGGACTTGGAGCTGCCACCTCTTAACAGTAGAGGAAAGGAACTTTGCAGAAGTTGAGGTTCATCTTTTAGTCCTCATCTAATTATAGCCCTTTTTGTCCTGCTTTGCCTCACCCCATCCAGTGCTGTTCTACCTTTATTTGGGTGTAGTGAGCCTGGAGGAGTTCCTGGAGGAATCAAAATGTGTACAGGGAGCCCTCAGACAAACTTCCTTGTGTAGCTGGAGGAGCCTCTAACTGTCCTCATTCTCAACGAGGTTGCTCTCTTGCATGAATCCCTCTGTGGAACTCGGCCTGGGACAGAAATTTAGCTCATCCTCTTGTTTTTCTAGCTCCCTAGTGTGTGATTCAGCAACCTGATTGGTGAGGCTGGGAGGGGGGAACGCTGGAAGGGCCAAGAGAAGAGGCCTGGACCTCAGCTCCCTCTCTGCTGGTTCCTTGCCCTCCCCTGCAGTGCTGTGACTGCAGCCTTCCAGAGCAGATGCTGTGGTGGGCATGGGGGGGGATTGCTGCACTGTTCTGAGGGTGTCCCACTGGTCTCACTCAGAAAGGAGAATCATAGAATGGTTTAGGTTGGAAGAGACCTCAAAGCTCAGCCAGTTTCAACCCCCCTGTGCCATAGGCACGGACACCTCCCACTAGAACAGGATGCTCAAGACCTCATCCAGCCTGGCCTTGAACACCTCCAGGGAGGGAGCAGCCACAACCTCCCTGGGCAACCTGTGCCAGTGTCTCACCACCCTCACTGTGAAGAACTTTCTTCTAACATCCAGTTTCAATCTCCCCTCTGCCAGTTTGAACCCATTCCCCCTCGTCCTGTCATTACAAGACCTTGTGAACAGTCCCTCACCAGCCTTCCTGTAGCCCCCCTCAGATACTGGAAGGTTGCTCTAAGGTCTCCTGGAAGCCTTCTCTTCTCCAGGCTGAAAAGCCCCAACTCTTTCAGCCTGTCCTCATAGCAGAGCTGCTGCAGCCTTCTGAGCATCTTTGTGGCCCTCTTCTGGACTCTCTCCAACAGTTCCATGTCCTTGCTGTGCTGGGGGCTCCAGAACTGCACACAGTACTCCAGGTAGCGTCTGATGAGAGGAGAGTAAAGAGGGAGAATCACCTCCCTTGCCCTGCTGGTAATGAAGTAGGGAGGGAAGAAGATCCCTGTGAGCCTCAGCCACTGACAACAATTGTTCTTGTGCCAAAAGCAGTATCTGCTGGGGGTTCCCTCTTCTGTCCCTCCCCAGCTCTGTGGGTGTGCTGCAGTCTGTGTGCCAGTTCTAGTGGGAGGTGTCCCTGCCTATGGTGGGGGGTTGGAATTGGATGAGCTTTGAGGTCTCTTCCAACCTAAGCCATTCTGTCACTGTATGTGTCACAACCACCAGGATGTTCCCTGGAGTCTCATCTGGTCCCCACTTACCTGCCAGGGCTGCAGCTGCTGTGCCCTTTGTGTGCACCGTGTGTGGTAACCATGGCCTGGCTTGGGCTGGGGTTGTCTGGTGCTGCCCTAGTTGCTACCTGCAAAATTCCAGTTGAGATGCTGCTGTGGATGCTGGAGCCCCAAGTCATGGTCTTCTGGCACCTCAGACATCAAACAGGGGATGGTGGTGATGTGCCACACACACCTTCATTGTTCTGGAGGGCCTGGCTGATGTTCTTGGTGAGTGTGAGCTGTGTCAGCCCACAACTGGGTGATGGAGAACAGAGTGAGCTATGCCTGCTGGAACTGCCTTCTGTGCTGGTTTGAACTAATTGGAGGATTTGAGTGAGAAATTAGGACTGTTGGCTGAGAAATGAAAATACATCGTGTCACCTCACCCAGAGCTTTACTGAGAAAAGAAAAAAAAAAAAAGTTGTTTTAGAAGTGTAACCCAAACATAGATAACACAGAGGGTTCCAGACCTCGCTGGGCTGTGGCTGCTCCTTGCATGGTTCCTTTGTCTCTGTCTTCTGTAGCTGATTTGTAATGATTCTGCTATGAGGACAGGCTGAGGGAGTTGGGACTTTTCAGCCTGGAGAAGAGGAGACCTTAGAGCAATCTTCCAGTATCTGAAGGGAGCTACAGGAGGGCTGGGGAGGGACTGTTCACAAAGTCTTGTAATGACAGGACAAGGGGGAATGGGTTCAAACTGGCAGAGGGGAGATTGAAACTGGATGATAGGAGGAAGTTCTTCACAGTGAGGGTGACGAGACACTGGCACAGGTTGCCCAGGGAGGTTGTGGCTGCTCCCTCCCTGGAGGTGTTCAAGAACAGGCTGGATGAGGTCTTGAGCGACCTGATCTAGTGGGAGGTGTCCCTGCCTGTGGCACAGGGGGGTTGGAACTGGCTGAGCTTTGGAGTTCCCTCCCAACCCCTAACGTTCTGTGATTCTCCAGCGGGAGGTCTGTGTTTGTGTCTGTCTGTGAAACTCTACACACTGAGCTGCCTTGAGTGCTGCCAGCACAGGCTGCAGGTTAAAGAGCATCCAGCAGCCCTCCCGTCCAGACTCTGCTGTTGGAACCATCTCCTCTTTTCTTGTTCTCCGTGTGCTCTACTTCCTTGTCCCCTGTGTTGCCCAGTGACAAACCTGCAAGCTCTCTAGGCAGTAAAAGAGGACAAAAGTGCAAGCAGGTTCCTGGTGCAGGATGTGGAGTGTCCATTGTGGCCTGTGCACAGGAGGGGGCAGACTGAGCTGCACATTGGCAGCGTGGATCAGGCTGCAGCCTCCCTCCTGCTTCCTGCCCAGCTCTCATGTGAGGGTTTTAGCTTTGTTTCTTCCTTGCCTTCAGCTGGAAGGAGCTGTGCTCTCAGAGACACCCATCTGCTGGCCTGACCTCTGGGGAGGTTTGCTGCTTCCCAGGGGCTCCATTCTGGTTGCTGTAGAGAGGCTGCTGAGGCTCACCTGGCCATGGGACTTCAGTGTGGGCAGCAGTGCTACAGGCAGGGGTGGCCTAGAGAGGATCAGACATGCCTGGTGGCTCTGGATGATTGGTGGTGGTGTGGGGACCCGGGTGGTGTGCAGGGGGGAAGGGTTGGAGTATGGCTGGGCAGATCCTGCAGAGCAGCTGAATTGCACAACTGCTGCTGGCAGCAGGGCTTTGGTTTCCTGTGACCACAGAATGGTCTTTCAGGACTGACAACTGCTTCAAAGGGGCAGAAGCCAGGTGACTAAGTAGGGCAAGTGTGTGTTTGCCAACAGGGCTGGTCAGCCTGCTAAGAAAAACTGCAGGCTGGGAATGGTGGAAGAAGAGGAGATTCCTCTCAGGTAGCATCAGGTGAGGAAGTGGTGGATGGAGTAAGCAAGTGTAGGTCCTGGGGTGATGCAAACAGAAGAGAAAGCAACAGGAAAGGGTTGAAATGGAGATGCCCAAGCACAGGCACCTGAGGAAGGAAGTGTGGGGAAGCTCTTCTGCCCTTCCCAGGGAAGCATCATGTGTGGGTGCCTCTGGAATGCCTGTGACATGGATGTGGGGAGCACGTCAAGGGGGGTGAGAAGTCTTTGGGCAGTCACAGAGCTGTGACCTCGAGCTCAGAGGTAGCTCCTGTAGCTGGAGTGCTGTGGCTGAACCCAGGCTCTGCAGGGGGAGTTGGGAGCTCAGTGGGGATGCCTGGAGCTCTGCTCCTGGGGGCTTGTTGGTCAGGACTAGTGGGCAGACCCAGCTGGGTGACATTGTGATGTGCATCTGCTGCTGACCTGAGCAAGAGGTAAATGAGGCCTCCTCCAGTCAACTGGAAGAAGCCTCCCATGCTTTAGTCTTCACACTCTGCCAGACCTAATGATAAATAAAGAGGGCTTGGCCAGAGAGATGGTGGAGTTCAGAGGATGGAGCAGAGCAAAAAGCAGGACCACAACCCTGGGTGTCAGGAAAATAGCCTTGAGCTTCTTCAGGGTTCTTCTTGGAAGAATCCCATGGGCCCTGGAGAGAAAAAGGTTGAGAGCTGGGTTGATGCTCAAGGATAACCTCCTCCAAGCTCAAGAATGCTCCACTGTGGAGCAAGAGTGGTATGAGACCTGTGTGGATGAGAGGGAAGCCTGATGGACTCAGTGCCTGGTGGTCAGACCACACTTCAGGAACCCCAGGCCCCCGAGACCAGAGGGAGGAAAATTACTCTTGGTAGAGGAGGATCAGAGTGGGGAACATCTGAACAAGCTCAATGTCCATGGGAGCTGGGTCTGAGAGGCCACTCTCAGTTGTCTTTGGATGATCTTGAGGGTTGGGAGAGCTTCCTGAAGACCAGAGGAAAGCAAATGGCAATGTCAGGAGGAGCAAGATGGAAGATCCAGGGGGCTGCAGGCCAGTCAGGGATGCTGAGAACAAGTCAGCTGGTGTTCCCTGACAGCACCTCAGCAAATCTGGGCTGCTGAGAACTGGGTGAGGAGTTACTTTCTCCTATGGCTTCCTGAATTAGCTGCTCAAATATCACCACCTGGATTGCAGCTGGGGCTAAAGGAAACCTTTCAGAATTGCAGCATCTTCGTGCCTCTAATCTCCTGTCGTGTCCCTGTGTTCCTGTGCAGCTGCAGGTCAGCAGGCACTGTGTAAATCAGCATTGTTCCTGTGCTCTGGATGTTGCTTGTGGTTCTCTTAGGGTCCTATAGAACATTCAGAGCTCAGAAGTGTGTGAGGGAAGGTTGCAAAGCAGAGCAGCAGAATCATTTCTGACCAGGGGCAAAGCTGGAAATGTGAAGAACTCTGAGGTCTCTCTGAGTCACAAGTCCAGCCAAGGAGATTGCAAATACTCAGCACTCCTCACAAGACAAACTGAAGGCAGGAAATGAAATTATCAAGCAGGAGGTCTTAATTGAGCAATTTGTGCTTGTGTGAGGCTCTTCGATGTGGAAACCAAAAGCTGAGGAGATTTAATACAAGGGTTAGACAAATTTGTATTTGGGGATTGATGGATTTTGGTTCTTGGAAGCAATTTTGGGCTCATTTTTTCTTTCTAGAGATGGGGACACAGGTAAGTGAAGGATCTTTGCTCTACAGTTTCCCTTCAACATTTACTTGTAGCTGCTGCTCATGCTTCAAGGGTTGGCCTGAGCTCCAGGGGTGAGTTTGTGTCTTTCTGAGGTGTGAGGAGCAGGAGGTAATGAGCTGTGGGAACCCAATCAAAATGATGAGAAGCAGCAGATGAAGGAAGGAATTTGAATGGGTAGATCCCACTGATAGGAGATGACAGAAAGCTGGAAGGTGCCAGCAGACAGGGAGTCTCTTGCATCCACTGATCTTTGGGAGTGTTCAGGTGCAGGCAGACACTGTGGTGGCCTCTGCTCAGAAGTGTGATGAGGCCAGGAGCCAGATGTATTCATTCGTATTCCTCCTCCTTTGCCGTGGACACTGGCATCTGCTCCTGATGACTTCTGAGTTGTTTTTTTTTGTCCAGAAGGTTCATATGAGGCTTATCCTGGGAAGTTCTGCTTTGGTCCAACAGCATCTTGTTAAGAATGGCTGAAAGTGTCATAGAATCACAGAATCAGCCAGGCTGGGAGAGAGCTCCAAGCTCATCCAGCCCAACCTTATCCCCCAGCCCTATCCAATCACCCAGACCATGGCACTCAGTGCCCATCCAGGCTTTGCTTGAACACCTCCAGGGATGGGGACTCCACCACCTCCCCTGCAGCCCATCCCAATGCCAGTCTCTCTCTCTGTGCACAACTTCCTCCTAACCTCCAGCCTGAGCCTGCCCTGGCACAGCTTGAGCCTCTGTCCCCTCCTTCTGTCCCTGGGTGCCTGGCAGCAGAGCTCAACCCCAGCTGGCCACAACCTCCCTTCAGACAGCTGCAGAGAGCAATGAGCTCTGCCCTGAGCCTCCTCTTCTGCAGGCTGCACACCCCCAGCTCCCTCAGCCTCTCCTCTTGGGGCTGTGCTCCAGGCCCCTCCCCAGCCTTGCTGCTCTTCTCTGGGCACCTTCCAGCACCTCAACATCTCTCTTGAATGGAAGGGACCAGAACTGGGCACAGCACTGAAGGTGTGTCCTGAGCAGTGTTTAGCACAGAGGCAGAAGGACTGCCCTGGCCCTGCTGGCCACACTGCTCCTGCTCCAGGCCAGGATGCCCTTGGCCCTCTTGGCCACCTGGGCACACTGCTGGCTCCTCCACACTCCTCCAGATAACACATGAGCCTTGCTGGTTTGCTCTCTAGGAGGACAAGGAGCCCCTTCTGGGCTTTCTTTGTTCTCTATTGTTTCCAAAGTGTGTATCATTGTGAGTCCATGGCAATACCTTGTGTTTGCCTGTACATTCAGCTTGCTGTAAAGTGAAGCTTTCTCTCACTTCCAAGCTATCTGAGCTGCTCTGATAAATTTTACTGGAGGGGGCAATTGCCCAACTCACCACCTGGAGAAGCCTGGAAGCTCTCATGTGCCTGCTGAGATGCATCTTCCAGTGTGGTGTGGCCTGAGCAGTGCTGAGCACAGGGGCAGAAGGACTGCCCTGGCCCTGCTGGCCGCACTGCTGCTGCTCCAGGCCAGGATGCCATTGGCTCTCCTGGGCACACTGCTGGCTCCTGTTCAGCTACTATCTACCAGCATCCTTCATGTCCCTACACTGTGCAGTGTCACTGCACCAGAGACCAATTTGAGTAGCAAAGATGAAGCAGTTAAAGTGGGCAGGAGAGTGGCAGTAGAGCCAGGGCAAAGGAACCTCCTGTGTCTACACTGCCAGAGGCACTGTTGGGATCAGGCTTCTCTGGAGCTTTTTGAGGAGTCAGTAGACTTTAAATTGACTTCACCAGAAGAGAGTTTGAGGGCTGGCACTTAGAGGCAGCAGAAAGAGTTAACCAGAACTGGAGGGCTGAGGTGGGAGAGTGCTTTCAGTGAGTGATGGGCTTGTTGGCAGCCTCTAAGCCCAGCTGCAGCTCCCCTGGCTCTGCTCACTGTCTGTTGAGCCTGCTGCTGTGTTTGAGTCTCACTTCTCCCCCTGGACCAGTGCTGAACATAAGCAGTAGGTTGGGGTTTGGGTTTTTTTTTATGATCTAGAAGGACCATCTTGAACTGCTCTCTGCTTCAGTTTGATCATCTAAAACTTCTGCCAGTAGTAGAATCTCAGTGTTGTTTGGGTTGGGAAAGCCCTGGAAGACCAAGTGCAAGCAGCAACCCAATCCCACCGTGGCCACTCAAGCCTGTTCCCAAGTGCCATGGCCACACCTTTCTGGAACACCTCCAGGCATGGGGACTCCACCACCTCCCTGGGCAGCCTGTACCAATCCCTGACTGTTCTTGCAGCAAAGGAATTATTCCTCATCTCCAACCTAACCCCCTCCTGGCACAATTCCAGGCCGTTTCCTCTCCTATCACCTGATCCTAAGGAGCAAAGTCCAACCCCCACCTGACTGCAGCCTCCTTTCAGGGAGCTGTAGAGAACAATGAGGTCTCCCTCCATCTCCTTCAGCTTGAACCACCCCAGTTCCCTTGGCTGCTTCTCACCAGACCTGTTCTGCAGACCCTTGACCAGCTTCCTTGTCCTTCTCTGGGCATGCTCCAATGTCACCATGGATCCATATTCTCTTTGCATATTCTTGTTGGAGGTCTGAAGAGGGGTTGAAGGTTTTTTTGCAGTGTTGCTTCTCCCTGCTTCTGCCTCTCTGTGCCGGGTTTTGTGCTGTGACCTGGTGGAGTGGGTCCAGAGGACACCACAAAAATGATAAGGGGATTGGAGCAGCTCTGTTATGGGGATAGGCTGAGGGAGCTGGAGAAGACTCGGGGAAGGCCTAATAGCAGCCTGACAGTGCCTGAAGGGGCTACAAGAAGGCTGCAGAGAGACTGTTCCCTGAGTCCTGCAGTGACAGGATGAGGAGTAATGGTTTGAAAGGAGAGCAGAGGAGATTGGGGGTCTTGGACCAAATTCTGCACCATGAAAGTCTTGGAACACTGCAACAGGTTGCCCAGGGAGGTTGCTGAGGCCTCATCCCTGGAGATGTTCAAGGTGAGGCTTGACGGGGCTCTGAGCAACCTGATCTAGCTGAGCATGTCCTTGTTTGCTGCAGTGGGGATTGGCCTGGGTGACCTCTGGAGGCCCCTTCCAACCCAAACTGTTCTCTGATGCCATGTCTGGGTTACTTGAGCCATGCACTGAGCAGACAGCAAAGTCTTTGGGGCTGTGAGCTGGAGCAGAGTGCTTCTTTCTCCTGGCTGTTCTGTCTTAAGAACAGGGAAGAGGTTAGGAAGCTGCTGGAGAGAAACACCCACGGAGCTACCACAGCTCAGGATCCTGTGTGAGCCACTCCTTGCTCAGTAGCAAGCACAGGTCTCTGCTGCTCTGTTTACCAACAGGTTCTGCAACTGCTTCCATCCCGCAGCCTTTAGCTCCATCCAGCTATGTTCTCTCTGTTTAAGTGTTTGTTCAGAGGTGGTGGTGGTGGTGAAGTTGTCTGGTGTCTGTAATGCCTCAAAAGCATCATAGAATCAGTCAGGATTGGAAGGGAGCACAAGGAGCAGCCAGTTCCAACCACCTCTGCCATGCCCAGGGACACCCTACCCTAGAGCAGGCTGCCCACAGCCTCTGCCAGCCTGGCCCCAAACACCTCCAGGGAGGTGGTGGAGCACAGAAGCACAGATTGTGATCTTTGATCCCATTCTGTGCTTCTGTGCTCCACCACCTCCCTGGGCAACCCATTCCAGCCTCTCATCACTCTCATGCTCAACAACTTCCTCCTTACCTCCAGCCTCAATCTCCTCACCTCCAGCTTTGCTTCATTCCCCCTAGTCCTGGCACTCCCTGACAGCCTCAAAAGTCCCTCCCCAGCTTTTTTTAGGCCCCCTTCAGATCCTGGGAGGCCACCAGAAGGTCCCCTGGGAGCCTCCTCTTCTGCAGCCTGCACAGCCCCAACTCTTTCAGTCTTAGTGAATTTACTTCTCGTTGTGAGTACCGCAGCAGCAGCAGCATGGTGTGGTGGGTAGGGAAGAAAGCTTTCTCCCTTGGTACTCAGACATACAATCCCAGCTTATCCCTGGAGCAGTGGGAAGGGATCTGCCCTTGTGTCCTGCATGTGATGTAGTGCACAGCAGAAGGCCCCAGGCTGGTGTCCCAGGGCAAGGATTTAGCACATCCAAGGCCTGAAGAACTGCTGACAGAAGCAGCTCTGTAGTTGCTGTACCTGATGGTGCAGATTTGGTGCTTGGGCAGTTGTTTGGTGTTGCAGTTTGCAGGTGGTAGCTCTCCTGGCTTCTCCACAGAGGAAAGACCTGACAGCAGGGAAACCTCCCTTGGTGCCTTGCTGATGGGGAGAGCTGAATGCAAAAGCTGAGCACAGGCATTGGTAGAGCATCCCAAACTTTGTGGCTACCACTCTGCTCTGCTCAGATCTCACTTGCAGTGCTGTGCCAGCTGATGCAAGATGAACATGGAGCTGCTCCATCAGGTTCAGAGGAGGCCACAAAGATGGTTAGAAGGTTGGAGAGCCTCTGAAGTGGGAACAGGCTGGGACAAAGAACTGAACAGTCCCAGGCACAGCTGTGGGCTTGGTTAACACTTGCCCCACTGTGACACAGTGAGGGTGGTGAGACACTGGCACAGGTTGCCCAAGGAGGTTGTGGCTGCTCCCTCCCTGGAGGTGTTCAAGGCCAGGCTGGATGAGGTCTTGAGCATCCTGATCTAGTGGGAGGTGTCCCTGCCTATGGCACAGGGGGGTTGAAACTGGCTGAGCTTTGAGGTCTCTTCCAACCTAAACCATTCTATGATTCTGTGATTGAAGGTTGTGCTGAGGGATTTGCTTTAGTCAAGGACTTGTTAGTGTGAAACTAATGATTGGACTCAATGCTCTTGTAGGTCTTTTCCAGTCTAAGAAATGGTGTGATTCTGTGATTCACTGCTTTCAGTCAGGCTTTTTGAAGCACAGATGGTTGAGTCTCTCTCTTTTGGTGCTGCTCTGCTGCAACACTCTCAGGAGCAGCAGGCTTTGGTTCCTTGTTTTTTACACCTTATGCTTTGATAGGGAATTTCTCTTCCTGAGGTTGGTAAATCCTGCTTTTGGCTCTCTTCCCTGAAGGCTGTGTTTGAGAACTTGCATCAGTAATGGTTGCTGTGGATATTTCCTAGAAGGAGTAGCAGAAGACTTCCAAGGTGTTGGCAATGTGACTGTTTGATGTACCTTTGAAAATGTCCTGCATTCTGAAAAATCATAGAGTCCTAGAATCAGTCAGGGTTGGAAGAGACCACAAGGAGCAGCCAGTCCCAACCCCCCTGCCATGCCCAGGGACACCCTACCCTAGAGCAGGCTGCCCACAGCCTCTGCCAGCCTGGCCCCAAACACCTCCAGGGATCTGGCCCCAAACACCTCCCTGCAGGGGCAACCCATTCCAGCCTCTCACCATCCTCACAGTGAAGAACTTCTTCCTCACCTCCAGTCTCAATCTCCTCACCTCCAGCTTTGCTCCATTCTCCCCAGTCCTGTCACTCCCTGATATCCTCAGAAGTCCCTCCCAGCTTTTTTGTAGCCTTCAGATCCTGCAAGGCCACCAGAAGGTCCCCTGGGAGCCTCCTCTTCTCCAGCCTGCACAGCCCCAACTCTTTCAGTCTCAGTTAATTTACTTCTCGTTGTGAGTACCACAGCAGCAGCATGGTGTGGTGGGTAGCCTCTGCCAGCCTGGCTGCAAACACCTCCAGGGAGGTGGTGGAGCACAGAAGCACAGAATGTGATCAAAGATCCCATTCTGTGCTCCACCACCTCCCTGGGCAACCCCTTCCAGCCTCTCACCACTCTCATGCTCGACAACTTCCTCCTCACCTCCAGCCTCAATCTCCCCACCTCCAGCTTTGCTCCATTTCCCCCACTCCTGTCACACCCTGATAGCCTCAAAAGTCCCTCCCCAGCTTTTCTGTAGCCCCCTTCAAATCCTGGAAGGCCTCTAGAAGGTCCCCTGGGAACCTCCTCTTCTCCAGCCTGCACAGCCCCAACTCTTTCAGGCTATCCTCATATCCAGGAGTGGAAGACTTCCAGGTGCCTTGCTGTGATCTGAACAGCTGATAGCAAAGTACTGAGCTGAGACAGGGAGAGGTCTGTAGATCTTTATCCTCAGAGACAGAGAAGCTCACCTCTGAACGGGTCCCATTCTACAGTTGGTGCAGTTCCAGATTGTTTTCAGCTTTAGAGTTGCAAGAGCTGAAGTCAGAGTGAGCCTCGGACCTGTATCGCACAGTGTAAGACTTCAGGTGTTAGAAACATCTCCCAGAGTAGCAGCACTGGAAAGGAAGGTGAGGATTTTGTGATTGTAGGGTGCAGTGATCAGCTTCAGCTTCTTCTTGGAGGGTTTGGACACGTCAGACTGTGCCCTGCTGGGAGTCCCAGTGCCATATTTGGGACTAGGTCATGTCTGGTTCCAATGCCATGCTTGGGACTAGGTCAGGTCCCAAAGCTGGAGGTGGGAAGATTGAGGCTGGAGGTGAGGAGGAAGTTGTTGAGCATGAGAGTGGTGAGAGGCTGGAATGGGTTGCCCCTGCAGGGAGGTGTTTGGGGCCAGGCTGGCAGAGGCTGTGGGCAGCCTGCTCTAGGGTAGGGTGTCCCTGGGCATGGCAGGGGGGTTGGGACTGGCTGCTCCTTGTGGTCCCCTTCCAACCCCTGACTGATTCTGGGATTCTATGTACTGGATGTTAGGAGGAAATTCTTTGCAAGGGAGGGTGGTGAGACACTGGCACAGGTTGCCCAAGGAGGTTGTGGAGCAGAAAATCACCCAACGTGATCAAAGATCACGTTGGGTGATTCTCTGCTCCACAACCTCCCTGCAGGGAGGTGTTTGGGGCCAGGCTGGCAGAGGCTGTGGGCAGCCTGCTCTAGGGTAGGGTGTCCCTGGGCATGGCAGGGGGGTTGGGACTGGCTGCTCCTTGTGGTGCCTTCCAACCTTGACTGATTCTGTGATTCTGGTTGCAGGTGTGTGTGAATGGACAAGATGTGCTACAGAACCTTCTTGGGCAGCCTGCAGCTCTCTTCCAGAGCAAGCTGTGAAGCCTGCCTGGGGATTCAGTGCTGGGATAGTCCTGGGGGGTGCCTGATGCCTGAATTTCCCTCATTTCCCTCCCAGGTGAGTGGCATCAAGAGCCTGTACGAGTCTGAGCTGGCTGATGCACGAAGAGTTCTGGATGAGACTGCCAAGGAGAGGGCCAGGCTGCAGATTGAGATAGGCAAGCTGGGAGCAGAGCTTGAGGAGTTCAACAAGAGGTAAGAGAAGTCCTTGCTGATTGTTTTTGTGGTCTTTTTTTTTTGGTTTTTTTGGTTTTAATTTTCAAATGAGACTGGGCAATACCTGCAGTGGGAATCACAGAACTCCTTAATTGAGTTGGAAAAGCCCTTTCAACTCAGCCAGTACAACCATTCTCTAACTCTGCCAAGGCTGGTGCTGAGCCATGGCCCTCAGCATCAGCTGTTCAGTTTGGAGAAGAGGAGGCTCCCAGGGGACCTTCTGGTGGCCTTCCAGGATCTGAAGGGGACCTACAAAAAAAGCTGGGGAGGGACTTTTTAGGCTACCAGGTAGTGCCAGGTCTGGGGGAATGGAGCAGAGCTGGAGGTGAGGAGATTCAGATTGGATGTAAGGAGGAAGTTCTTCACCATGAGAGTGGTGAGAGGCTGGAATGGGTTGCCCAGGGAGGTGGTGGAGNCTGGAGGTGTTTGGGGCCAGGCTGGCAGAGGCTGTGGGCAGCCTGCTCTAGGGTAGGGTGTCCCTGGGCATGGCAGGGGGGTTGGAACTGGCTGCTCCTTGTGGTCCCTTCCAATCCTTGATTGATTCTAGGATTCTATCTCTGAAACACTTCCAGAGGTGAGGATTCAGCCACCTCCCTGGCAGCCTGTTGCACTGTTTGAGAACTCTCCAAGTGAAGGTGGCGGGGCAGGTCACTGCAAACCCACTACAAAGTTTCTTCTAATGTCCAACCTAAGCCTCCCTTGGTGCAACTCGAGGCTGCTTTTTCTTGTCCTATCCTTCTTTCTAGGGAGCAGAACCCAACTCCCACCTGGCTGCAGCCTTCTCTTAGGGAGCTGCAGAGAGCAATGAAGTCTCCCTCAGCCTCCTCTCCTCCACACTGCACACCCTCAGCTCCCTCAGCTGCTTCTCCTTGGCTCTGTTCTCCAGACCCTTCCCCAGCTTTTCTGCCCTTCTCTGGACCTCTCAATGGCCTCTCAATCTGGGGGTCCCAAAACTGCTGTGATACTGTTGCTATGATAATGGTACCATTGGTTCTTCTTCAGATGCCTTTCTGGAAGCATTGCAGGCTGGGGAGAAGCTAAGAGGCTCATCAGAGGAGGCTCCTCAGCTTGCTGGCACAGGCAGGCAGAGCAGCTAACCTCACCAGCATCTGCATAAATGACTTTGTAGATGCTGTGGTTGGAGCCATGTGAATAGGTAGAGGCTGAGCTGGTGACTTGTGCCTCCTCCTGTCCTCTCTTACCCCTTCTGGTGCCAGCATGCACATGTGCCTGTCAACTGGAGTTGACACCATGATGGAGGTTCAGCCTGAGCCATCCAAAGAAGGTTAATTTTTAAAATCAGTTTTATTGTCTGCTTCCCTCCACTGCCTGGTGGCAGAAATGAAGGAAAAGGACCAGGCTGGCCCTGAGCCATTTGGGAATGTGGAAGCAGAATGAGCTTGGACACTTGCAGCTACAATAGAAATGTGTTGGGAGAAGACTCCTTGCTGCCCACCTTCAAAAACCTCCTCTGCAGTCTGCATCTGAGAACTGGGCTGAAGCTGCCTCCTGGAAGCAAATCAATCCACTGCTTCTACTGCCACTGGGGAGCTTTGCAAGCAAATCCTGCTCAGCAGTGGCAAAAATGAATATATGTGGGGGACAAAGTGTTGATGTGTTTTTTTTGTCCTCCTGATTTTGAATTTTGGCCCCTCTTGTAGCAAACAGGATTTGGGGGTTGCAGAGTTGCCCTGAGCCTGTTGGTTCCTACATCACCTGTCTGTGGGTGTCAGCCCTGCCATTGCTTTTCACACAGCAGTGCCTCCCCTCCTCCTTCATGCACGTCTAAGTGGTTCTAAAGAGGATGAAGTGTGTCCCTCCCTCTTGTCCCTGCTGCCCAGCTCAGTGATTTCTGCTGAAGTGTTTCTTCTTTTAATCTATAAGCTTGGCTTTGGCACTGCATCTTCTGTTGGGGGCTGCTGTTGGAGCTGTTTTATGGACTTTGCCCCTAAAATAGCTCTCCAAAGGTGAAATAGAATCATAGAATGGTTTAGGTTGGAAGGGAGCTCAAAGCTCAGCCAGTTCCAACCCCCCTGTGCCACAGGCAGGGACACCTCCCACTAGAACAGGATGCTCAAGGCCTCATCCAACCTGGTCCTCAACACCTCCAGGGAGGTTGTGGAGCACAGAAGCACCCAATGTGATCAAAGATCACATTGGGTGCTTCTGTGCTCCACAATCTCCCTGGGCAACCTGTGCCAGTGTCTCACCACCCCCAACCTGTGCCAGTGTCTCACCACCCTCAGCCTATGCCAGTGTCTCACCATCCTCACTGCAAACAACTTCCTCCTCACATCCAGTTTCAGTCTCCCCTCTGCCACTTCAAACCCCCTCCTCCTCTCATCCCCAGCCCTTGTCAATAGTCCCTCCCCAGCCCTCCTGCAGCCCCCTGCAGATCCTGCAAGGCCACTCCAAGGTCTCCTGGCAACCTTCTCTTCTCCATGCTGCACAGCCCCAACTTTCTCAGCCTGTGCTCAGAGCAGAGCTGCTGCAGCTCTCTCAGCATCTTGGTGGCTGCAGTGTCAGTAAGTTTGTCTCTGAGTCCCTGTGGAGCCTGCAGGCCTTGCAGCATAGCTCCTGGCAGAGCTGCCCATGCTCAAGCAGCCACCTGTGTGCTCACTGCCAGGCTTTAGTCAGTCATTAAAACCCTCTCTGCTAACTAGGGCAGGCATAAACCCCTAAAGCTAAGTGGGGTTGGTCCCTCCCAGCCCTGGTGTGATGTTCCTCTTGGGACTGATTTGCCTTTTGAAGGCTCTGGGGCAGCAGTCCTGGCATTTGTTGCAGGTGCTGGGTTGTGTTTGTGGCACATGGCTCTGGAGGTTGTCTTGGTGGCAGCTCCACTTGCTGCTATGTGGTGGGACAGCAGCCTCCCTCCCCAGGACTGCTGAACCAGGCTTGGGGGCATGACCTACTGCTCAGTCAGAGCAGAGGTAACTTTGGCCTGGCTAAGGAAAGTCTGCTGTGCTGGAGTCCATGCAGTGCCTGTTCAGGCCTTCACCAGTCTCACAGGTCAGGCAACACTGGGGGCAGATCCCTGCAGGCCTCACCCATCTGCTCCTTTGAGCAGGATTCCTGAGCTCTGCTGCAGCTTCATAGAATGGTTTAGGTTGGAAGAGACCTCAAAGCTCAGCCAGTTCCAACCCCACTGTGCCACAGGCAGGAACACCTCCCACTAAATCAGGATGCTCAAGATCTCATCCAGCCTGGCCTTGAACACCTCCAGGGAGGGAGCAGCCACAACCTCCCTGGGCAACCTGTTCCAGTGTCTCACCACCCTCACTGTGAAGAACTTCCTCCTAACATCCAGTTTCAATCTCCCCTCTGCCAGTTTGAACCCATTCCCCCTTGTCCTGTCATTACAAGCCCTTGTGAACAGTCCCTCCTCAGCCTTCCTGTAGCCCCCTTCAGATACTGGAAGGTTACTGTAAGGTGAGTTAGGAGGATCAGAAGCAGAATTGCTTAGTTGGGTTACACAGATGCAGCTGGAAGGCAGGGAGAGGGAGAGAGCAGCAGGCAGAGCTCAGACCAGAGCCACTCTGTCTAATCTGTGTTTGTGTCCTTGCTTTAGTACATCTCAGCAAAGCTATGAGTGAAGCAGACATCACTAGGGTTGGGTTTTTTTTTTTCCATAGCCTATAACCTAATTTCTCTTATTAAAATATTCCAGTTCACATCAAACCAGCACACCCACCCAGTAAAATTTACCAGAGCAGCTCAGATGGCTTGGAAGTAAGAGACAGCTTCATTTTACAGCAAGCTAAATGTGCAGGCATATGGACACAATATATTGCCATGGATTCACAATGATACACAGTTTGGAAATAATGCAGAAATCCAATCTTTGCCCCTGGAAAAAGAAAGCCCAGAAGGGGCCAATGCCACCCTCTTTGTCCCCACCAGAGAGCAAACCAGCAAGGCTCATGTGTGATCTGGAGGAGTGTGGAGGAGCCAGAGAGAAGCAAAAAGGAACAGCAAACAGAGGCAGTGCCCAAAAGCCAAGAGAGTGAAATTGTTTCAGTGTCACAGAACTGTAGAGGTTGGAAGGGACCTCCAGAGATTGAGTCCAACCCTCCCCTGCCAAGGCAGCATCACCCAGGGCAGTTCACACAGGAATGCATCCAGGCAGGTTTTGGAAGTCTCCAGAGGAGGAGACTCCACAGCCTCTTTGGGCAGCCTGCTCCAGGGCTCTGTCACCCTCACTGTAAAGAAGTTTCTCCTCATGCTGAGCTGAAACCTTCTCTGTTGCATTTTGCAGCTGTTGCTCCTTGGCTTATTGCTGCTGACCACTTCCAGTTTGCAGCTGTTGCTCCTTTGCTCCTTTGCTTACTGCTGCTGACCAGCAAGAAGAGATTGAGCCCAGTCCCTTGCCCCCCACCCCTCAGATATTTGTACATATTGATCAGATCTCCTCTCAGCCTTCTCCAGACTAACCAGCCCCAGGCTCTCAGTCTCTCCACAGGGGAGATCTCAGCTGCCCAAAGCATCCTCGTGGCTCTCTGCTGGACTCTTTCCAGCAGGTCCCTGTCTCCTTTGAACTGGGGAGCAGAAAATTTGACAGTGTTGCAGGTTTTTATACCAAAAGGTGGCCAAAGTGGCTGCCAGTGGCTGCATGCCCAAGGGGAGGCAGTGCCAAGTGGATTCCCTCAAGGGTCAGCACTGGGACCTGTCTTGTTCAGCATCTTCCTGGGTGCCATGGGCAGAGGCACTGAGGCAGCCTCAGCACCAAGCTGTGTGGTGCTGCTGACAGCTGGAGGGAAGGATCCATCCAGAGGGCCCTGCACAGGCTGCAGAGCTGGGCCTAAGCCAACCTCAGGAGGTTCAACAAGACCAAGTGCAAGGTCCTGCAGCTGGGTCGGGGCAATGGCAAGCACTGATCCAGGCTGGGCAGGGACTGGCTGGAGAGCAGCCCTGGGGAAGGGACTTGGGGGTGCTGCTGGCTGAGAAGCTCCACATGAGGCAGCAGTGTGCACCTGCAGGGCAGAAAGGCAAGCAGAGGCTGGGCTGCAGCAGGAGCAGTGTGGGCAGCAGAGCCAGGGAGGGGATCCTGCCCCTCTGTACCCTCTGCTGAGAGCCCACCTGGAGCACTGTGCCCAGCTCTGGAGCTCCTGGCACAGGAAAGGTCTGGAGGGGCTGGAAGGTGTCCAGAGCAGGGCCCTGAGGATGCTCAGAGGGCTGCAGCTGCTCTGCCATGGGGACAGGCTGTTGGGGCTGTTCAGCCTGGAGGGGAGAAGGCTCCCAGGAGAGCTTCTTGTGACTTTACAGTATTTGAAGGGGCTGCAGGAAAGCCTGGGAAGGACTTTTCAGGTTGTCAGGAAGTGATAGGACTGGGAGGAATGGAGCAAAACTTGAACTCAGACTGGATGTGAGGAAGAAGTTCTTCAGCATGAGGGTGGTGAGAGACTGGAAGGGGTTGCCCAGGGAGGTAGCCTCATCCCTGGAGGTGTTTGCAGCCAGGCTGGATGTGGCTCTGGGCAGTCTGATGCAGTGTGAGGTGTCCCTGCCCATGGCAGGGGCCTTGGAACTGGCTGCTCCTTGAGGTCCCTTCCAGCCCTTACAATTCTATGACTCTAGGAGCAAACCAACGACTGATGCAGACTTCATCATCATTTTCCTTTCACAGCCAATGCTGTGATTAATTTATGTTCTGCACTGAGCTTTCAGGAGATTCCTGATTTCTCCTACTGAAATTCTCCAATAAGCCATAAACTACTTCACTCAAAAGCCCCCCCAGAAGCAGCCTGCACCTTTGTAAGGCCTTCTGTGAGCCCTCTGCACAAAGACAATGACCCAGGCTGGAGCTGCAAATGCAAATAGAAGTGTGAATGAAGCAGCCTGGGCTGCCTCCCAGTGCCAGCCTTGGGGAAGGAGCAAGAGTCACTTAATCACTGTCAGGAGGGCTTTGTGGAGCTGTGCTTTGAGCACTTCTGTTGGTGCCTGTCTCCCTGGGAAATCAGTGATTGAGTGAAGGTCTGGAGTGAGGACATCAGGACTGGAAGTGTGGGAAGTGGAAGCTGCTTGTAGAGCTGCTCAGCTCAGCCCAGCCCTTCACCTGGTGCACTGCAGTCCCCCCCTGATGGTTTTGTGCTGTCTGAGGGCTCATTGCTGCTGCTTGTTGGATTCCTTGGGGTAGAAACTGAGCACAGAAGGGAAAGCTTCTTCCATGAGACAGCAGGGCAGGTGGCTGTGAGCACAGGGCCACGTTTGTGAGAGTGTTTTTAGATGTAGAGGATTTCTGCACAGTCACTTGTAAAGCTTTTGCTCTGCCTTGGTGTTAGGCTGCTGGGACACCAGGCACACACTCAGCTTTGCTCCACTTGCCTGCTCTTCCTCCTCAGGGCCCTGCTGCTACCATCAGACCTCCTCCCAGGAGCAGAACCACTCCTTGTTTGCTCATCCCTGAAGGGAAAATCATAGAATCATAGAATATTTTAGGTTGGAAGAGACCTCAGAGCTCAGCCAGTTCCAACCCCCCTGTGCCATAGGCAGGGACACCTCCCACTAGAACAGGTCACTCAAGGCCTCATCCAACCTGGTCCTGAACACCTCCAGGAGGTTGTGGAGCACAGAAGCACCCAATGTGATGATCACATTGGGTGCTTCTGTGCTCCACAACCTCCCTGGGCAACCTGTGCCAGTGTCTCACCACTCTCACTGCAAACAGCTTCCTCCTAACATCCAGTTTAAATCTCCCCCCTGCCAGTTTAAACCCATTCCCCCTCGTCCTGTCATTACAAGACCTTGTGAATAGAAATTATTTCTCACACTGTGCATTCAGGCCTGGCTGCCTGGGAGCACTCAGATGCTGCCTGGCTCCTGCAGCTGTCTCCCTGGGAGCACTCAGATGCTTCCTGGCTCCTGCAGCAGGGAGGCAGCCCCAGGCTGGGCCAGCACACACTGCTTCTGGCTGTGAAGTGTCAGCTGGTGCTGCACAGGGCAGGGCACTGCCACCTCTGATTGCCTGTGCCACACACTCACTGTGTGACACTTGCTGCAGGGGCCTGTGTCTGCAGAGCTGCTGCTCAGGAGCTGTGTGGAGCAGGAGTCTTGTTTGGTCTGTGTGCCTGCTGCAAGCTGCTCAGCTCGAAGACACCACAGAGATGTTTGCAGAGCAGGATTCACAGCTAAATGAGACAGCAGGAGCTAATTCCAAAGCTTGCTGTGCTGAAGTGAGTGTTGCTTTGGCCATCCCTGAAGCTCTCTGATCCCTGTACAGACCAGTTCAAGGTGATTGAAAAACAAAAAGGAGTTTGTGAAGTCAGTGATTGGGTGAAGGTCTGGAGTGAAGACATCAGGACTGGAAGTGTGGGAAGTGGAGGCTGCTTGTAGAGCTGCTCAGCCCAGCCCTTCACCTGGTGCACTGCAGTCCCCCCCCTGATGGTTTAGTGCTGTCTGAGGTCTCCCCTCTGTGTGACACATGTGCTGCAGGGGCCTGTGTCTGAAGATCTGCTGCTCAGGAGCTGTGTGGAGCAGGAGTCTTGTTTGGTCTGTGTGCCTGCTGCAAGCTGCTCAGCTCGAAGACACCACAGAGATGTTTGCAGAGCAGGATTCACAGCGACAGATTGGATCAATGCTAAAGGAGTTAGGCACAGTTAAATGGAAGCAAATTCAGAGATCTGCAGCAGGGGCTGCAGGGGAGAGCACATGAGCCTCCTGGCTCCAGGGTGCCACAAATCACCGGGGTAGTTTATTCTGTAAATCATTGTCTGGGCTGGAGCATGTAACAGCAGGGCCCACTAGAGCCCCTAGACCAGGAGCTCTGTAGAATAAACTTGAGCAGCCTCTCCTGTGAGTTATGGGCAAGTGGGAAATTGAAGAGGGAAGTCAAAGTGAATGACAAGTTTGGGAAGCAGGATTCAGGAGGATAGGGGCTGGGGAGCAAGGTGGTGAGAGTTACAGACTGAACCCAGAGCTTTTTTGAAGCCCATAAGTAGAATCATAGAATGGTTTAGGTTGGAAGAGACCTTAAAGCTCAGCCAGTTCCAACCCCCCTGTGCCATAGTCAGGGACACCTCCCACTAGAGCAGGATGCTCAAGACCTCATCCAGCCTGGCCTTGAACACCTCCAGGGAGGTGCCCATGCACAGCTTTGTCATAGAATCATAGAATGGTTTAGGTTGGAAGAGACCTCAAAGCTCAGCCAGTTCCAACCCCCCTGTGCCATAGGCAGGGACACCTCCCACTAGATCAGGACACTCAAGACCTCATTCAGCCTGTTCTTGAACACCTCCAGGGAGGGAGCAGCCACAACCTCCCTAGGCAACCTGTTCCAGTGCCTCACCACCCTCACTGTGAAGAACTTCCTCCTAAGTAGTAGGGTTCCTCCTCGGAGTTATTTCTGGGGGTCCTTAAACACAGCTCAGCTCAGCTCACCCACCACAGGATGGAAACTACAGATCTGTGGAAGAGAATTTTGGGGAAAGGGAAAGAGAAATGAATTGTGAGATGGACAAAAATCTATTCCCTGTGTTCTTAATGGTGCATGAATAGAGCAGTGAGCTGGAACTGCAGCAGTAACAGCAGTTCCCATCACTGACCAGTAGCATACTGGTGTGCACCTGGAGAAGCTGCAGCAAGTCTGTGCCTTAGAGGAAAGGCAGGCAGGAGGAACATGGCCTTGGTGGGTGCTGGGAGCTGCCCCTTACAGCTCCAGTCACACAGAATGGTTTGGGTTGGAAGGGAGCTCAAAGCTCAGCCAGTTCCAACCCCCCTGTGCCACAGGCAGGGACACCTCCCACTAGAACAGGTTGCTGAAGGCCTCATCCAGCCTGGTCCTCAACACCTCCAGGGAAGTTGTGGAGCACAGAAGCACCCAATGTGATCTTTGATCTTTGAAGCCACCAGGGACACCTCCAACTAGAGCAGGCCACTCAGGGCTCCAGCAGGCCTGACCTTGAGTGTCTCCAGGGATGGGGTCTCAACCACCTCCCTGGGCAGCCTGTGCCAGTGTCTCCCCACCCTCACTGTGCTGAACTTCCTCCTGATGTCCAACCTAACTCTGCCCTGCTCCAGTTTCAAATCATTGTCCCTTGTCCTGTCCCCACAGTCCCTCCCCAGCCTGCCTGCAGCTCCCCTGCAGATCCTGAACTGCAGCCCTAAGGTCTTGCTGGAGCCTTCTCTTCTACAGGCTGACCAGCCCACACTCTCTCAGCCTGTCCCCATAGGGGAGGTTCTGCAGCCCTCTGAGCCTCTCTGTGTCCTCCTCTGGTCCTGCTGCAGCAGCTCTGTCCCTGGTGCACTCAGAGGGTACCCCAGGAGCCGCCCGATGGTGCTGGGGTCCTGGCAGCGCTGATAGCTGCAGCCAGAGTGGCTGTGCTGGGGTGGGGGTGTGCAGCCTCCTCCAACCGTGTGTCCTTCTGCTTTCAGCTACAAGAAGAAAGATGCAGACCTGTCGGTGGCTCAGGGCCGCATCAAGGACCTGGAGGTGCTGTTCCACCGCAGCGAGGCCGAGCTCAACACCGTCCTCAACGAGAAGCGCAGCCTGGAGGCAGAGGTGGCTGATCTGCGGGCACAGCTGGCCAAGGTAGGGCAGGGACTGCTCCCAGACCTGCTTCTCTTTGCTCCTGGTGTGTAGGATGAGCTGCAGGCACAGCTGGCCAAGGTAGGGCAGGGACTGCTCCCAGACCTGCTTCTCTTTGCTCCTGGTGTGTAGGATGAGCTGCAGGCACAGCTGGCCAAGGTAGGGCAGGGACTGCTCCCAGACCTGCTTCTCTTTGCTCCTGGTGTGTAGGATGAGCTGCAGGCACAGCTGGCCAAGGTAGGGTAGGGACTGCTCTCACACCTGCTTCTCTTTGCTCCTGGTGTGTAGGCTGGCCAAGGTAGGGCAGAGACTGCTTCCCTGCTTCAGCACAGGCTCTGCTGTCAGACCTGCTTCTCTTTGCTCCTGGTTTGTGGACAGACATTGCTGATCCAGGTGGCTTGTGGCTGAGCCTTTGCCTGCCCTCCTGCCTGTAAAACTGAGCGGGTGAGCAATGCCTGTGGAGCAAGCAGAGAGCAGGAGGGGGTCAGAAGAGCTTTGTGACAGCAGTCAGCAAAGCTTTGTGACAGCAACATTCCTGTTCAACATTTCTGCTGAGTGTTTCTGTACCCAGGAGATAGCAGCTTACCAAGTGTTGTCCTTTGGAAAGTCCTGTATCGTTTTCAGCTTGTGCTGGAGCTCCCAAGGGGACTGTGCTAGCAAGGACAAGAACATGCAGCACTCTGTGCTCGAGGAGTTTCCAACCCTCAGCTCCACTGCTGAAGGAATCCTGCCTTTGAAGCACCAGCTGCACACAGCCCAGAGCTTGGTTGCCATAGAATCAGTCAAGGTTGGAAGGCACCACAAGGAGCAGCCAGTCCCAACCCCCCTGCCATGCCCAGGGACACCCTACCCTAGAGCAGGCTGCCCACAGCCTCTGCCAGCCTGGCCCCAAACACCTCCAGGGATCTGGCCCCAAACNTGCACAGTCCCAACTCTTTCAGGCTGTGCTCACAGCAGAGCTGCTGCAGCCCTCTCAGCATCCTCGGGGCCCTTCTCTGCACCCCTCCAGCATCTCCACATCCCTCTTGTCCCAGGGGCTCCAGCACTGGATGCACTACTCCAGGTGGGCTCTCAGCAGAGCACAGCAGAGGGGCAGAATCCCCTCCCTGGCCCTGCTGCCCACACTGCTCCTGCTGCAGCCCTGGATCTGGTTTTATGGGATTTAAAAGTGCCTCTCTGCCCCTGCCAGGAATGCCCCCTTCAGATCCTGCAAGGCCACCAGAAGGTCCCCTGGGAGCCTCCTCTTCTCCATCCTCCACAGCCCCAACTCCTTCAGGCTGTCCTCATAGGAGAGAGCATAAACACAAACTCCTCCTTGTTTTGAATGTTGGTGTCTTGACTTGAGATTTGTTGTTGGAATTGGTCCTGAGATGTCAAATGAAGACTGTAAAGGGATCACAGATCACAGATGTTAGGGGTTGGAAGGGACTCAAGGAGATCATTGAGTCCAGCCCCCCTGCCAGAGCAGGACCATCCAATCTAGCTCAGGGCACACAGGAACTCATCCAGACAGGCCTGCAAAGGAGGCTCCAGAGAAGACTCCACAACCTTTCTGGGCAGCCTGTGCCAGTGCTCTGTATCATGGATGGAAAACAGGGAAACAAAGTGTGATGTTTTGGGAGTTCCCTGCCCCACGTTTGAGTTCACCCAGACTAGACTCAACCTGCTGGAAATTAAGGACTGAAGCTTTATAGTCACAGCTGAGCACAAGAGACAAGCAGAGATTTACAATAGACTACAAATATTTACTGCTATAGACAGTAAAAAGGTAATACAGAAGCACAATGCCCCTCCCAGTGCTCAGAGTCCCCAGGGAGGGTTCACAACCTCCCTTCCACCTTCCCTCCAATTCCCAATCTTGGATTCTGCCTTATGTGCCACAGGTAAATCAGAGAGATCAGCCAGAAGGGTTAGAAGCAGAATTGCTTAGTTGGGTTACACAGATCCAGCTGGAAGGCAAGGAGAGGGAGAGAGCAAGAGGCAGAGCTCAGACCAGAGCCACTCTGCCTTCTGTTTGTCTGTGTCCTTGCTTTAGTTCATCTTAGCCAACCTCTGAGTGCAGCAGGCATCAGCAGTGCTTTTCTTTCCACAGCCTGGCATCTATTTTTTTTTTTAGTTATTTCAAATACTCCCATTAGCCTCAAACCAGCACAGAATGATCTAAAACGAAATCTTTTCTCCTTACAACTCTTTCCCAGGCTGAAGATGGCCATGCTGTGGCCAAGAAGCAGCTGGAGAAGGAGACACTCATGCGTGTGGACCTGGAGAACCGGTGCCAGAGCTTGCAAGAGGACCTGGATTTCAGGAAGAATGTGTTTGAGGAGGTATTGTCCCCCCAGCAGCCTTAGCACAGGCTGAAGTCTGTGCAGCTTTTACTCACCCTGACTGTAACTAGTCCAGGCCTTGCTAGGAGTGGACTGAAAAATGAAAACAGGGAAAGGTTGTGCCAGAGTTGCATGGTGAGGCAGTGGTGGAGCTGGCAGGAGAGCTCAGTGACAAGGGCACTGTTCCATGGGTGTGGGAGTTCCTGCAGCAGCAGGCTGCTGGGGGAAAGGGAAGGTCTTGTTCCCTCTCCCTGCTACTGCCCCTTGCTCACAACAGCTCTGCTGCTTGTTGGGCTGCTCTCTAACCTGTTGCAGGATGCAGCTGCTCTGCTGCTTTTGGGGCAACTCTCTAACCTGTTGCAGGATGCAGCTGCTCTGCTGCTTGTTGGGCAGCTCTCTAACCTGTTGCAGGATGCAGCTGCTCTGCTGCTTGTTGGGCTGCTCTCTAACCTGTTGCAGGATGCAGCTGCTCTGCTGCCTGCAGCTGCTTCTCTGCCTGTGTGAGGTGAGTTGGCTCTAGTGAGGACCCAGAGGTTTTGTGTAGTAAGTAGTGGGATTGCAGGGTTGGGGTGAGGGAAGCAGAAGCATCACCTGCACCAGCTTACTTCACCTCCTGAACACCAGTGCTGATCCCTGCTCTTCAGTGAGGTAGTGGCTGTGAGCAGTAGCCAAGTGCTGGGGCCCTTTGTCTCAGCCATGCTGGTTGTGATGCTTGACTCACCAAGCACCAAACCATGTCTGCCCCAAGCACCAAACCATTTCAGCCCCTCGAACTGGTGTGGTTGAATCTCTGCCAGCTTAGTGGCTAAGTTAGGAGTGCCTGGGCTGGGCTATGGGGCAGGGGTGTGTGGGAAAGGACAGGGGCTGGAGCAGGGCAGAGAAGCCAAGCACATGCAGTCACCCTGGGTCATGCTGACCACTGTCTCACTGCCCTGCCCTGCAGTGGTTGGACTGCTGCACACAACTGCAATGACAGAGCCATGGCTTGGGCCAGAGCCTTAGATTCTGCTACCTGGGCAAAATTGTGCTGCTGCTGACTGAAGGTGAAGCTAAATGAGACAGCAGGAGCTAATTCCAAAGCTTGCTGTGCTGAAGTGAGTGTTGCTTTGGCCATCCCTGAAGCTCTTTGATCCCTGTACAGACCAGTTCAAGGTGACTAAAAAGGGTTTGTGAAGTCAGTGATTGAGTGAAGGTCTGGAGTGAGGACATCAGGAGTGGAAGTGTGGGAAGTGGAGCCTGCTTGTAGAGCTGCTCAGCTCAGCCCAGCCCTTCACCTGGTGCACTGCAGTCCCCCTGATGGTTTTGTGCTGTCTGAGGGCTCCTTGCTGCTGCTTGTTGGATTCCTTGGGGTAGAAACTGACCACAGAAGGGAAAGCTTCTTCCATGAGTCTCCCTCTGATGGTTTAGTGCTGTCTGAGGGCTCCCCTCTGTGTGACACATGTGCTGCAGGGGCCTGTGTCTGCAGAGCTGCTGCTCAGGAGCTGTGTGAAGCAGGAGTCTTGTTTGGTCTGTGTGCCTGCTGCAAGCTGCTCAGCTTGAAGACACCACAGAGATGTTTGCAGAGCAGGATTCACAGCTAAATGAGACAGCAGGAGCTAATTCCAAAGCTTGCTGTGCTGAAGTGAGTGTTGCTTTGGCCATCCCTGAAGCTCTCTGATCCCTGTACAGACCAGTTCAAGGTGATTGAAAAACAGAAAGGAGTTTGTGAAGTCAGTGATTGAGTGAAGGTCTGGAGTGAAGACATCAGGACTGGAAGTGTGGGAAGTGGAGGCTGCTTGTAGAGCTGCTCAGCTCAGCCCAGCCCTTCACCTGGTGCACTGCAGTCCCCCCCTGATGGTTTTGTGCTGTCTGAGGGCTCATTGCTGCTGCTTGTTGGATTCCTTGGGGTAGAAACTGAGCACAGAAGGGAAAGCTTCTTCCATGAGACATCAGGGCAGGTGGCTGTGAGCACAGGGCCACATTTGTGAGAGTGTTTTTAGATGTAGAGGATTTCTGCACAGTCACTTGTAAAGCTTTTGCTCTGCCTTGGTGTTAGGCTGCTGGGACACCAGGCACACACTCAGCTTTGCTCCACTTGCCTGCTCTTCCTCCTCAGGGCCCTGCTGCTACCATCAGGCCTCCTCCCAGGAGCAGAACCACTCCCTTCTTGTTTTGCCCAGCCCTAAGGGGAGAAATTGTTTCTTTCTCACACTCTGCATTCGGACCTGGCCAAGCCTCTGCAGGGCTCAGGGCATGAGTAAGGCTTCTCTCACCAGTAGGGCCCAAGAGAACCAGCACAGAGAACCTGTGCTCCCAGAGCAGAAATAAATATTGATGTCTTCAGGACTGCTTGGGTTTGCTGCTTTCTTCCTAACGTCATCAAAATGCAATGAGTGGAGCTCAGGCAGTCCTCAGCAGAAGAGATCTGCATCTGCTTAGAATGGCAATGTGGAGGTGCAGCTCCTCTCTAATTACTGCTTTGCATCACCTGTGAGTCACAAAAGGGATTTACTTTCACCTGGCTCCTTGCAGACTGCTCTTGGAGGGATGTGGATTGAGAAGAAAGAGTTTGTGGTGCAGGAGATGGAGTCTCTTTGCTGGGCTAAAATGAAAGTTGTCTTCTACCCTCTCCCTTCCCCCCCCAACATTTTGACTTTGTAGCATAGAGCAGCTCCTTACTTCAGCTGGTACAGGGATGGGTTTATACCTGGCTTTAAGTTGGGTCACCTCAGGATAGATCCTGCCAAGTGAGTGAATGTTTTTTGTGGCTGTGGTGGTGTCAGGTCCACGGTTGGGCTTGGTCTTAAAGGGCTTTTCCAACCCAAATAACTTCTGTGTTCACCTGCACCTCCTAGTGCTTGCAGCAGATCTTAGCATCACAGAATGGGCTGGGTTGGAAAGGACCTCCAAAGGGCATCCAGTCCAACCCTCTTTGCAGTCAGCAGGGACATCCTCAGCTAGATCAGGTTGCCCAGAGGCCTTTTGAGCCTCTGAGTGTCCCTGGACACTTTGAATGTCTCCAGGGACAGGGCCTTGGTAACCTCCCTGGGCAACCCATTGCAGTGTTCCAGCAGCCTCCTGCTGCAGAAGTTGTTCCTCACAGCCAATCTCAATCTGCTCTGATTTCAAACCATTGCTCTTGTCCTGTCCTTGCAGGCCTGTGCAAACAGTTCCTAAGCAGCCTGCTTGTAGCCTCTTTCAGGTACTGGCAGGTCTTTACTAGGTCTTCCTGGAGCTTCCTCTTCTCCAGGCTGGACAACCCCAGCTCCTTCAGCTTGTCCTTGTGGCAGAGCTGCTCAGATCCCCTGATCATTTTTGTGGCCCCACTATGGACCCTCTCCCTCTTAGGATCATCAAGTTCCAACCCCCTTGCCGTGGGCAGCAACACCTCTTACTAGCCCAGGTTGCTCAAGGCTCCATCCAACCTGGCTTTGAGCACTTGAACACTTTGAACACTTCCAGGCTTGGAAGGATCAACATCTGTGGTCAGCCTGTTCCTGTGTCCCAACAGCCTCAAGAGGAAGAATTTCTTCCTCATGTCTCCTCTAAACCCAGCTTCTTCCAGTCTGCAGCCACCACCCCCTGTCCTGTCACTCCCTGCCTTTATAACAAGTTCCTCTCTAGCTCTCCTTAAGTCCCTTTCAGATACTGGAAGGCTTCTCTAAGGTCCCTCTGAAGCCTTCTCTTCTCCAGGCTGGACAACCCCAACTCCCTCAGGCTGTCCTCAGAGCAGAGCTGCTCAAATCCCCTGATCATTTTTATGGCCCTGCTCTGGACCCTCTCCCTCTTAGGCTTCAATGACTTTAGCTTCTGTTTACTAAATAGTCCTGAAACAGTGAATTGGAATCACAGAATGGTTTGGTTTGGGAGGGACCTTAAAGGATCATCAAGTTCTAACCTCCTTGCCATGGGGAGCAAAAGCTCTTACTAGCCCAGGTTGCTCAAGGCCCCATCCAACCTGGCTTTGGACACTTCCAGGCTTGGAGCCTCCACAGCATCTGTGGTCAGCCTGTTCCTGTGTCCCAACAGCCTCAAGAGGAAGAATTTCTTCCTCATGTCTGCTCTAAACCCAACTTCTTCCAGTCTGCAGCCACCACTCCTTGTCCTGTCACTCTCTGCCTTTATAACAAGTTCCTCTCCAGCTCTCCTGAAGTCCCTTTCAGATACTGGAAGGCTTCTCTAAGGTCCCTCTGGAGCCTTCTCTTCTCCAGGCTGAACAACCCCAACTCCCTCAGCCTGTCCTTGTGCCAGAGCTGCTCCAACCCCCTGATCCTTTTTGTGGCCCCACTCTGGACCCTCTCCATCTTGGGCTTCAATGACTTTAGCTTCTGTTTACTGAGTAATTAGTCCTGAAACAGTGAATTGGAATCATTCCTCCTGTCTGCTCTAAACCCAGCTTCTTCCAGTCTGCAGCCACCACTCCTTGTCCTGTCACTCCCTGCCTTTATAACAAGTTCCTCTCCAGCTCTCCTGAAGTCTCTTTCAGATACTGGAAGGCTTCTCTAAAGTCCCTCTGAAGCCTTCTCTTCTCCAGGCTGGACAACCCCAACTCCCTCAGCCTGTCCTTGTGCCAGAGCTGCTCCAACCCCCTGATCCTTTTTGTGGCCCCACTCTGGACCCTTTCCCTCTTAGGCTTCAATGACTTTAGCTTCTGTTTACTAAATAGTCCTGAAACAGTGAATTGGAATCATAGAATGGTTTGGCTTGGGAGGTGCTTTAAAGGATCATTGAGTTCCAAGCCCCTTGCTGTGGGGACCAGCACCTCTTACTAGCCCAGGTTGCTCAAGGCCCCATCCAACCTGGCTTTGGACACTTCCAGGCTTGGAGCCTCCACAGCATCTGTGGTCAGCCTGTTCCTCTGTCCCAACAGCCTCAGGAGGAAGAATTTTTTGCTCATGTCTGCCCTAAACCCACTTTCTTCCAGTCTGCAGCCACCACCCCTTCTCCTGTCTCTCTCTGCCTTTATAACAAGTTCTTCTCCAGCTCTCCTGAAGTCCCTTTCAGATACTGGAAGGCTTCTCTAAAGTCCCTCTGAAGCCTTCTCTTCTCCAGGCTGGACAACCCCAACTCCCTTAGGCTGTCCTCAGAGCAGAGCTGCTCAAATCCCCTGATCATTTTTGTGGCCCCACTCTGGACCCTTTCCCTCTTAGGCTTCAATGACTTTAGCTTCTGTTTACTAAATAGTCCTGAAACAGTGAATTGGAATCATAGAATGGTTTGGCTTGGGAGGTGCTTTAAAGGATCATTGAGTTCCAAGCCCCTTGCTGTGGGGACCAGCACCTCTTACTAGCCCAGGTTGCTCAAGGCCCCATCCAACCTGGCTTTGGACACTTCCAGGCTTGGAGCCTCCACAGCATCTGTGGTCAGCCTGTTCCTCTGTCCCAACAGCCTCAGGAGGAAGAATTTTTTGCTCATGTCTGCTCTAAACCCACCTTCTTCCAGTCTGCAGCCACCACCCCTTCTCCTGTCACTCTCTGCCTTTATAACAAGTTCTTCTCCAGCTCTCCTGAAGTCCCTTTCAGATACTGGAAGGCTTCTCTAAGGTCCCTCTGAAGCCTTCTCTTCTCCAGGCTGAACAACCCCAACTCCCTCATCTTGTCCTCACAGCTGAACTGCTCAACCCCCCTGCAGTACTGTGCAGTTCTGGAGCCCCCAGCATAGGAAGGACATGGAACTGTTGGAGAGACTCCAGAGGAGGCCACAAAGATGCTCAGAGGGCTGCAGCAGCTCTGCTGTGAGTACAGGCTGAGAGAGTTGGAGCTTTTCAGCCTGGAGAAGAGAAAGCTTCCAGGAGACCTTATAGCAGCCTACCAGTGTCTGAGGGGGGCCTACAGGAGGGCTGAGAAGGGACTGTTCACAAGGTCTTGTGATGACAGGACGAGGGGGAATGGGTTCAAACTGGCAGAGGGGAGATTTGAACAGGATGTTAGAAAGAAATTCTTCACAGTGAGGGTGACGAGACACTGGCACAGGTTGCCCAGGGAGGTTGTGGCTGCTCCCTCCCTGGAGGTGTTCAAGAACAGGCTGGATGAGGTCTTGAGCATCCTGATCTAGTGGGAGGTGTCCCTGCCTGTGGCACAGGGGGGTTGGAACTGGCTGAGCTTTGAGGTCTCTTCCAACCTAAACCATTCTATGATTCTATGATCCTTTTTGTGGCCCTGCTCTGCACCTTCTCCCTCTTAGGCTCCAATGACTTCAGCTTCCGTTTACTGAGTAATTAGTCCTGAAACAGTGAATTGGTGTCTCAATGTGCTTGTGCTGCTTGCCCTGATGTGGGTCTTTGTCTCCCCCAGGAAATCAGGGAGACCAGGAAGCGCCACGAGCATCGCCTGATTGAGGTGGACACCAGCCGCCAGCAGGAGTACGAGTCCAAGATGACCCAGGCCCTGGAGGACCTCAGGAACCAACATGATGAGCAAGTCAAGCTCTACAAAATGGAGCTGGAGCAGACCTACCAGGCCAAGGTAAGCACAGCACTAACAGGAGGTGAAGCTGCTGAGCTGGAAGCTTCCAGCAGCCTGGCTCTGGAGGAGACAACGTGGAGGAGTTTTGTCCCACAGATCCACAGAGGGTGTAGGCACATAGGATGCTAGAATCAGTCAGGGCTGGAAGGGAGCACACGGATCAGCCAGTTCCAACCCCCCTGCCATGCTNCTGTGCTTCTGTGCTCCACCACCTCCCTGGGCAATCCATTCCAGCCTCTCATCACTCTCATGCTCAACAACTTCCTCCTCATGAGCAGGCTGAATCTCCCCACCTCCAGCTTTGTTCCATTCCCCCCAGTCCTGTCACTCCCTGATAGCCTCAGAAGTCCCTCCCCTGCTTTTTTGTAGGCCACTTCATGACCTCAAGTTGCCCCAGGGGAGGTTCAGGAACATGAGGAACAATTTCTTTGCCAAAAGACTTGTCAGGGCCTGGCCCAGGCTGCCCAGGGAGTCTCCACCCTGGAAGGATTTCAGAGCAGTGGAGATGTGGTGCTGAGGCCATGGATTGGTGGTGCCCTGGCGGTGCTTGGGTGAGGGCTGAGCTGTGTGACCTATCATAGAATCAGTCAGGGTTGGAAGGGAGCACAAGGAGCAACCAGTCCCAACCCCCCTGCCATGCCCAGGGACACCCTACCCTAGAGCAGGCTGCCCACAGCCTCTGCCAGCCTGGCCCCAAACACCTCCAGGGATGTGATCAAAGATCCCATTCTGTGCTTCTGTGCTCCACCACCTCCCTGGGCAACCCATTCCAGCCTCACCACTCTCCTGCTCAACAACTTCCTCCTCACCTCCAGCCTCAATCTCCCCACCTCCACCTTTGCTCCATTCCCCCCAGTCCTGTCACTCCCTGACAGCCTCAGAAGTCCCTGCCAGTTGGTGCAGGTGAGTGGAATGCAGCTCACTCAGAGGGAAAGCAGCAGTAGGGTTTGTTTTTTTTGGTTTTTTTTTGAGGTAAAATAATAATTTCCCAGGGCTGAGTGGAACTGACCAAAGTTTTAACAGTGGTTTGCTGAGATTCAGTGAGTTTGGCAAGGTTCACCTGGGGAGAACAGAAGGGGAAAGTGAGCTGAAATGATTCACAGAGAGGTTGGAGAGGAAGGAGAACTCTCCCACTGAGTCACAAGGCTTGGGGTGGACCCATCAGCTTCCTGAACTCCTTTTGGATCCCAGGCATGGGTGGATCCAGTTCTAGTCCTGACTTGGTCAAGGGCTTATGTCTAATGGAGCTATCCATGCAATGTTCACAGTAGTACTGAGTAGCTCCATGGGTTGTGATGCTTCCTGTTATTAATTCTGGTTGACAGCAGCTGAAGGTGTGTTCAGGTGCCAAGAAAGCTACCAGCAGCCTGGGCTGGATCAGCAATGCAGCAGGGCAAGGATTGTGCCCCTGGACCACAGCTTGAGTGCTGGGTTCAGTTTTGGGTCACTCCCTCCAAGAAGGACATTGAGGGGCTGGAGCAGGTCCAGAGAAGGGGAACAAAGCCTGGAGCTGGGTCTGGAGAACAGGGCTGGGGAGGAGCAGCTGAAGGAGCTGAGGGTGTGCAGTGTGGAGCAGAGGAGGCTGAGGGAGACCTCATTGCTCTCTGCAGCTCTCTGAGAGGAGGCTGCAGTCAGGTGGGGGTTGGGCTCTGCTGCCTGGGATCAGGGGGCAGGAGGAGAGGAAATGTCCTGGAATTAGGCCAAGGTAAGGTTAGTTTGAGGATGAGGAACAATTTGTTTGCTGCCAGAGTGGTCAGAGACTGGCAGAGGCTGCCCAGGGAGGTGGTGCAGTGCCCATCCCTGGAGGTGTTGCAAAGAGGTCTGGATGAGGTGCTCAGGGCTGTGGTCCAGCAGCTTTTGTGCAGGAGATGTTGGGTTCTGGTTGAACTTCATGGTCCTTAAGGACTCTTCCAACCAGAAACTCAGCTGCTGCCAGTTGCTTACTGAGGGTCTCTCAAGCAGGGGATCTCTCTGCCTTGGGTCAGGAGGGATCTGTTAGTTGGGCTGAGGAATGTCTGCCCCTGGAGGCATCCCTGCTGCAGGGCAGAGTCACCTGGCAAGCAGTGCAGCTGCCAGTCAGGGAGAGCTCCACCTGGGCCCATGCTGGGGGAGTCGAAAGGGTGGAGCAGTTGGCTGCAAGAGAGCAGCAGAGCCAGGAGAGATGTTTGCACTTCAGTCTCTGCTGCCTCGTCCTGTGCTTTATCTTCCACCTGTCAAAAAGAGTTTTCAAGACACCTTCACTCCCCCGTGGGTGAGGCAGAGGCTCTCCAGTTCGCCCCCAGGCTGTGTCAGCCTGAGCCAGAGCTTGCTGAGCAGTCAGGATGTGCATCACAGCTCTCCACACCCTGAGCTCACCCAGCACTGGGCACATGGCAGAGCAGGCAGCAGCTTTGCTCTTGGTTCAGTTGCTGCTCACAGGTTTGTTGTGGGTTGGTTTTGGTGTTTCTTGCCCTGCCTGGAGGAATTTGGGCAGCTGCCAATTTTCTTGTGGTCACTGAAAAGTGCTTGCCAAGGACTGCAGCCACTTTGATTCTGTTGTGGTGGAGAAATTATGGTGCTGCTGCCATCCTTGTTCAGCCCCACCCTTCACTGAGACTCCCTCTGAAGTCTTTGATGGTTTATGGTTTGAGAAACATTGGATCTACACATCCATGGCTTGAGAGGGACCTGCAAGCTCATCCAGCTCCAACTCTCTGCCACAGGCAGAAACACCTCCCACCAGTCCAGGGTGCTCAAGGATTTATCCAGCCTGGCCCTCAACACCTCCAGGCAGGAGGCAGCCACAGCCTCCCTGGGCAGCCTGTGCCAGTCTCCCCTCACCCTCACTGCCAACCATTTCTTCCTCCTCTCTGCTCTCCTTCTCCCAGCTCAAGGACATTGTCAATCATCCTGCCACTCCCAGTCCTTGTCCAAAGTCCCTCCCCAGCTCTCTTGCAGCCCCTTCAGCCACTGCAAGGCTGCTCTGAGCTCTCCCTGCAGCCTTCTCCTCTCCAGGCTGCACAGCCCCAACTCTCCCAGCCTGTCCCCACAGCAGAGCTTCTCCAGCCTCTCAGCACCTTGGTGGCCTCCTCTGGCCCCTGTGCAGCAGCTCCAGGCCCTCCTTGTGCTGTTGCCCAGAGCTGGAGGCAGTGCTGGGGGTGAGCTGTGAGCAGAGCAGAGGGGCAGAATCCCCTCCCTGTGCTGCTGCTCTCCCTGCTCTGCCTGCAGCTCAGCACTCAGCTGCCTCTGGGCTGTGCCCAGTGCTGGCTCCTGGGCACTTTGGCCCCAGCTGACACCCCCAAGGCCTTCTCCTCAGGGCTGCTCTCTGCCCATTCTCCACCCAGCCTGGGATTGCCCTGATCCAGGTGTAGAACCTTGCACTTGACCTTTTTGAACTCCATGAGGCTGGCAGCAGCTTTGCAATAGATAATAGATGCTGAAAAGCAAAGTTCAGGGAGCTTTGCTCAGCAGCAGTCACAGGAGTTAGGGACACAGAACTTTTACACAAGATGTTTGCACTGATTTGCCACAGTCTGAAGAGGAGATCATAGAATGTCAGAGGCTGGAAGGGATCTCAAAAGCTCATCTGGTGCAGCCTCCCTGCCAGAGCAGGATCACCTAGAGCAGATCACACTGGAATGCATCCAGATGGTTTTATTAACACCTCCAGAGAGGGAGACTCCTTAACCTCCCTGGGCAGCCTGTTCCAGTGTTGTGTTGCCCTCACAGTGAGAAAATTCCTCCTCAGGTTCATCTGGAACCTTCTATGTGATCCTGGGTAGAGGATGCTCTGTGGAAACAAAGTGCCAAATACAGACTTGGAGAGCAAAAAAATGGATCAGGTTCAAACAGGAGGTGAAGAAAGGAAGCTGCCTTTGACCCATGTGGTGCTGATTGTTGGGGATGGGGCTGGAATGCAAAGGGCAGGCTGAGCTGTGGCTTCCTTCTGTGGGTTTCTGGATGAAGATGTGTTCAGGGAGCCTGAGCTGCCAAGTCCTATGGTGTCCAAGCAGATTGTTGTGTGTGGCTGGTGAGGAGGTCTTGTGTAGGAGCTGACTTCTTGCTCTGACCACAGTCGTTGGCAGTCAGCAAAGGAAGCTGTGGCTGAGGCTGTGGCATGGTCCCAGCACAACCCAGCTGAAGGGTTGGCAGCAGGCACAAAACTTCTCATTTTCAGCTCAACCACAAGTATTGGAGCATGTAGCTGACTTGAAGCTCTTGCAGAGCCCTCAGCCTAAGGAGGGCTCTAGGAGGGTTTCCTTCCCAACCCAGAGCCTGGTGAGCAGCAGAGGTCACAGAATCACAGAATCAGTCAGGGCTGGAAGGGAGCACAAGGAGCAGCCAGTCCCAACCCCCCCTGCCATGCCCAGGGACACCCTACCCTAGAGAAGGCTGCCCACAGCCTCTGCCAGCCTGGCCCCAAACACCTCCAGGGAGGTGGTGGAGCACAGAAGCACAGAATGTGATCTTTGATCACATCACTTTGATCTCTGATCACATTCTGTGCTTCTGTGCTCCACCACCTCTCTGGGCAATCCATTCCAGGCTCTCACCCCCATCACGGTGCAGAACTTCCTCCTCACCTGATCAAGGTTCTCCTGCTGTGCCTGTAGCAGGTCCTGGGGCAGGGGCAGTCAGGTGTTGGTTGGGTTCTGTGGTGTGCAGCAGAGATGTTGAACTCAGCTGCAAGGACAACTGCTGCAAGTAGCTACTTTGAAAGTTAGCATGGGACAGCTGGGAGCTGTCAGGCTGAGCGAAGGGTAGCCACGAGAACTGAAGAAACCCTGAGACCAAAGGGACTGGTGGCAACTGCTGGGGAAAGAATGCAACCAAAAGGTCAGGGTGGCAGCTGGAGGCCTTCTTGGAAAGGTAGAGAGTGACACAGAACAGCAACGAAGGCAGCCAAGGGCATGAGCTGCTTGAGGAAAGCTGAAAATAAAACTGCTCGGAGAGGAGATAGGTTGAGAAGAGGAGAAGGTACAGCAGGTGCCTGTGACTGGATCAGTTGCATGGGGAAGGGGAATATGCAGTGATTGCTTCTGACTTTTCAGTAGCAGCAGGGGCAGCTGCAGGCTCAGAGGGTGCAGAAGCAAAAGCAGATTGCTCTTTGTGGAGAACTCCTTGGGGAGGAAGAAGAAACTGCAGCAGGACAGGCTGGGAGAGGACTGCTGGAGAGCAGCCCCAAGGAGAGGGAGCTGAGAGTGCTGGAGGAGAAGATCCATGGCACAGCAATGAGCCCTGGGGGCCAAGAGGGCCAAGGGGGTCCTGGGGGGCATTAGGCAGAGTGTGTCCAGCAGAGCCAGGGAGGTTCTCCTGTGCCTCTGCTCTGCCCTGCTCAGACCTCATCTTGAGCACTGCCTTCAGTTTGGGGCTCCCCAGTTGCAGAGGGACAGGAACTGCTGGAGAGGGTCCAGGGAGGGCTGTGAGGATGCTGAGGGGACTGAGCACTGCCTGGGGAGNGCAAAGAATTTCCTCCTAAAATCCAGTACACAGAATCCCAGAATCAGTCAGGGTTGAAAGGGACCACAAGGAGCAGCCAGTCCCAACCCCCCTGCCATGCCCAGGGACACCCTACCCTAGAGCAGGCTGCCCACAGCCTCTGCCAGCCTGGCCCCGAACCCCTCCAGGGATCTGGCCCCAAACACCTCCCTGCAGGGGCAACCCATTCCAGCCTCTCTCCACTCTCATGCTCCACAACTTCCTCCTCACCTATTCTGTGAAACAGAATTTCCTTCTCCTTGGGACACTCCTTTAGCCTTCTGCAGCTCTTGCTGCAAGCTTCCCAGGTTTCCAAAATAAATTACTTCAGGTGAAGCAGTCTCTGTTTGTTTTTTTGTTTGTTTGTTTGTTTGGGGTTTTTTTCCACAGCAGGAGGGTTGTGACTGACTGCAGGTAACTTGTCCCCATCTTGCCTTGCAGCTGGAGAATGCCAAACTGTCCTCTGACCAGAATGACAAAGCTGCTGGCGCAGCTCGCGAGGAGCTGAAGGAGGCTCGCATGAGAATAGAGACCCTGACCTACCAGCTCTCCAGCCTGCAGAAGCAGGTAAAGCCACTGCCCCTGTGCCTGCCTGCAACATCTCTGCTTCCTTACCTTCATTTGGGAGAGAGGTGAAGCTGTAGCAGCTGTGCTGTGCCCAGGAGGATGCCCCCCGGGTGCTGATTGTGCTGTCTGCCATCTCCCCAGGCCAGCGCGGCAGAGGATCGTGTCCGTGAGCTGGAGGAGATGATGGCTGGGGAGAGGGAGAAGTTCAGGAAGATGCTCGATGCAAAGGAGAGGGAGATGACAGACATGAGGGACCAGATGCAGCTGCAGCTCACCGAGTACCAGGAGCTGCTGGATGTCAAACTGGCACTGGACATGGAGATCAGTGCTTACAGGAAGCTCCTGGAAGGAGAAGAGGAAAGGTAAGTGCAGACTTCCCAGGCACTGCAGTCTGTGGAGCTGTGCTGTCCTACCAGCAGTGTTTTCTGTGGCACTAAACCATGCTGCCAGGACATCTCCTCCCTTCTGCCTGCAGCCCTGACTCTGCCAGGCTGCTCTCAGCCTCAGGGCTGCGTCTGTGCCCTGGGTGAAGGCTTTGTGTGGGGCTGCCTGGAGGAGCTAATGAAGCTCTGGCTTCCAGGAGGACCTAATGAAGCTCTGGCTTCTTGGGAGGTGATCCTCCCCCTTTACTCTGCTCTTGTCACACCCCACCTGGAGTACTGTGTGCAGTTCTGGAGCCCCCAGCACAAGAAGGACATGGGACTGCTGGAGAGGGTCCAGAGGAGGGCCACAAAGATGATCAGAGGGCTGCAGCAGCTCTGCTATGAGGACAGGCTGAGGGAGTTGGGGCTTTTCAGCCTGGAGAAGAGAAGGCTTCGAGGAGACCTTAGAGCAACCTTCCAGTATCTGAAAGGGCCTACAGGAAGGCTGGGGAGGGACTGTTCACAAGGTCTGGTAATGACAGGACGAGAGGGAATGGGTTCAAACTGGCAGAGGGGAGATTGAAACTGGATGTTAAGAGAAAGTTCTTCACAGTGAGGGTGGTGAGACACTGGCACAGGTTGCCCAGGGAGGTTGTGGCTGCTCCCTCCCTGGAGGTGTTCAAGAACAGGCTGGATGAGGTCTTGAGCGACCTGATCTAGTGGGAGGTGTCCCTGCCTGTGGCACAGGGGGGTTGGAACTGGCTGAGCTTTGAGGTCTCTTCCAACCTAAACCATTCTATCATTCTGTGTTTTTATGATTGAAGGTTGTGCTGAGGGATTTGCTTTAGTCAAGGACTTGTTAGTGTGAAACTAATGATTGGACTCAATGCTCTTGAAGGTCTTTTCCGATCTAAGAAATTGTGTGATTCTGTTATTCACTGCTTTTAGTCAGGCTTCTTGAAGCCCAGATGGTTGAGTCTCTCTCTTTTAGTGCTTCTGTGCTCCACAACTTCCCTGGAGGTGTTGAGGACCAGGCTGGATGAGGTCTTGAGCGACCTGCTCTAGTGGGAGGTGTCTCTGCCTATGGCACAGGGGGGTTGGAACTGGATGATCTTGGAGGTCTCTTCCAACCTAAACCATTCTATGATTCTCTGATTCCTTCTGCTCAGGTTGAAGCTGTCTCCCAGCCCCTCCTCCCGGGTCACCGTGTCCAGGGCTACCTCCAGCAGCAGCAGCAGCAGCACCTCCCTCATCCGCTCCTCCCGCGGCAAGCGGAAACGCCTGGAGGCGGAGGAGCTGTCAGGCAGCGGCACCAGCGGCATCGGCACCGGCAGCATCAGCGGCAGCAGCAGCAGCAGCAGCTTCCAGATGTCCCAGCAGGCTTCAGCTACAGGCAGTATCAGCATAGAGGAGATAGACCTGGAGGGCAAATACGTTCAGCTGAAGAACAACTCGGAGAAGGTGAGTGTCAGCAGAGCCAGGGGGAGCAGCTCTGCTGGCCTGGTACGTGCCATGAGGCTGGGAGGGCAGGAGCTGGTTCACAGGGTGAGGGCAGGAGCTGGCTCACAGGATGCAGCATCCTGCATTGCTTCACAGGGACACTGCAGCATGAGAGGGGAAGGTCTCAGGAGGAAGGGCTGAGAGTCCTGAGGCTGTTGAGGCTGGAGAAGAGCAGCCTGAGAGGGCATCTCTAATGTCCAGAGGTATCTGAGGGGTGGATGTTAAGAGGCCAGGCTGGGCCAGGCTCTTTTCAGTGGTGTCCTGTGATAGAAGAAGGAGCAGTGGACACAAACTGTCCTCAGCACGAGGAGAAAGTTGTTTGGTGTGAGGGTGCTGGAGGCCTGGAGCAGGCTGCCCAGAGAGGTTGTGGAGTCTCCTTGTCTGGAAACCTTCTAGACCCACTTGGATGTGTTCCTGTGTTCCCTGCTCTGGCAGGGTTGACCTTGCAGAGGTCCCTTCCAGCCCCAACCATTCTATGGTTCTGTGATGCTTGCTGCTGGAAGAGAACAGAGTTTGTGTCCCAGATACTTAAATGTACTCATACACAGAGCTCTGCTGGCCCCAGGCAGGAGCTTTTTGTGTGCACTGAGGATCTTTTTAGGTCTTGCTGAATGCTCTCCTGGCAGTTACACTTCAGACTGGGAGTGGGTACAGCAAATGACTTTCAGGTTGGAGTGCAGTGTCTAACAACCACCTAAACAGCTTTGTATTTACTTTATTTTAATAACAGAGAGACCTGGAGAAAAGCTCTGAAGCCTGCTTGCTGTGTTCTGCTCACCCTGAGTAACCTTTTGACTCTCTCTCTCCCTTAGGATCAGTCTTTGGGTAACGAGAGACTGAAAAGGCAAATTGGAGATGGAGAAGAAATTGCTTACAAATTCACTCCCAAGTATGTCCTCAGAGCTGGGCAGACTGTAACAGTAAGTGCACTGCATCAACCTCACCTCCTGCTCTTGCTGCTGTGGCTGCTGTGCAGCTGACATGTGCTGGGTAACTCTTCTCCTGGAGCTCACTTCAGAGGAGGAGGACTTCAGTTAGGAGTGTGTGGAGGGGTTGTGGGGATAGGATGAGAGGGAATGGATTGAAGCTTGAGGAGAGGAGATTGAGACTGGAGATGAGGATGAAATGTTGACAGGGTGGGGAGAAACTGGCACAGGTTGTTGATGCCTCCTGCCTGGAGGTGTTCAAGGCCAGGCTGGATGAGACCTTGAGCAGGCTGTAACAGCAGACTGTAACAGTAAGTGCACTGCATCAACCTCACCTCCTGCTCTTGCTCCTGTGGCTGCTGTGCAGCTGACATGTGCTGGGTAACTCTTCTCATGGAGCTCACTTCAGAGGAGCAGAACATCAGTTAGGAGTGTGTGGAGGGGTTGTGGGGATAGGATGAGAGGGAATGGATTGAAGCTTGAGGAGAGGAGATTGAGACTGGAGATGAGGATGAAATGTTGACAGGGTGGGGAGAAACTGGCACAGGTTGTTGATGCCTCCTGCCTGGAGGTGTTCAAGGCCAGGCTGGATGAGGCCTTGAGCAGCCTGGGCTGGGGGAGTTGTCCCTGCCCATGGCAGGGTGCTTGGAACTGATCCTTAAGGTCCCTTCCAATCCAAACCTGTCTGTGGAGTTGCATTTCTGTCTGTGCCCCAAGTGGGCAAACCCTGAGGTGCTTGTGAAACTGCAGAAGGTATCTGGGGGGTGGGTCAAAGCCTGTTTGCTTTCACACAGCTCTGCCCAGCTTTGGAACATGAATCCTGCCAAACCAGGAGTGTGGAGAGCACTCATTCAGTCTGGGGGGGGCTGAAGTTGAGTTCAGAGGAGGGCAGGGATGGCATCCAGAGGGACCTGGACAGGCTGCAGAGGTGGGCACAAGGCAAACTCAGGAGGTTCAACAAGGCCATGGGCAAGGTCCTGCAGCTGGGTGGAGGCAATGGCAAACACCAATCCAGGCTGGGCAGGGACTGGCTGGAGAGCAGCCCTGAGCAGAGGGACTTGGGGGTGCTGGGGGAGGAGAAGCTGAAGCTGAGGCAGCAGTGTGCACTTGCAGGGCAGAAAGGCAAGCAGAGGCTGGGCTGCAGCAGGAGCAGTGTGGGCAGCAGGGCCAGGGAGGGGATTCTGCCCCTCTGCTGTGCTCTGCTGAGAGCCCACCTGGAGTAGTGCATCCAGTGCTGGAGCCCCTGGACAAGAGGGATGTGGAGATGCTGGAGGTGTGCAGAGAAGGGCCCCGAGGATGCTCAGAGGGCTGCAGCAGCTCTGCTGTAAGCACAGCCTGAAAGAGTTGGGGCTGGGCAGGCTGGAGAAGAGGAGGCTCCCAGGGGACCTTGTGGTGGCCTTGCAGGATCTGAAGGGGGCTACAAAAAAGCTGGGGAGGGACTTTTGAGGCTGTTGGGGGGTGAGAGGAGTAGGGGGAAATGGAGCAAAGCTGGAGGTGAGGAGGTTGAGGCTGGAGGTGAGGATGAAGTTGTTGAGCATGAGAGTGGTGAGAGGCTGGAATGGGTTGCCCCTGCAGGGAGGTGTTTGGGGCCAGGCTGGCAGAGGCTGTGGGCAGCCTGCTCTAGGGTAGGGTGTCCCTGAGCGTGGCAGGGGGATTGGGACTGGCTGCTCCTTGTGATCCCTTCCAGCCCTGACTGATTCTAGAATTCTATGATTCTATTCTCAGCCTTAGCCCTTCTAGGTGAGCTGCTTTGCTGTGGTTGGTGTTTTGTTGTTGCTTTGCACCAGATGTTCTTTCAGAGGGGAAACAATTGACTTTCTTTTAGAAAGAAAGTAGCTCCCAAACCTTCTGCTTAAGTAGCAACTGCTCGGGTACAAAGGAAAGCTTAAATTGATACCCTTAGCCAGCTGCCTTCCTGGCTTAGCCCCATCCACTGCAGTCCCCGAGGCAGTGCTAGGGGAAATGTTTGTGTTCAGCCACACTGGTGGCTGAAGTTAGTAGGATGCTTTTGTTTTGATGCTTGTTTTGTTGTTTTGTTTGGATGTTTGTTTTGATGCTTGTTTTGTTTTGATGCTTGTTTTTTTTTTGGATGTTTGTTTTGATGCTTGGGGGTTTTTTTATGTTTATTTTTGTGCTTATTTTGTTTGGATGTTTGTTTTGTTTGGATGTTTGTTTTGTTTGGATGTTTGTTTTGATGCTTGGGTTTTTTTGGATGTTTGTTTGGATGCTTGTTTTGTTTGGATCCTTGTTTTGTAGGGTGTTTGCTTTATTTCTGGTGGTAACACCAGAGGGAAACTGCCAGGGGAGATCAGGAGCAGAAGCGGGATGTGGAGAGAAGAGGGGAACGCAGGGGTCTGTGTGTTTGGGTGCAGTGTGCACCACCAGCTCACCCCAGGATGTCTTTCTCTGCAGATTTGGGGTGCAGATGCAGGAGTCTCTCACAGCCCCCCCTCTGTGCTGGTGTGGAAGAACCAAGGCAGCTGGGGCACCGGAGGGAACATCCGCACATACCTCGTCAACTCCGAGGGAGAGGTGAGCTGGGGCTGAAGGGGGGAGCTGGGGAGAGCTGGGGCTGTATGCTGGAGGTGAAGCTGCAGGGGGGAGCTGGGGCTGTATGCTGGAGCTGAGGGCTAGGGCTGTATGGTGGAGCTGGGGGCTAGGGCTGTGTGGTGGAGCTGGGGCTGCAGGGCGCAGCTGGGGCTGAGGCTGTGTGGTGGAGCTGGGGCTGCAGGGGGGAGCTGGGGCTGAGGCTGTATGGTGGAGCTCGGGCTGCAGGGAGCTGCAGGGGGAAGCTGGGGCTGTATGGTGGAGCTGAGGGCTGGGCCTGCAGTGGCAGCCATGGGTTGGAGATGTATGGAGGAGCTGAGGACTGGGGCTGCTGGGGGGGGCTGGGGCTGCAGGGCAGAGCTGGGGCCTGGGGCTGCAGTGGCAGCTATGGGCTGGAGATGTATGGAGGAGCTGTGGGCTGAGGCTGCTGAGGCTGCTGAGGCTGCAGGCTGGGGCAGCCATGGGTGGAGGCTGTAGGGAGGAGCTGTGGCCTGGGGCTGCAGTGGGGAGCTGTGAGCTGAGACTATCTCCCAGGCTGACTGGAAGGGCAGGGGACCACAATGAAAGCTGGAGCCTAAGATCTTATTGTCTTCTAAAGCACCCAGGGAGGTGCTGGACTCACCATCCCTGGAGGTGTTCAGGAATTGCCTGGATAAGGCCCCTGGGGCCATGGTTTAGTGGCTGTGATGTTGTTAGGTCAACAGTTGCACTTTTAGAGGCCTTTTCCAACCCAAACAATTCTATGGCACTGAGAGCTTCCAACAGTGAAATCCTGAACCCCCTGCACACAGCACTGGGCGTGGGGCAATGCTGGGAAGCTGCTCACCATCCTGACTCCATCAGAGGCTCTTTTCCTGCACCTGTAGTAGGAGGTTGGATTGGAGTTTGAGTCTGTTTCCAGAGCAGACAAAATTGCTGCTGGCAGTGCAGGGCTCTGTACTACTCTGTAGTAACCACAGAGCCCTGAGAGGCAGTGCCAGGAGGAGCCCAGGGAGGCAGTGCCAGGAGGAGCCCAGGGAGGCAGTGCCAGGAGGAGCCCAGGGAGGCAGTGCCAGCAGGAGCCCAAGGAGGCAGTGCCAGGAGGAGCCCAGGGAGGCAGTGCCAGGAGGAGCCCAGGGAGGCAGTGCCAGCAGGGCCCCAAGGAGGCAGTGCCAGCAGGACTCCAGGGAGGCAGTGCCAGCAGGACTCCATGTCCAGACTGAACATGAGGAGGAAGTTGTTGAGCATGAGAGTGATGAGAGGCTGGAATGGGTTGCCCCTGCAGGGAGGTGTTTGGGGCCAGATCCCTGGAGGTGTTTGGGGCCAGGCTGGCAGAGGCTGTGGGCAGCCTGCTCTAGGGTAGGGTGTCATGCTCTAGGGTAGGGTGCCATGCCCTGCCTGGGCATGGCAGGGGGGTTGGGACTGGCTGCTCCTTGTGCTCCCTTCCAACCCTGACTCATTCTAGGATTCTAAGTGCTGTGGAGCCTTTAGTAGAAATTGGGAATGTTCCTAATGCTGTGGGAGCATCTTGGGGAACTTTCTCACACTGCAGTGTCTGGCTTGGCTGAGGCTGCACTCAGCTTGTGTAAAATTAACTGATTAACCACAGCTGCTTCCTCTCCAATCCCTGGGTGATGACAGGGAATTCCTCAGGCTAAATTCTATTCTGATGCCTTCAGTGGGTGCAAAGAGGAATCTTGTTGTGGCTTGCAGGAGATTATCACAATCTGCTGGCAGAGCAAATGTTGACTCCAGGGCAGGTGGCTTTAAACCTGCCAGTATTTGACAGGGGAATGATGTTGATGGTACAGCAGAAACTTAGAGCTGGACATCAGCTGCTGGCTGCTCCTTACTCCTCGTGTGAGGAAGAAGTTCTGGGCAGTAAGGGTGAGGAGACACTAACACAGGTTGTTGAGGGAGACTGTGGATGCCTCCTGCCTGGAGGTGTTCAAGGCCTTGAGTAGCCTGGGCTGGTGGAGGTGTCCCTGGGCATGGCAGGGGTTGGGGCTGGATGAGCTGTAAGGTCCCTTCTGACCTAAACCATTCTGGGAATCTGTGATGCTGTGCTGGGTGCTGTGGATGATGATGTGCTGTGGGTGCTGCTGTGCTGTGAGTGGTGCTGTTCTGGGTGCTGTGCTGTGGGTGATGGTGTTGGAGGTGCTATGGGTGGTGCTGTGCTGGGTGCTGTGCTCTGGTGGGTGCTGTGCTGGGTGCTGTGGGTGATGCTGTGGTGGGTGCTGTGGGTGGTGCTGTGCTCTGGTGGGTGTTGTGGTTGATGCAGTGCTGGGTGCTGTGGGTGGTGCTATGCTGTGGTTGATGCTGTGGGTGGTGCTGTGCTCTGGTGGGTGTTGTGGTTGATGCAGTGCTGGGTGCTGTGGGTGGTGCTATGCTGTGGTTGATGCTGTGGGTGGTGCTGTGCTCTGGTGGGTGTTGTGGTTGATGCAGTGCTGGGTGCTGTGGGTGGTGCTATGCTGTGGTTGATGCTGTGGGTGGTGCTGTGCTCTGGTGGGTGTTGTGGTTGATGCAGTGCTGGGTGCTGTGGGTTGTGCTATGCTGTGGATGGTGCTGTGCTGGGTGCTGTGGGTGGTGCTGTGCTGTAAGGTGATGCTGTGGGTGATGCTGTGGGTGGTGCTGTGCTGTGCTCTGGTGGGTGCTGTGCCGTGGGTGATGCAGTGCTGGGTGCTGTGGGTGGTGCTGCGCTGTGGTTGATGCAGTGCTGGGTGCTGTGGGTGGTGCTGTGCAGTGGGTGATGCAGTGCTGGGTGCTGTGGGTGGTGCTGTGCCATGGGTGATGCTGCTATTGTCTGCCCCATGCAGGAGGTGGCAGTGAGAAATGTTACCAAGTCAGTGGTGGTGCGAGAGAACGAAGAGGAGGAGGATGAGGCAGAGTTTGGAGAAGATGACCTCTTCAACCAACAGGTAATAAGGTTCAGACCAGATGTTTAACTTGGGCCTCCTTGGGTTCATCAGGTACAAGATTTGGAGGGCTCCCTTCAGCTTCTAGTGGCCCCGAGGCCTCAGGTCCCCTTCCCTAATGGATGCTGCCAGAGGGCTGAAAGCTGCAGTGTGAGCAGAGCTCACCTGAGGGATTTGGCCAGGAACTGCTGCTTGAGCAAGAGTGATGGAGCTCAGGCAGGGGCTGAGGCCAGCTCAGCTGCCCCAGTGTCTATGGGAGTGCAGGGCAGGTTACACACTGAGAGCACTGCAGGGACAGAGGCTGCTTTGGGGGCTGCTGAGGTTGGTGTCAGCAGTCAGTGCTCTCCCAGTCCAGTATTGCCCTCTCCCAGTCCAGTATTGCCCTCTCTGTGCAAGGCTCTTGCTGCAGAGAACAGCCATTGGGAAATGGTTATCAAAAAGTAAAATTACTCTGTCTACCATAAATTAATGCTTCTATATACTGTATATTCATTACTATATACTTACTATAAATTAATGCCTCTATGTGCTATAAATTAATGATTCTATAGACTATAAATTAATGCCTCTATATGCTATAAATTAATGATTCTATATACTATAAATTAATGCCTCTATATACTATAAATTAATGATTCTATATACTATAAATCAATGTCTCTATATATTATAAATTAATGACTCTATATACTATAAATTAGTGCCTCTATATACTATAAATTAATGCCTCTATATATTATAAATTAATGACTATATTACTATGAATTAATGATTCTATATACTATAAATCCAGTTCTGGGCTGCCCAGTTCAGGAGGGACAGGGATTTGCTGGAGAGAGCCCCAGGGAAGGCTGCAAGGATGCTGTAGAGGTTGCAGCACTGCCTGTGGGGAGAGGCTGAGAGCCCTGGGGCTGAGAGTCTGCAGAGGACAAGGCTGAGAGGGGACCTGAGCAGTGTCTGAATAGCTGAGGGCTGGGGTCAGGAAGGGCAGGGACAGGGACAAGGACAGGCTCTGCTCACTGTGCCCTGGATAGGACAAGGGCAAGGGATGGAAACTGCAGCACAGGAGGTTCCACCTCAGCATGAGGAAGAACTTCTTGACTGGAAGGCTCCAGGAGCTGGGCATAGGCTGCCCAGAGAGGTTGTGGAGCCTTCTTCTTAGCAGCCTTTCCAGCCCTGTGTGGATGTGTTCCTGTGTGACCTGCACTGGACCCTGTGGCACTGCTCTGGCAGGGAGATGGGACCCAAAGATCTCCAGAAGTACCTTCCAGACCCTGACACCCTCTGATCCTGTGATCCAGAATCCAGGCTTGCTGTAAGACCTGAACTCAGCTGCCTCTGTCTCATTTCAGGGAGATCCCAGAACAACCTCTAGAGGATGCTCAGTGATGTGAAGAAAGAAAAAGAAGAAGAAGAAGAAGAAGAAGAAAAAAGAAACTATTATTTGCTCTTTCTCTTCATTTATTTCCTTTTATTTTTGCTATTTTTTTTTTCCTCCCCTCCAGAGCCACTGAAAACTATTTTTATATATGCATCATCTGATTTCTTTGAAGTTTACTCCTTGGTACATTTTTATATAAAAAAAAAATAGCAAAAAAAAAAAAAATCTTTACTGAACAGAACTTGCCAGGATTTTTAACAGATCTCTTTATTTTTTTTTCCCTCCCCCTCTCCCTTCAAACACTCTGTTGGAATGCAGCATTTATAATTTTTTTTTTTTCCACAGCACCCTCTACTTTTTAACAGAGTTTAAAAAGTCTTTTCTAGAGATCAGCAGCAAAGAAGTTTTTAGCTGAAATGGGATGAGACTGCTTGAGTGTATGGTAAAAGCTGGGACTGCAGAGGGAACCAGGAGAGCACAAAGCCCCTCCCCAAAGGGCAAAACTAAGCAATCAAATGAGCAAAAAATAAACCCCAAACAAAACAAAATCCCAAGCAAAAACCCCAAACAAACAAAAACCCCCAAAAAAACAACAAAACAAAC